>JAOPSE010000031.1:25615038-26192596 GCA_029449295.1 Zea luxurians
ATCAGATGGGGGCTGATCCATGGCATCACTTATATCCGCAGATCCCTGTGAAGTGACAGATGCAGGAAAATAGTGGCTGTCGAAGCTACCAGTCCCAGCAGATTGTTGTCTATTAATCGGCAAACCGTTATCGGCATTGGTGCACTCAAGAAAGTTAACTTCAGTGGTGAAACAGACAAATTATCATATTTTGCCGGTAAGTTAAGCTGCTGAGAGGCATTGTTGAAGACGATGATCCCTCTGGGTGTGGTCCAGACACAAATGCATATTCCTGATCTACAAACTCTAATGAATCAATGATAGGGAAATCTACATTTACAAAGTAATGAAATAATAATTTCAGTAAGGATTGTTCATAATAAAATGAGGAATTGCACTACTAATGACTTCCATACCTTCTGGATAAACACCTTTTGGACCTTGCACTTCATGAATCTTGCTTTCCTTGGTCATTTTATCAGTATGGCCATGGTGTTGGCTACTAGCGCATGATTATTTCCCAAGACATACCTGGAGAACAGACTGGTATGTTTTGACGGACTCTGGCCTGAAGTTTTATCAATCTTTACCTGTGGGAAACCCATAAGATTTCATCGGACTCTTACTGTCAGGAATTGGACCCTCATCCTGTCCACTTGACTCATCATCCAAAGGAAAAGGCATACAATCTTCTTGTGAACTTTGGCTTGAAGGCCTTGTTGAACTGATATTATTTATTGGAAAGCCATCTCTTATTTCAGATAATGTCCGGCTGTAAATGCAATACAGAATATTTAGAACATCAGAAAATGCAGTAGGTGAGAATATAATGGAGACAAATCAATACTCAAGGTCCTCTTTGGAGCATGTTCAGAAAGAAATAGGTGGTGCACAAATTCTTCAACTGTAAGCCGCTCCACTGGATCAATTATACAGATTAGCACACATAGTTAATGTTAGCTGATACTGTATATGATAACATCAATAGTATACATTACATTTCAGCCTCAGTTTTAAATACTAGATACAAGGCTATGCTGCGGCTGCATATTATTAGCTTATGCACCGTGATATGCTCAAACGCAAAAATAGAAACCATCCACTTTCAATGTTCTTATTTCCTACACATACTTTCGCAGAAAAAAGTATGCCTTGAAAAAAGTGGTATTCTGAAAACACTTTTATCTAAAACTGGCTAAATCTCTGTTGCAAAATTTCTTAATGTTAAGGAACAGTCTTGAGTTGACATCAAAACTGAAAAATAGGTACTAACAGAATCACTGAAAAAATAAAAGCGAAAATCACACTGCAATTAAAATTGCTATTGCATGGTACCATTCATTTTCCAAAGAACAAATATAATAAATTAATACAACGATACTTGTGAGATTTCTCCTTTCCAAGTTGCAACGTAAGAATAATAATGTGGTTCAAACTTCTTTGAACCATCAATGACAATATCATAAAGCTCTATATTCAGTGAGGAATTGAAGATATCATAGGAACTCAATGTAACTACAAATTAGTGACTTAACCTGAATTGAGCCGCAACAACTTTCTGCACAGTCGATGCAGTCATGGCTCAATTCACAATCAGATGGTAATCGTATTTCATGCGTCCTGAGTATATTTTTAAGCAACTTGAGAGCAAATAAATATATTTTCCCATTAGCACTTGTAATGTTGAAATCAAGCACCAGCATCTTAATTATCTTTGCTTTGTAGTGTCCGAACGAACTTAGTACTCCAACGAACACGACACACCAGTTTTTTATAAACAATTTATGGCATAGAAAGAAAGAAGGGCCATCCTCCGACGAGCCTGTGACGTTCTCGCATGCCATGCCTCAACTCCCTCCTCCCCTTCCCTGCTGCGATGCTACCCTCTCCCTCCCTTCTTTCCGACGCGACCTGCTTTGGTGGCTCCACATTTAACCGCAATAGCGATGCCCTGGATCATGCCAAAGCTCAATCATAAGATAACAACGAACAAAGGAAGAGAAAAATTACCCAGATAATTGTACATATGCTTTACCTGGATAATTTCAGGTGCGTCTGGTCCACACATGGATGCACCAAGTACTTTGTCAGTTTCAGCATCAACTACCAGTTTCATGATAGTCTTCTCCTGGCGCCTGAAAACATAGACCGAATTACAAACTTCTATAGGAGATATAGAAACTACAAAGCAGAGCGCATGACTGAAGAAAACAGGAACAGTCAGATCTTTGGATGTGGTACAAGACATATATGTCAGAGCTCATAGGGTGTAAGCCTGCAAATGGAGCAGACAAGAAAATCTAACAGGCATGCTCTACTATGCTTACTTGGATATGCTGTTCTTCATTGGGTTGAATGATGAGATGAAAACAAGAATATCACCATTGGCTTCCTCCAAGGCCTGTTCTTCGCTGAGGCCCACTACAGATAGTGGTGGAATGCTATTGAAAATAACAGAGAACCAAGTTATTACAGGATGATCGATGATTAAGGAGGAAAGCATATATTCTAAAAAGAACACCTCTCTGAAAATTTGCGTCAAACTATAACATGACGCCTCATAGAACAAGTACATCAACTAGATCTGAAACAAGTACAACTCAGAGAGCCCAAAACAGCTGAAAATTTATGCTACCAATTTTCCAACGTTACTAGTTGTTATTTTGAGATGTTTAGACATGTCCAACGAAGATGTCTAGAGACACTGGTGCTTAGTGGATCCTATACACGATAGTAATGGGAAAAGAGAGAAAGACTAAAGTTAACGGTGGGATGAGAGATACTAAAAAAGACTTGAAATGATGAAATATACACAAAAAAATGGCCTTGAATAGGGGTGCATGAAAAATTAGCTATTCATGTGGCAGAACCTTGGTTGTGTCTTCCATAGGGTTTCAACTCTATCATACCCTAACTTGCTTGGGACTAGAAGGCCTTGTTTGTTGTTGTATTATTTTTTGTTTATTGTTTCAGGCTTTCAGCAACATGAACTTAGAAGTGTTAAACTAATACCAAAAAAACTACAGAGGCAGAAACAAGTAAACCACCAGCAATTTTTCCCATGTTATCAGTTAAATATTTCAGCAACGGGTTTAGAAGAAAATGAGTACAAAAATCTACACAGAGAACCAGAAACATGCAAACACCTGTGATGCCAAGTAAACCACAGGTGCTTCGTGAAAGAACTATTAAACAAAAAAATATGCAATCTGGTTTGACTAAAACTGTAATCATTGTGCTGCAGACTGTAAAGCATATGTGCAACCATGCAACTTGGCTGGATTAGAAAGATGCAAACAACACCATTCAACTGAAAGTGAATAAGATTGTGTGACTAACGAGAAACAGCACAAGGAACATCTCTGTGATCAGGCTTAACTTGCTGGCCACCAAACACAGTTTTCTGCAGTTGAAAGTGTGAAAAGGGTAAGGAACTACCCAGTTACAAAGAACTAAAGCGATCTCTACTGCAACCACTTACAGCAAAGCAAGTTGCCTCCATCAATGCAACAGGTGTTAAATTAATCCGGTTTGTTACATCACCCACAGCCCATACACTAGGAGCAGAAGTACGAGAATATTCGTCAACCTAAATAGACAACATTGAAACAAACATTTAAATTACTCAAAATAAACTGAAACTTGTGTTAGTGATAAATTCAACTTCCCAATACAATCTCAATCAGATTTATCGGTGGACAGGTGTAAATAAGCCCACAGGCAAAGAAGAGAAAGCTAGGGAAGAAAGAAAAGATAACCTTGATGGCTCCAACCCGGTCAATCTCAACGCCTGCAGCTTGCAAGTTCAGTCTCTGGGAGTTTGGTGTGCGCCCTGCAACCAATTAAATACAAGGCATGGATATAGTATTAAACTAAAAATACTGGGTTCCATGTATTGCAATAAATATGAAAGCAAATAAGAAAATAAACATTTATCTACAAATATTTTCTTTCGTATTTCTTGTTGTGGTAAACCTTAGAAGCATTGTAGGAGACACCCAACTCCTCTGAACAAAGATACCAAATTGCCAAGGAAGACTACAGTCCAAAACTGGACGTCTAAGCAACTGTATTTATGCAACAAAGATAAAATTCAACTACAGAGATATCCCAAATACCTGTCGCAAACAGGACAACATCTGCAATGAGCTCTTCTCCTTTATCAGTGACAACTTTTATTCTGTCAGCCGTTTTACTCAACTGGTTAAAATAAAATGAAACTGACCCAACTTAGAACTTATGTTTAGAAATCAAAATGCACTGTTGTACTTCAGTAAAAATCACCTCAGAGAGATTTGTCCCTGGATGCAACTTGATTCCCCTTCCCTCAAGGTTGCTTGCAACAATAGCTCTCATCTCATCATCAAAACCTCTGCAAGTGAGTTTGTTAATAATGGTATGCCCATCTTTCCTGTCCACATCAATCATAGCAACAAGCTTCCTGTTTCTAAACTTGAAAGTATCATACAATCAGCACATGACATACTACTCCATCCATCTTGATCTGCGCGTACGTAAAAAGATAGAACCAAATTTGATCTACACATTGCATATGGAACAGCAGAAGCCAGTTGCATCTCAGGTGGGAGTTGCATGATGCTTCGGTTAGCATGCAGGACAAAAAAAATGCCATACCTATCCCAATTGGTCTGCAGCAAAAACGCAGCTAGTTTCCTGTGGAGTAATGGTTTTACGGAGGAGATTATGTACTCCTTGGCAAGGTTAAAAAACCACTAGGTGCTCTCTAAGCGGTGACCCTCCGCCTAGGCATTGCCATATACACACATGTACTCTAAAGAAGGGGCCTAGTGGGCCAAGCTTTGAAGAGAAAGGGCCATAAAAGTACAGCCAAATCCCAAATCTGAACAACACCATCTCCAAGCTTCCCACTGCCACATTATTCTTCGCTGGCTTGCTCTCTCCTGGTATACCCTGCTCGGTCACCCCGCCTGTGCCCTCTGCCGTCGCTTGCCCCCACCGGATCACGCACACCCACACCAATGTCAACCAATGTCCCCTGCACCGCTTCTCAATGTCTCCAGCTCCCCACCTCCCCATCGTGGCCAGAGCAGATCTGCTTGTGGAAGACACCAGAAATGACATGTCCACCCACCTTACGTCACATACGCATGAGTGGTGCCACCAACGCCCCCTAGGTCTGCAGTACCCCCGCTGCCCAACGCGTAAGGCAGGGAGAATTCTAGCAGTGGGACGGATGGGGCTCCAGCCCCCCTATCGCTCCCAAGCCCATAGAGCCCCTCATAATTTTTTTTCTGGCTCCATCCCTGCGCATAAGCACAACTAGGAGTGCAGAATAGCACCTTGGCGAACACATATCCTTCATCCCGGTGCTTACTTATTATAATACACAGATCAAAGATGGATGGAGGGATAATTGCCTGCTAGGCAGTGTGTTATCAGATATGCAAGTCCAGGTTTCGAAAACAAGACAGACCATTTGCACTCCTTAGCTGAAAAACAAAAACAACGCACGTGCGCACTGGCCCATTAAAATACTATTCACAGAGTTCTTTAAAAAACAAAAGGACTCGACCAGAGGGAGAGATGTCCCCCCAACTTTGCCCTTACGAAGTTTGTGCCAGCCTTTGAACCTGTACTGGTGACAGACCGATAGGGGTTTCTCGACCTCTGGACTTCAACGGTCTAACCAATGCAACTCAAGAGAAGTTGGTTCTGTGGTCTCCTTCATGTGCAGAACATAATGATGGAGTCAATGCATTGTTTTTGGCATTATTATATCACAAATTTCACTGTAATATCACAGCAGTTGAATCCATAAAAAAGAGTTAAATGCACCAGCGCCCCCTGAACTTGTCAAGAGATAAGTGGCATCCATGAACTTTGAAAATGCATTTTTTAGGTCTTTGATCTTGTTAAGTGACACACCGCAGTGATCAGTATGATCCAAAAATAAACCTAAGATGCACCAAATTTGTAAGTTTAAGAATATGTGGTACATCACTTAAAAAGTTCAATGACCTAGAAATGCATTTTTAAAGTTCGTGGACCTAAATTACATCCCTTGACAAGTTATGAGGCCACTGGAGCATTTAACTCTTAAAAAACACCCGACTTGGGGGTAAGAGAGCCCCTCGGCATTACATTAAGAAGTCAAGCAGGTCGAGAAAAACCAGTAAACCACGAACCCATGCCCCACCTAATACACAGCGGCACCGTAGGCTATGTGAAAACAACCGCGACCGGGGTCGGTCCTTCGACCTTTGCTTTGGCGTAGGACAGACGAGGAGATTTTTTTAACCACAGCCTGAAATTCCCTCCTGTGGAGAGTCGAACTCAGGACCCGATAAGTGCTACTCAGGCCACATAACCAACTCAGGTAGAAGAGCAAAAAAACAGTTTTTGGACTTTTTATTTCTACTAATCACAGAACATAGGCTAACATTTCAAATCGACACTATTAATATGGCTGTTCAAAAATGCATCAATGTACAATATGGGCAGAGGACAGGTTGTCCAGTCTAGTTATGTTCACTACCAGGATTGATAATAAATTACCCGAATGCAAACAGAAGTAGAGCATGACATAACCAGAATGCAAGAATAAAAGAGTATTACTTGAACAAGAAGCTGTGCTAGCCATTAAAGAATTAGTAAGAGAAGTGATTCCCGAAAATTAATTACAAACCTTAGAGGAAGATCTCTTCGATAAAACAAATCTACTTCAGCACCCATCCCCCTCCAGATAGAAGCAAATTCAACAGCAATATATCTGCAATCTTGAGCCCGGTCATGAAGTTCTCTGCAATCGCAAGCACACGAACAAGGAAACGCGTCAGATCGACAGGCCACTGTCAGTGTCGTCGTCGTCGGTCGAACCCAACGGAGCTGGCGGCTTACGGCCGATGATGTCGATGCCGATGGCCATGTCGTTCCTCATGATCGCCAGGCAGTAGCCGATGGCACGGCCGGTCGTGTCGCCGACGGGGATGAACGGCTGGGTGACCGGGAACAGGGCTCCCCCCTTGGCCGTCAGGCTCACGTCCGGCATCGCCACCTCTGTCTGGTTAGGGCTGCTTGCAGCTCACAGCAACCGCGCACGTCAGACGTGATGATGAATGAAACAATCACACACAGTAATATTTGCTTGCTTGTTTGTTTATACCTGAGTCTGTAGCAGTACTCGAAGGGAAAAGGATCTGCAGAGCCACTGCTGAAATTCACTCTCCTCTCGCTGACCTGGGAGTTGAACTGCACGCAGTAGTGGAAGCAGGGCAGCAGGCACATGAGGAACTAGAGGAAAGGAAACCCAAACACATGCCTTCGATGAGAGCACGCAGAGAGGGAAGAAGCGAAGCGACTCACTTTGGTGGCGAGCTGCGTGTACTCCGGGTCGCTGAGGTACGTGAAGGACGTGCCGGAGTCCATGACGGCGGCGAACTCCGCCGCCACCGACTCGCTGCCGACGCCGATGGACGTGAAGCTAACGTTGTACGTCGGGCTGCACAAGCACAAACGCACGGCAGGGGGGATCAGTCGCGCGTCGCCGTCGACGGTGGGTTGTAGCAAGCAAGCGACAAGAACCGCGCGATGGAACGTGGCACGGAGGGCGGCGTGACGTACTTCAAGCTCCGGACGGTGAACGGCGTCTCGGCCTGGCCGCGGCTGCCGGCGTCGCCGAAGTTGACGCGGCCAACGCCGTCGTCGCCGAAGCACATGGAGAAGCTGTCGGACGCGACGAGGCCGCTGGCGGCGAGCGCGCTGGGCACGGACACCTTGCCCATGCCGAGCCCCATGAGGCCGTCGACGGCGCCGCCGCCGCCGTCCAGGAACGCGCCCGTCTGCACCTGCCCGCACCCGAACACGACGGGCGCCTGCAGGGCCTCCCCGGCGGCGCCGGGGCCCGGGCGCTCCCGTGTGAGGTGGAGCACGTCCTGCACCAGCACCCCGGAGGAGGACGTGTTGGCGGACACGTACTGGACCTCGTACGGGCAGCTGCCGTTGGTCGCGGCGGAGCATCCGTTGCGCCGCCCGCACAGCGGGTTGTCGCACGCCACCTGCTCGCTCGTCGACGACCGCCGCGGGCTGTAGGGGCGCAGCGGCGGCGCGTCCGGCCCCGTCGCGTTGGCGCTGGGGATGGTCGCGCACTGCCGGCAGTCGCACGGCACCCAGAAGAGGTCGCTGCCGGTGTCCAGCGCCACCAGGAACGTCGCGTTCGGCGTGCCCAGCTCCACCTCCGCGTAGTACAGCCTGCGATGATTGCAAAAAACCGAGGTGGGTGTCGATCGTCTTGGTTCGGGGGGATCAAAATTTGCAAGGAGGTGATAGGATGTGGAAAGGCGGAGGAACGCACGTTCCGGATTGGTAGGTGTCGTTGCCGGCGGCGAAGGTGAGGAGCCCGTCGTCGGCGCCGCTAGCGAGGGCGCGGCGGGCGCGGTCGTGGCGGGACAGCGCGGAGTAGTACTCCGGCGTGCCTCGAGCCGGCCACTGGTCCGCGGCGAGAGGGCCGCCCCGGGCCTCCGCCCACCGCCGGACCACCGGGGAGAACCGGTGGTGGAGGTCGAACCCGAAGCTGGACGCGTCCGCGGCGGCGACAAGCGACGCCACGACGACGACGGCCACGGCCAGGAGGAGGCCCGTGCGGCGGTGGCTGGAGCGAGCGTGAGCCATGACGTGGTGGCGTGGAGCACCGAGATCGAGCACGGGGAGGCGTGCAGTGCAGGGGCGGCAAGAAAGGTGGGGCGGGCCGAGGTGGTGGTGGCGAGGTTGGTGGGTTTGGAGCGGACGTGACATGTTTTCATGGCGGGAGGCCGGGGTAGGGGAGGAGGACGACCGGCGGTCGCTAGTCAAAGTCCCCGGTGTCCGTTGTCAGCGTTGCGGAACGCGGAGCGAGAAAACGAGGGCCAAGTCCGGAGTGGCCTGGCCGCCGTGTGGAAGAAGACGAAAAAGGAGGTGGACGTGGCAAGGAATGAAGCCGGAGGTCGGTCGTTTCCGCGTAGGACTCCGTCGTTTTCAAGTACTCGTTGCAGCAGCCAGCAGCCATGCTTTTTCTTTTCTTTTCTTTTTGTTTTGACTTTTTCTTCGTGGCGATGAATGATGAAGTGCGCTGGCTGCCATTGGTCTCGGTTTATATATATACTAGTAACTTGTGCGCGCCTTGCGCGCAACAAAATCATTTTTTAATATAAATTATAAAAATATTATATCTTGTTAACTAAATGTTATAAATGTAGTGCTAGCATTAGGGCATGTACAATGCTTAGACACCAAAACGGTTCTCCAAGTATAATAGACAGCTAAGAGACTCTTTCATATAATGAAGTGTCTATAAATACAGTCTGTTAATAAATGCATATGTAAAGTAGACTTAAAAACACTCTTGATCAAATGTGCACACACATTTTGTATCAGCTACTACTGGAACTGCAAGAGTCTGCCACCTAATCTCGTTGCCACCGCACGGGATCAGCAAGAGACGGCCAGAACTCGTACAGTCGGAAGAGGCCTCGTCGGTTCTTGCTAGGGACCGGAGCCAGAGACGTCTCCCCATCAAGCAACGGCTGCAGAAATTTTTTTCAAAAAACCCCCTGGAGACGGTGTGGAGACGCCTGAGTAAATGGCGTTGTACACGCCCTTATATATGTGCAGGAGGTAAAACAACCAGGTAGCTCTGTTAGCTGGAACTGAAACTAAGATCATTTAAAATAAAATACAGCAATTGAGAGGAGATGGAATAGTTAACGGTTAAGGTGAATTAACATAAGAGCTAGTTTTGTGTGTTTGAACACATAATTAGGTTGTTGTATTTATATAATATATATGTCCTGGGAATACCAATAAACAACTTAGCAAGTATAGAGCAAATTAAAATAATATGGAGTAGAAAGATGCAACACATAATGACAGGAACATTGGATTAATACATCACAATAAAAGAAATATCAATTAGAATCAACTTCTCAGTTTGTTTACAACGGGTTGGGCGATTTTAGATACCGATGAATGGGATGATAGCCAGAAAGAAACAACCAGAGCATGATCTTTGCATCTGTAATTATACAAAGTCACGTGGTTTGCATTATCCAAGCCTAAACTTAAGGTGAAAGAAAGCATGATTACCCGTCACTTCACAAAAATATGAGACATGGATGGACATGTACTACAATATTAAGCAGACAATATCAGTTTCAGTCTCTGTGATTACCCCCATGCTTCATGTGGAGACTCAAGTTCTGTTAGCAATTATATTTTTTGAGCATCCTTGAGTTTTGAATTCACTCGATTGTTCTGAGCCGTGGGTGCTAGTTGTCCAATGGTTGCAATTACACATACCTAACAAACAAATATAAATATATTTAGATTTACTGCTAATATGAATGCTTCACAAAAGGTACCCAAAAAAATACCCAGACTGCAGAACTCTGTTTAACAATCCTAAAAGGGATTTTCATTTGCATAAATAGCATGTATCACTTATTGCAAACATATAGCATTTTGTAAGTGTGTAAGTCACTATCCAAAAAATAGCAAAGCATGGTCCAGTTAATTACATTTTATAATTAGCAAAGCTACTTCGAATTCTTTTTATGTAATTGGTTTACCTAACGACCTTGCAGAAAAGCATGTGGGAGGAGGCTGGAGCTGAAAGGATGTTTCTACTGGCAGCCTGGTGTGAAGACAGAGTTGAGCATATATGGCAGAAGCAAGCTGTATATTCATCATTGATAATAAATCAAACTATTGACTTGATCCTTGATGTATGTTTTTCAACATTTTTTTGTCTACGTGTTTAGTATCAATATATGTAATTATATTATTACACTTTACAGAGTGGTACACATAACTGATACAAACCTAAAATCAAATTGAAAAGAAAAATCGCATAGGATCTTGATCCTACGATATGATGCTACTCAAACAATACTACATAGGATATTTCTCAGCGCTATAATTAGCCTACCTTATGATTAAGCAAGGAATAGTTATGGGCTAATAAGGACTAATTGTTGTAACTAACAATTAACATATATTAGCTTCTATTAGCTCAGAATTAGCCTATATTTGGCCTTTCTAATTAGTATGAGAATACAGGGGATAACTTTTAGCACCATGGAGTCAAACAACCCTTTTTAATGTCTTGATGTTAATAACCTTGGATGGATCCAAAAGAAAAGCTGTTATACATTTTTGTGTATATAGTGATACCAATATATGTGTGATCTTTTCTATAAATTGTACTAAAAACTAAAATTTTAACTTAATGGAACTATAAGAACTGACTTATTTAGGAATGGAGGATACCAACTTGCTTGAGACTAAACTGTTAGAAAAACTATTAGCGTTTGATCCAAAGGACCGGCTAACAGTAGAAGAGGTAGTCTTTTGCTGTTGTCTCATCTTAAAAATTTTGTGTCTAATTTTTCTTTATGGATCTAGATATGTGATGTCGCTTCAACCTTACTTTGTAATCCTAAGTATCTGTGGCATTTCTTTCAATATATCTATTATTTCAGGCATTGTGTGATCCATACTTCGAAGGTCTTGCCAGGGCTGAAAGAGAACCATCTCGTCAGCCATTCAGAAATGTGGAATTTGACGCTGAGCATAAAAGAATGTCAAAGAAAAATATAATCGACTCCCTCGAGGGCCTCCTCGGCTACGGCAGTGGATGGTCGTGTCGTAGGGCTGTTGCGTCGCTCCCCTACTGGCTGACCGGAAGATAGTGTCAGACAGGAGAACACAGTTCACCTCAAAATTCTGGATGAGTCTTCAACAAGCTTTGGGCACCAAGCTAGACTTCAGCACCGCCTATCACCCCTAGTCAGATGGTCAAACAGAAAGAGTCAACAAAGTCCTCAAGGATTTATTGAGAGCTTGTGTGTTGACCTTTGACAAGAGTTGGGAGTCTAGTTTGCCGTATGCAGAGTTTTCTTATAACAACAGCTACCAGGCCAGTATCAAGATGTCATCGTTTGAAGCTTTGTATGGACGAAAGTGCCAGACCCCTCTGATGTGGTCCAACGTAGGGGAAAAGACACTGGAAGGGCCTTCTTTCATTAAGGAGGCAGAAGAAAAAGTTGCCCTGATCCGAAAAAGACTACTCGAACCTCAGAGTTGACAGAAGAGTTACGCAGACAACCGAAGGAGAGAACTCAGTTTCGAAGAAGGAGACTTCGTCTACCTCAAAGTCTCCCCAATGCATGGGGTCAAAAGATTTCAAGAGAAAGGGAAGCTAGCTCCGCGATTCGTTGGCCCCTATCCTATCATTAGCAGAATAGGGCCCACAGCCTACCGCGTCAAATTGCCAGAATCCATGTCAGATATCCACAATGTGTTTCATGTATCCCAGCTCCGCAAATGCCTGAAGGTGCCAGAAAGTCACATCGAGGAAGAGACAATTCAGATTCAGAAGGATCTACAGTACCGAGAAAAGCCAGTGAAGATTCTTGATTCAGCCATCTGAAAGACCCGAAACTCAGAAGTGAAACTCTATAAAATTCAGTGGAGCAAAGAAGGAGAAGAGGAAGCTACCTGGGAGAGTGAGGACTCTTTGAGGAGGGAATACCATTACCTTTTCTCAAACCCAGTCTAAATCTCGAGGGCGAGATTCTTTTAAGTGGGGTAGGTTTGTAACATCCCAATTTTGATCCCAAGGTTAGAAACCCTAAACTCCTAAGCCCCCCTTATTTACCCCCTAAGACCCCCACCTCATGAGACATTTATTTCATCATATGCATACACTATGGTTGTTAGTAGCACCTCACATAGAATATTTTGACACCCAAGAAATGTAGATAAATATTTGTTTAAAGGAAAAAGGAGATTATAGAAAAAGAGAAAGTAAAATAGATTTGGAAATAGGAAAAGAAAAAGAAAAGGGAAATTCTCTTCTTCCCCCCCCCCCCCCCCCGCTGGGCCGGTTTCCGACCCAAGTTTTCCCCCTCTCTCTACCGCGCGCCCGCGCTCTCCCTCGCGGCCCACTCGGCCCACCTCCCGCGCGCTCGCACCCGCCTGACAGCCTGACCCCGCACGTCAGTCGCCCCTACCCTCTTCCTCGCATCAGCTCTTCCTCTGTCAACCCGTCCCCGCTTGTCAGCCCCTCCCTCGTACCCGTGATCAAGCTATCGGCGCGATCGCCGCCGGCCGCCACCCGCCCTGTCGCCTCACCATTAACGCGCTCACCAGCAAGGTTTGGCGCTTGCGCCTGCCCGAGCCATGCCGTCACCCCGTCTGCCCGAGCCATCTCGTCGCCACCACTGTGCACCATCATCGCCGCCGCGACAAGCGTCGCCGGTGCTCGCCATCTCCCCCTCCCCGGCCGCCTATAAAAGGACCGCCCCGAGCCCCTTACTTCACCGCACCAGGCCTTAGCCATTCCATCTTCCTCCCTCGGACCCAATCGAGCTCGACGTCGTCGTCCCTCCTATCTCCGGTGAGCTCCGCTCTCCTCTCTTTGTTGGGTTCTAGTCAAATTAGTGTAGCTCTTGAGCTCTGCCACTTCACCACGAGCATGACACACCTTTTCCCCCTTGCCTATTACACCCGTTGGCCTCGCCGGCGATCTCACCGCCGTGGAACCCGCCACCCGCCGTGGACCGGCCATCCCGAGCGTCCACTGGCCAAATTGACTCCACCTCCGTAACCCCCTATCCCCGCCCGTGCTTTGCCACCATTCCATCAATCCAGATTCGGACCATCAGCGAAGAACCGCCGTCGGGTTCACCGGCGACTGGTTCTCACCATCGCGGGTCGCCCTCCTCCTCCCCTGACGCCGTTACCCCCCTCCTCTCTCTAGCGCATGGGCCCGCGCCCACGGCATCCGTCGCGTTGTCCCCTCTCCTCGTGGGTCGTCTGGGCCCATTCTGCCATGATGTCGCGTGCCCGCGCTCAGCCGGGCCGAAATCCCCCCCGGGCCCAGCTATCCAAAATTCCTATTTCCTTTTTCTTTTCCCCTTTTTCTTTTCCTATTTTCATAAACAAATGCATATATAGATATTTTATGCACCAAAAGTAGTCTAAATAAATTATAGGGCACAAAATAATAATATTTAAAACTTGGCACACCCCACCAAGCCACCATGGTTGATGTATTGTTCATTACCTATTTTTGCTAGGAGAAGAGGGATCCGATCATCTGGAATTTGTAGCTCCGGAAGAAGGGCAGGAACCCGACCTCTCCGAAATAGATCTTTCGTGCCAGGAGAACTTCAACGAAGGTAAGTCCATTCTTCCCTTGATGCATAAATTACCTACTCTTTCTACCACTACCTAAGCCGGGAATAAGGGTTGGGTCCTTTGCATGGTGAGAAGAGAGAGATAGCCCGCATTAAAGAATATCTTTTGAGTACAAAATGTGGGATGAGAAAGGGGTGGTGTTTTTACTAAACGATGTTTTTAAAAAGTGTATGATGAAGGGTATTCGCCCTTATCACCTTTTGAGTGGGATAATCAGGGACTCCCTGGTTTAGGGGAGGGCCTCAGGTGTTGGCTCAGCCGTGTTAGGTGTGAGCAGAAGGATTGTCCCCTCATATAAGGACCAGTTTGTCATCCTTCACTACCTGTACTCATGACAAGTACAACCACTCGAGACTGTATGGGCAGTCACTCAATCTGAACTCGTACAGTCCAAACCAGACTCATTTTGTTCGGGAGCACCGGGAGAATAAGGAGGGGGAATGTTTTGTCCGGTTTGGACATGGCGGTGGCCTGACTCCTTCCGGTATAACCATTAAGGTAAGGACGTGCGAGGAAAGAAAGAGATTCGGATTCGGGTCTCATTGGCCATGAGACCGCAGAGCCAGACTAGTGGGTAAAGTGTACCCCTCTGCGCAGAGTTCAAACCTATACGAATAGTCAGTGTCCAATGGTATGGACGAGTCTGGTGTGGTATGACTGAAAGGGAATTAGGCTTACACCTAGTCCCTAATTAATTTTGGTGGTTGAATTGCCCAACACAAATCTTTGGACTGACTAGTTTGCTCTAGTGTATAAGTTAAACAGGTGTCAAAGGTTCACAACAGGCCAATTAAAATGATCAAAGTTGGATTCAAAATGAAGGGCTAAAGGCTGCCTAAGTGCCTCCCTGGTCTGGCGCACCGGACTGTCCGGTGGCGCACCGGACAGTGTCCGGTGCACCAGGGAGCTCCGCGCTGAACTCCTCAGCCTCGGGTTTTTCCAGGAGACGCCGCGCTAAAAATCACCGGACTGTCCGGTGTACACCGGACAGTGTCCGGTGCGCCAAAGGAGACGCGCCTCTGGAACTCACCAGCCTCGGATTTTCACGAAGACCGCGGCGCTATAATTCACCGGACATGTCCGGTGTGCACCGGACTGTCCGGTGCATCCACGGAGCAACGGCTACTTCCGCGCCAACGGCTCTCTGCCGCGCATTTAATGCGCGTACTACGCGCACAGATGGCAGGCGTGCCCATGCTGGCACACCGGACAAGGAACAGTAGATGTCCGGTGTGCACCGGACACCCAGGAGGGCCCACAAGTCAGAAGCTTCAACGGTCGAATCCAACGGCACTGCTGACGTGGCAGGAGGCACCGGACTGTCCGGTGTGCACCGGACTGTCCGGTGCGCCCATCGCCAGCAGCTTCTCCAACGGCTACAAAATTGGTTGGTGGCTATAAATACCGCCCCAACCGGCCACTTCAAGAGGAGGGAGACCAAGCAACATTCCAAGTCATCTAGTTGACATACTCAAGCCCTCCCAACCACCTATATTCATTGATACATCCTATACACAAGATCTAGCCCACTACAACCAACACAAGTGCCACAAAAGAGAGAGCAAGCAATTGAGAGCTACTCAAATTGAGTTTAGCCCTAGTGCCTTGTGAGATACATTGAGAGATAGTGTGTGCTTCATCCTTGTGTTCATTTGCGCGTGGAGTTTTGACTCCCATTCAAACTTCCTCCAAAGTGTTGGAGGCTTGTAAAAGCTAGCAAGAGACACCAAAGAGTGTGGTGATCCTTGCGGGATCGAGAGTGATCCTTGAGAAGAAGAAGAGCTCACCGATCCTTGTGTGATCGGTGGAGAGAGGGAAAGGGTTGAAAAAGACCCGTCCTTAAGTGGACTCCTCAACGGGGACTAGGCCTTCGAGGGCCGAACCTCGGTAAAACAAATCACCCGTGTCCATTGTGTCTATTGCTTGTGATTTGTTTGTTTTCCCTTCTCTAAGTTTTCTTGCGCTATTCTTTGTCAATATCATTTGGTGTTGCTTCAAGTTAAATTCTCTTTTAGTGAAGCAACACTCCGCAAGAAAGAAACTTGTCTTATTGTTCTTCTCATCTAAGTCTTCTTGCCTTTCTATCCATATATCTAGTAGTTGTATTGTTTATCAATTCCGCATTATTTCAAAGCAACTTTGGTTTCAAGCAAAAGACTTAGCTCTTATTCTCCGTTAATCATATTTCTTGTTCTAACCACTAATCAAAGGATCTAGTTAGGGGATAAAGTTTTAATCTACAGGTTTCGCCTATTCACCCCCCCCCCTCTAGGCGACTTTCAATTGGTATCAGAGCTAGGCACTTCATCTTGAGTCTAACAACTCGAAGTGATGGCTCGTAAAAGATCCCAAAAGAACAAGAAGACTCCTCAGGAGAACTCAACTCGGAAGGAGGTAACTCTTGAGATTTTATTTGATGATTGTTCTAACTATGATTCATGGTCTACTAGTGTGCTAAATGCTTTTAGAACAGTAGATTCACGATTAGAACAAATTATAGACAAGAGTTTCTTCACTTCTAGTTATAATAAAGAAATTATTTCCGAGGAGGATCAAAGATGTTTTCGGTTAAACTATCTAGCTTTTGACATCTTAAGCAATTCTCTTAGCAAAGAAGATTATCGTGCCTTCATATCAAATTATGATGAATCTATTCATGATGCGCATGATATTTGGACTAGAATTAGAAGCAAATTTGATGAGTCCAAACATGATAGTTCATTTAATGCTTCTACTTCCTTTAGTTCTTGTGATACTAACCCTTGCAAGGAAGAAGAAGAAAATGAACGATGGAGGCCAAACGATGAATCCACCTCTCCAAAAGGTTTGTCTTCCCATTTCGATTCCCACATGTGTTGTGTGGCTAATGAAAATGATAGCGGAAGCACAAATGAGGATGAGGAGGAAGAAAGAAGCTTTGTGCAACTCTACGCTCGCCTAAGCCAAGAAGATAAGGCGGTCATGCTCAAACTTCTAGAAAGAGCGAGAGAGCAAAGCGAAGCTCGTCAAAGGATAGAAGATATTCTCTCCATGAAAATGCAATGCTTTGACGAGTTGACTAAAGAACATGAGGAGCTAAAGTGCTCTCATGTTGATTTGGTTCAAAGGTATGAAACTATTTCAATTGAGCAAGATAATGCTTTACATTGTATAGCTCAATTAGTGAATAGGAATACCTTGCTTAAGGACCAAGTAGAAAAGCTAAAAGTTGAAAATCTAGCTTTTCAAGAAAAATATGATATGCTCCTATGCTCTCATGAAAATCTTAGAGATGATCATATCATATTAAACATTGCTCATGAGGTTGTGATAGAAAACTTAAAATTCCAACAACCTCACTCATGCACATGTGTTCATATTGATACTATATTACCATGTGCTAATGCTTGTTGTCCGTCGACAAGCAAACCTTCCTTTGAGCTAGAATTTGCAGGAACAAATGATGATACATATCAAAAGCTCAAAGAAGAAAATGAGAGGCTAAAGATTAGCTTGACACTACTTAAAGGGAAATGCATCGCTCAACCTTCTCAAGATAACCGTGATCACATGGTGAAGAAGCTTGAGACGGGAACAACCGTGGCATGCACTACATCCCTTGAAGAAAATGTCAAGGACTTGAGGATTACCAAGAAGAGGAAGCAAAAGAAGAAAATCAACACCTCTTTCAAAAGCCTCAACCATGCCTCCACAAAAGGTAACATCCAAGGTAATGATCAAGCCACACTTCACACTAAGATAAATAAGAAGTGTAGAGAATGCTTTGAAGAGGGACACTTGATTAGGTCTTGTCCCTACATTAAAAATGGCTTGGTTATTAACAAGGATAATAGACTTTGTTTTAAATGCTCAAAGAAGGGACACTTAATCAAATCTTGTCTCCATTTGAAACAAAGAGGCATAGGGTTAGAAAAGAAAGTTTTTACTAACCATGTAGCAGGCAACAAACAAGGAAAGAAGAAATCTTCAAGATTTCAACAACGCCTATGCTACACATGCCGGAAAAAGGGACATCTAAGCAAGGATTGTCCCATTGGTAACAATTCCACTCCTAGCTTGTCAATTAATTCTCATATAACTAGGCAACCCAAAATTGCAACTTGTGCTAGAAAGGTAATGAGGTTACCAAGCGCTAACACAAAGGACTTTTGGGTTCCTAGATCTTTGTTTACTAACCTTGGCGGACCCATCAAGCGATGGGTACCAAAATGTGCTTGACAAGCTTCGTAGGAGAAAGAGATGATATGAAGCCTTGGGGTGCTTGAGGGAGTTAATTCAATTCTTATCAACTCAAGCTATCAATCTTCAAATGATCTACATATTCGAGATTGACCCAAGGTTGTTTCAATTTATTATATTCAAAACCCATATCATCTCGAAGAAGATATTAATGTTGTAGGAAATAAAGAATCATCATGTGTGGAAAATCAAGGCCTACAACATGGAGGAATGCCAAAGGATGGTAACACCTATGCTTTTAAGTGCAAGTGTCTTAACTTATCATTTCTCATGTGTCTTGTGTAGTCACATAGAAAAAGGAAGCACTTAAAGTGGTTTTAAATTTATGTCACCATTCTTTGAAGAAATTCCTCTCATATGGTAGATTGCATATTCTTCATTTCTATATTATGACAATCTACATGCTTTAAAATTGTTGATATTTCCCATGGCATGTTTTTACTTTAATTATTCAATATTTGCCATGATCTAGATATAGAAGAAGATTCCATGTTCTTAAAAGAATAAGGTGTCATATAAGGAATTCAAATTCTAAAGACACTTAAAAAAGGGAATCCTCCTTTATGTCTAGAATAGTGAGACTAAATGCTTTTATCTAAGTAACCCATGTAATCTCACTAGTAGAGAATATGTTTCTCGTTGGAGATGCGTAATTTATCCTAGCAAGAAAAATCAATCCAATAATTTATGTTGTATGTTTTATTGCCTAAATTGGATATGATTCGGCATTTATCGCTCTCCATGTTATGGGTTAGATTTATTCCCATAATCTTAAAGGATTGGTTATGCTTATTTTATGAGTTAAAATTGAGCATAACATCTTCTATAGATAATCTAGTTCATGCTATGAAGTTTCCATGCTTTAGTAATCCACTTTTCATTCGTTATCAAAAATGATTACAAAAAGGGAAACTAGTGCTTGTGTTGCTACTAACATCTCTATTGAGCTTACTTATGAAAATCTACAAGAAAGTAAGTGCAAGTTTAATGCCACAAGCCTCAAAGGGTTGATCTTCACCCAAAAGAAGAAAGGTAAAAGCAAAGGTATGGGAACTCATCCTTTTATTTAAGTTTAGTTCCCATCTCAATGAGTATTCAATCTAAAATTATCATATTCTACCCTTGTGAGGAATAGATTCTTTGGAAGACTAAATTTGTCTTGATGTGCATTTAATATCATAAATGCGCTTGTCCATTAGAATCAAATTCATGCCTTTGCTATATCTGTTCTCATATTGACTTGTTTTTAAAGTAGTAATTAATAAACTCAATATGAAGAAGTAAATTCCTATGATTGATCAAATGGTTAAATAGTGCATATTCCTCTTTTCTTATGGTGTGCACTAATATTAAGGATTTTACTTCATGTCTATGTGACTTGTGGATGATGAACTGTATATATTAGTTATCTAAAGAAATCATCCTTCGACATATACTCCCTTGCGTCATTAACATCTCTCTTGAGTATTTTCAATGAGTTTGAAAGGAAAAAGAGACAATCACAAAGGGAGGTCACTCAAATAAAAAAAAGGAAGAACATCAAGGTCAACAACACCAACTCGGAGGATGAGATCTTCAAAAATAATCAATGGTGTGGTTGTAAGCATTCTTATCCTTTTCATTTTGAGAATGCAAGGCTTAAGTTGTTTACTGCAAATTTTATGAGCCTTGAACAAGATGTATAATGGGTCTCCCTTTATGTCTTTAAAAGGTTAAATGCATCCAAATCAATTCTTTCAATTACTTGATGCATATCTTTAGGGGGAGTCTATTTTTATATCTTGATTATGTTGAGACTATTGCTTTATCTTAGTAATTCCATATAGTCTCTTGTATGAGAACAAGTTTCTCATAAGGCATGCTACTTCATTTCATTCCAACTTGATAATATAATGTCACCTTTATCAAGGACTGTAGCTTTCGATGTTGAAGTAGCATATTTATTGGATTCTCCTGTTGTCGAGCTTGATTGAAAATCTAATGTTTATGTTGTTCTTTTGATCGCATCTGTTGTTTGATCATTGAATAACCTCAATTATCACTTTATGCTACTTAGTGCCTCATGTAATTTCAATTGATAATTTCAATCGACATCTATCTTGATTTGCACTACGTTAAAAGGAGAATTCATGATTCATTTATGCAATTTGTGATCCACTTGATATATATTAACCATGTCTTAGAAAAAGGATCACTAGTTGTAAGAACTCTCTCTTGTACAAAATATTTTCACACACGTTCATTAAGCATAGGTCTTAAGCAAACAAGACCAAGGACATAAGCACAATAGAGAGAGCGTCTACATGTAAAGGTACAAGAAGGTAAAACCATTCAATACTTATTTATACATATGTACCTAAATCTTCCTCTTATATACACTCTTTGCATATCTTATATAAAAGGAAGAGAAAGCATGTCTTTTGCATTTATCCCCGCTTCATACCTAGTTTAACCTCTTAAAATTTCACTCATGCATCATTGCATCCTTGTTAAAACTAGATGAAGTGGTTTTATTGTCAAAGAGCTTAAAGCTTAACCTTGTAACGAGGATAAGCTACCTTTGTTCCAAAGGTGGATGGTCCTTAAGTCTCTTTGAAATTTTTAAAGGAAAATGCTTAAAATGTTTGCAACATGCTTTCATAAGTGCATAATCTGTCATGAGCATCACACATATACTATGACACAATGCACCTTACTTTCTCTATGATATAGACTTGTTCCCATTAACCTAATTATGTGCACTTGGCATTTAAGGCCAAAATATGTATTCCTCTCAAGGCACATATTTAGGGGGAGAAATCTATATTGTATAGAACTATGATCATACTTAATTGACATATCTTTTGATCATATCTCTTCAATATGCTATGACTAATGTGTTTTCAAGTCTATTTCAAACCAAGTCATAGGTGTATTGAAAGGGAATTGGAGTCTTCGGCGAAAACAAAGGCTTCCACTCCGCAACTCATCCTTCGCCGTCGCTTCAAGAAACTCTCCATTCTAGGGGGAGAAAAGGACCCTGTCTTTGGGGGAGAAATGAGCCCAAAGCTCAAGGACTTCTACTTTGGTATAATCTTCACTCTTTATTTATGACCAAAGTAAGTTAAAAGGGCTCTAATAAATCCGTTTTTGGTAATTCATGCCAAAAAGGGGGAGAGATGAGCCCAAAGCAAAAGGACCGGACCACCACCTAGTTTCAAAAATTTTGTTTGTGTTTCCAAAAGAATTTTATCCATTGGTATCCTATTGTGTTCAAAAGGGGGAGAAAGTAGAATTTCAAAAAATTATCAAAACCCTCTTGAACTCTAAGAGGTGGATCTCTTTTAGGGGGAGTTTTGTCTAGTCAAAGGAAAAGCATTTGAAACAAGGGGAGAAAATTTCGAAATTTGAAAATGCTTTGCAAACTCTTATTCATCTACCTTTGACTATTTGCAAAAGAACTTTGAAAAGATTTTACAAAAGATTTTGCAAAAACAAAACATGTGGTGCAAGCGTGGTCCAATATGTTGAATAATAAAGAAACAATCCATGCATATCTTATAAGTATTTCAATTGGCTAAATTCCAAGCAACCTTTGCACTCATATTTTGCAAACTAGTTTCAATATGCACTTCTATATTTGCTTTGGTTTGTGTTGGCATCAATCACCAAAAAGGGGGAGATTGAAAGGGAATTAGGCTTACACCTAGTCCCTAATTAATTTTGGTGGTTGAATTGCCCAACACAAATCTTTGGACTGACTAGTTTGCTCTAGTGTATAAGTTAAACAGGTGTCAAAGGTTCACAACAGGCCAATTAAAATGATCAAAGTTGGATTCAAAATGAAGGGCTAAAGGCTGCCTAAGTGCCTCCCTGGTCTGGCGCACCGGACTGTCCGGTGGCGCACCGGACAGTGTCCGGTGCACCAGGGAGCTCCGCGCTGAACTCCTCAGCCTCGGGTTTTTCCAGGAGACGCCGCGCTAAAAATCACCGGACTGTCCGGTGTACACCGGACAGTGTCCGGTGCGCCAAAGGAGACGCGCCTCTGGAACTCACCAGCCTCGGATTTTCACGAAGACCGCGGCGCTATAATTCACCGGACATGTCCGGTGTGCACCGGACTGTCCGGTGCATCCACGGAGCAACGGCTACTTCCGCGCCAACGGCTCTCTGCCGCGCATTTAATGCGCGTACTGCGCGCACAGATGGCAGGCGTGCCCATGCTGGCACACCGGACAAGGAACAGTAGATGTCCGGTGTGCACCGGACACCCAGGAGGGCCCACAAGTCAGAAGCTTCAACGGTCGAATCCAACGGCACTGCTGACGTGGCAGGAGGCACCGGACTGTCCGGTGTGCACCGGACTGTCCGGTGCGCCCATCGCCAGCAGCTTCTCCAACGGCTACAAAATTGGTTGGTGGCTATAAATACCGCCCCAACCGGCCACTTCAAGAGGAGGGAGACCAAGCAACATTCCAAGTCATCTAGTTGACATACTCAAGCCCTCCCAACCACCTATATTCATTGATACATCCTATACACAAGATCTAGCCCACTACAACCAACACAAGTGCCACAAAAGAGAGAGCAAGCAATTGAGAGCTACTCAAATTGAGTTTAGCCCTAGTGCCTTGTGAGATACATTGAGAGATAGTGTGTGCTTCATCCTTGTGTTCATTTGCGCGTGGAGTTTTGACTCCCATTCAAACTTCCTCCAAAGTGTTGGAGGCTTGTAAAAGCTAGCAAGAGACACCAAAGAGTGTGGTGATCCTTGCGGGATCGAGAGTGATCCTTGAGAAGAAGAAGAGCTCACCGATCCTTGTGTGATCGGTGGAGAGAGGGAAAGGGTTGAAAAAGACCCGTCCTTAAGTGGACTCCTCAACGGGGACTAGGCCTTCGAGGGCCGAACCTCGGTAAAACAAATCACCCGTGTCCATTGTGTCTATTGCTTGTGATTTGTTTGTTTTCCCTTCTCTAAGTTTTCTTGCGCTATTCTTTGTCAATATCATTTGGTGTTGCTTCAAGTTAAATTCTCTTTTAGTGAAGCAACACTCCGCAAGAAAGAAACTTGTCTTATTGTTCTTCTCATCTAAGTCTTCTTGCCTTTCTATCCATATATCTAGTAGTTGTATTGTTTATCAATTCCGCATTATTTCAAAGCAACTTTGGTTTCAAGCAAAAGACTTAGCTCTTATTCTCCGTTAATCATATTTCTTGTTCTAACCACTAATCAAAGGATCTAGTTGGGGGATAAAGTTTTAATCTACAGGTTTCGCCTATTCACCCCCCCCTCTAGGCGACTTTCAATGACAATTAGTGTTTAGGACTTCCGCAAATAGGGAAATGTGTGAGTGGGTGTTTTTGGAAATGAAAACAATGCCACGGGAGAAGGAAGCTCAGTGGTGGTTAAGTGTGAAAATATGCTACTTCTGCCTTTGGGGAAAACCATCAAAGTATTGCCTTTTTCTGAAAAAGGAGTGAATTCAGCTCCACCATATAAAGCATGTAATATATAGGTCCCTCTCTCTTTACGGGCGGGATGGGCTTGCGGAATACCTAGTGTATTCACCTAGATTTATTTATGTTTTTCAGCACCTGAAGACTTCTTTTCTGCTATGCTCGACTAGAAGGGGGCTGAGTCTGCACCCAGTCTGCTTATGGCCTGGCTAGTTGAACTTCCACTGTGCTTTGTATTTCAGGCTCGCTAGAACTTGTACTCTGGTATTGTAATAACTTTTATTCGAACTCTGTACTATTTGAAGTAAGGAATGTTGTTACTAGCCTCCTGGTACTAGTAATTGTATCACATTTGAGTCCCAAAGGATCGAGACGCTTCAGGTAGCTAGGCTGGCGCAAATTCAATGGAATGGGGGAAAGGGAAGACGATGGCGGCTGGGTTTTATCACCACGCGGGGTCAGTTGAGGCCTAGCTGGCCAGGTCAGCGGTGAGTTCCGTGGAGGGGTTGTTACGACGAAGGAGATCCACAATGGTGCGACTGCTAGGTGGGGTCGATATGTCTACGAGTGAGCACTGGGGTGCACGCACGCTGGAGTGATGGACAGACTGGACCCACCCGTCAGCCAGGACAGAACGCGCATGACAGTCCGCTCTGGCGCGGAGGCCCCTCGCGTCGCGACCCATTTTGGTAGAAGCGCGCCGAGCAGCTGACAACCGGGTCCACCTGTCGGTGCCGAAGTCTGTGCGCAAGGGCACATATGGGTCGCGCGTGTGTGAGTTTTTAGTGGGTCGCGCTCGCGCAATCGGCCTAGGCGCAGGTATGTTTTCTTTTTTTCTTTTTCTTTTTTTGTTTTTTCTTTTTATTTTAAATTCTTCAATTTGAATTCAAATTTTGTTATGAATTTCACACTTAGATTAAATGCATAAATCAAAATACCATAATGAAGAAGTATTTTCATTATTATTATATATATATATATTCTTTCTAGTTATTAAGGAATTTATTGACTTGTATGTGTATATTTATATACGTATGCATGTGTTACATAGAAAGAAAAATTTCTATAAACATCAAATACTCTAACTCCATTATTTACTATGATTTAGGTATTACACAAGATGAGGGACGGGGACGTTGAAAGAGAGATAAGGGTGAGAAACGAGATGCCGGTGCAGTGAAGATTAAGAACATTTCATGTACTAGGGCTAGGCTAGGGGTGGCTAAAGGTGGCCAAGTGGCAATTGTGTTCAACTAGTAGTAGTTAGAGCCTTAGAGGCGGTCGAAGTCATCTATTGATGGCTAGAGCATGTCAGAAAGAGGCTCGTGTTAAGAAATGTCAGAAGAGGTGAAAGTCGCCTAGAGGGGTGAATAGGTGAAACCTAAAAATTATAAACTTTGAACACGCACTATACCTGTGATTAGTGTTAGAAATAATTCGGAGTGTGGAAGATAGTTTCTCTTGCAATGAGTTGCTCAATCAATGCAGATAACTTTGGGAGCAAACTCAAAACGATGTGAGCAAGAGAACTTTTAGAGAGAGAGAGAAGAGGGGAGAAACAAATCAAGTGATGAAGATCAACACAAATGAACAGGTGATTTGTTTCCTGAGGTTCGGTTCCAAAGAACCTAGTCCCCGTTGAGGAGGCCACAAAGGCCGGGTCTATTCCAACCCTTTCCCTCTCTCAATCGGTCACTCAGACCGGTTGAGTGCTTCTTCTTAATCACATGGGTCACTAAGACTTGCAAGGGTCACCACACAATTAGGTATCTTTTGCTAGCTTTACAAAACTCTTGAGAAGTTTACAATGAGAAGAAGAAAGCACGATTAAAAGCCAAGCAACAAGAGCAATATGAAAAGACACAAAATCACACTCTCTCAAGTCACTAATCACCAGTTACAATTATGAAACTTGGAGAGATTTTGAAGCTTGAATGTGTCTTTTGGTTGAGGTGAATGTTCTTGTATTGAATGAGAGTGAATGAGAGGCTTAGACGTTGTGAATGTAGGTGGCTGAGTTGTATTTATAGCCTCCAACCACTTTCTAGCTGTTGCTCCTTTTCTGCTGACCGCGGATGGTCTGCGCCCCCTGTCTGGACGGTCCGCTCCTGCACATCAACGGCTGAAATCGCAACCAACAGTAACAACTATATCAATGACTATAGTGCATTTAATGTGTCGTCAAATGTCATATAAAGTAGTCGCGGACGGTCCGGCCGTGCACCCTGGACGGTCCGCGAGGACACTAAAAATGCATTTTATCGAATCCGTCACCTTCGGGTTTTTCTGGTTTTTCAACGACCGGACGGTCCGCGCCTGAGGCCGGACGGTCCGCGCTTGGTCTCGAACGGTGCTTGCTTCTCCTTCGGACGGTCCGTAGTGTTAACTTGTGTTTTTGCAGTGTTCCTGTCCGAGGCTCACCCTGGTGTCGCGGACAGTCCACCACAAGGGTGCAGACGGTCCGCACATAGGTGTTTTTTTTCCAAAAAGCTTCTTCTGTCCAGAATAATCTACGGTATTTCGGACAGTCGACTTAGAGTAGTTGTAGATGAACTTATCCACCTGACAAATGATCAACTGGGCAAACTAGTTAGTCCATAAAATTTGTGATGGTCGTCAAACTCCAAAATCGATTATAGGAAATATTAAGGACATTTCCCTTTCAAGAAGGAATAAAAAGAAAAGGAGAAATCGTCCCACATATTGATCGATTTTCCAAAGTGCGAAAACACCTAGAGTTAAGATAAAGAGTTAGAGAGTTTTTTCAATGTTATAAAAACCTCAAGATTGGAATTTTTGTAAAGCCTATAACCAAGGCTAGTATTTTTTTGATACGTTCATTGACTTAGATCTTATTTGGACACTCTCGTACTCACCTCAATCCATGTGTATTGAGGTAAATTAGAATGTAACTTAAACTAATTTACATCTCACTCCACTTCAATACCTATGGATTGAGGTGAATACGATAGTATCCAAACAATGACTTAGATGTGTAATCAAGTGATACAACATGTAGTGAAAATAAACTTTTGTTTGAGTGACAATAATAAATTAGGCCTTGTTTGGGAGGGCTTCACTTTAAAACTACAATTTCGGCTTCGCAGCTTTACCATGAAACAACTTCAACAGATTGCTAAGTCGAAATTCAAGAGTGTTTGGCTTGCATATAGACTCTAGCTTCTGTAGTATAATTAATTTGTGTGACTTTCCTTAATTATTCTTGATGTTTAGCGGGTGGAGAAAGAGACATGAATCAGTAGGTCATGTCACTAATGTCATGGTGAATAATTTTGGTGCAACTTCACGAGGAGGTACAAAAAACAGTGTTTTTGAAGCACCATTTGAAGAGATTCGAAAAGTTTATGAAACTGGCCTCTAGTTTCAGTTTTTTAAGCTAGAACTCGTGAAGTTGGATCTGTTTGATAAAAAAAAACTGAAACAAATTTGAAATTACTGAAGTGAAGCTATACCAAACAGGGTCTTAATCAGTATACAAAAAAAAGCTATGAAGGAGGCAGGGGTGGTGGCTATGAAGGAGGCAGGGTCGGCGGCGGCTATGAAGGTGGCAGGGGTGGTGGTGGTCCTGGTGGAAGGGGATATGGTGGCCGAGGAAGGGGTAGAATGGGTGGCGGCGGACGAGCGAACTAAGTGCATGCGGACTTCTGGTGTTTCCTTCAATGCATGCCTTATCAATATATCAGGGAAAATACGAGCATTTTATGTTGGAAGCAGTTCAGTTACGTGTGAGGTCTGTTGTTTTTTTCCCTGGGCGCGAGGTTTGGTTGTGAGCATAATGCATAAGCAAGTTTTATCATGTAAGTCATCTTTCAATTTTCCTGCTGCAGAGGTTGTTTTCCACTTTTTCCCATGATCGTTGAATGCTGAGCATGCTGCCCTATGTTCATGCCTGCAGTATTAACTGATGGCAACTCTTGCCCTGAGTTAAAATGTTAATTCTATTTGTGCAGTTTCCTTTCGTCAGTTATGCATCCATCATTCCATCAAGATTGGCGCATTATATTATTATTATCCAACATTAGCAAATAGCGCACATGAAAATATTGTGCATACATGTTCTGTATGGCGTGCGCAGTCGTCGTTCACACATGATTTGCAAAATTATCGAGCACAACCCTTATTTTGATTACATCCATATTTTCCCCCTTTTCAGAGCAAATGGAAGAAAATAAATATCAAATTAAAAAATGAGAATAGTGTATACTATCTATTTATGTTTCACTCTTTTAATAAAAGAATTAAAGCTATGATTTTATGACGTATTGCCTATATTATGACAATGTAGTATTAAGTAGGTAACAACCATCTCCAGCCATAGAGACAACTTGCTCGCTGCAGAATAGGGCATACTGCAGTCATCACTACAGTTCGTGGAGCGTTGTCCCGGTCAGCAAGATCCTCCCTGCGCTCTAATGTATGATGAGGAGTTTTTCTCTACAGCAACGGGGGCTTCTGCATCTTGATTTGCAACATGGAACTGCACGTTTATGGTTCAGTCAACTTTATTTGAAAATAGAAGGCCGAAAGACAACTTCTTTCTTTGGGCGCCCCTTAAACATTGCGCTCCCCACTCATGTTCCTTTTTATGGTCTTAATCTATGATGTGCAGACTTTTGTATTCTTTTTTTAGGGTCCACCAAAACTCGCGGCATTTTCCTTCAGTCAATGGATTCCACATTCGATTAATCCCTGCTATTCAATCTTAGATGTGCATATTTTGTTTTTGTTTTTCTCCAGATTTTTTTCCTGTCAACCACGCTGCATTAAAAAATCGCTGCATTTCCATTGAGCTAATAGATTCCGCATTCGATTCCTCCCTGCTATTCAATCTAAGATGTGCATATTTTGTTTTTGTTTTTTTCCAGATTTTTTCTGTAAACCATGTTGCATTAAAAAATCGCTGCATTTCCATTGAGCCAATGGATTCCGCATTCGATTCCTCTCTGCTATCTAATCTAACATGTGCATATTTTGTTTTTCCCTTTTTCTCCAGATGTTTCTCTATCTCAAACACGCTATATTCCCTTTGGCAACAGAACAGCTATTATGGTCGTAGACCTCTAAATATCTAACCTGCTAGGATTGTCTTCTATTTTTTTGAAGGCACGTCCAGTTCTTCCACTTTCGATTCTTTCAATTCGGCCAGAGGATAAATTTGTTGTTTTTCCTTCTTCTTTTGTATTTTACTTACATTCGGTTCTGCAAACAAAGTAGCAAAAAAAGGTGACAACCACCTCATTAACAAAGAAAGGTAAGCACAGGAAGAATCATTTTCTCCACATTATCGAATCTTCCGTCCGAACATGCCTTCTAAATTTAGCGTACATAAACGATTCCTTCGTTGTAGATTTATTTCGGAATGATGCTTAGTAGTACCTCTGCTCCTTAAGGACAACACCAACGAGGTAATTAATTCATGTTTGTTTTCTTATGACAAGATACCTTTTTTTTGTTTTCTTATGAATCGCAACATAGTTACTTTCTGATAACTTAATATTTTTTCTCCTACAAATACATGCTATACACAAATTTTAATAAAATTATACAACCTATCGCGCGCTAGGTGCGCGTTAGTGACTAGTGACATTAAAATTTAAAAGCCATCATCCGCACGTCAATCAGCTCTAACACCAGGAGCAGAGATGGTAATGAACTTACAGGAAGGACACCAGCCCAGCCAGCAGGCAACTCTCAGATCGATGATACTTTTCATTTCAAGGTCTGCTTGCTGCATCCTCTGGATACTTCTTCTCATACTCCGTGCACGGATATCATGTCCTAAGCGCCATGGATTTGCATCGCCTCATTCAGATAATTAGGATATACGGTTGACAAGCACGAAGAAAAGAACTCGTTCGTCTTTCGGTTTCGTTACGCACAAAAATCCAAAAAAAATGTCACGAAGAACCACGGCTTTTCACAGAGTATGCAAAAATCATCAAACGAATATCTGAGAGGTCCCAACACAATCAAAGTGACTCCGCCCCCCTTCCCCCCAAAAAAAAACCAACCCCCCAAAATAGTGTATGTGAATTACCAAAAAAATGGTTCTCTGGGATACATCATGACAAATCATTTTTCAGTACGTACGAACTAGCAATGCTGAAACATGGCCTGTTATCTTTGGAACGGTATTGGAGCTCGTCCTGGCCATGTTTCGATTCTTTCAAAGTATTTCACAGGGACAACGCCATCAAAACCTTCTGTCAAGATCACTTTGTTGTCTGAAATATAAAGCTTCATCCCATCTGCGCGACAAATTTAGGTGTTATATATCAGCCTCTAGCACTCAGAAAATGAAAGAATTTTTTTGGGGGCCTATTTGTAAGCAACATATAGTACCTTTAAGCGCTTTACTAACATCCAGATGTATCAAGATGTTTACATTCTGCCGTATACCTGAAGATGGAAAAAGGAATTCAAGTTCGGTGTGGCAGCAACAGAACAAACATTGAAAAACATGCTACAGAAGTGCAACAGCTGAAGTCATCATTTCATCAAGGTAAGCAGCTAACTTAGGGAATACTAATGATGACTGGAAGCATATTAGATTACAGCAGAAATTTGATGATAGACTTTTTCTATATAAAAAATCCCCGATGACCTTGATATACTCAAATCATCTGCTAATGTAACATAATTGATTCTTCTATGAACATATTAAGGGGATGTTTGAATGCACTATAGCTAATAGTTAGTTGGCTAAAAAATTGCTAGTGGAATTAGCTAGCTAACAAATAGCTAGCTAACTATTAACTAATTTACTAAAAATAGCTAATAGCTGAAATATTAGTTAGGGTGTTTGAATATCTCCAACTAATTTTAGCATCTACCTATTAGCTCTAGTGCATTCAAACACAACCTAAATACTGATGTAGTGATGTGTCTCTAAAGAAAGAAAGCATACCACTGATTACTTCTCCGTCTGATGGTAAGCCACTTGAGAAATGTACATGTAACCTTGCCATTCGCTTTAGCCCAGATTGCAAAATCGAATCAAGATTTTTTCTGTAAGTTCCATGCACACAAACTGCAGATGGAACACATTAGAAGAATATATGATTCCATTTGGGAGCAAATGCAAAAGTGGTTGTTAATTTCACATACCTGACACTTCATCAGGGGACAAAATGGGCTTCAGCAGGCTCTCTGATGTGACAGTCTGGAAGAGGATTGCAGGATCAGTAAGAAAAGTAGAATGACCAATTGAGCTGCAATTTATGTTGATCTAGCCATGAAGGCCAAAACCATAGATGCTCTAAAGTCTGTTTTTGCTAAAGCTGGTTTTGGTGGTAGTCAGTCAACAAAATTCACTTGATGTCTTCATGAGAAATATGGGAGCAGCACAGCAGGCCGCAACCGAGAATGCTGGAATAAATACCCAAAGGAGATATGCTGACTCAAGCCTGAAGATAACAAAAAGCACGATTGTCTACGATATCCAAGTTCAAACAAGGCTTGCTGATTTACTGTGCTAATGAATGAATCTTATTAATTAGAACACAAGTTACATTGATAATGTACAAAAGCTAAAAGATAGCACTGATGAGATAAAAAGTCTGCAAGCATAAGAATCGAGGTGTTATGGTAAATTATGAGTTATGACTATGGCATATACAAAGAAGGGAAACTATCAGAATATAAATATTATGCATCAAAACAAATTGTGAATGGAACCTTCGCTTTACCATTCCATGAATGCAATCTTGCAAGCATTCCAATTATCACATTCTCAGTTCCTAAGCATTAGCAGTAAGCAATAGAAGGACAAAGGACCACTAACCATTGTACCAGTAGATGTTATTGCAAAAAAAAATTCCATCTCACAAAAGTATTAAAGGGAAAGTGAACGATCATGGTAAATACACAATGCTTTGTGTAAACAACTTCACTATCAGTGCAGGAAATCTCAGGCAGAGAACATACTGTTACTGTGTGTCCCTGGTTCGCCCGGATCAACAGCTCGCCATCTTCCTCCAACAGACTAAATCTCTGCTTGTTATCCCGCCTGACTGCCTGCACGCCAGCCAAAATGTCACAAGTTCTCTCATCAAACTGAATACTGCTCACAATCCACGGCAAATTTCATAATCCAAAGAAATCAAGAGCACATTGACATTCCAAAAGGCAAGTCTATTGATAGAAGCTAGGAGTAATAAGAAGAAACAACTTTCAGCACGAACCAAGTAGCCTAACAAGTTCGACAGCAGTTCATCAATCAATCAATCAACGAAATAAAACCAGTATCGTCAATACCTCCCTGATCTCGTCAACAGTGTGAGACTTGAGAGGGACCTTGGCGAAGGTCTGAAGGTTGAGCTTCAGCAGGTCATGGACTCGCACGTATCCATCGGTCCTCATATCTAGGCGCAGCTCCGCCGCCATGTGGCGCAACACCCTCGTCCTGCAACCGAGAGCGGAGACCGTCAGCGGGCGACGCGACGCACACAACAGTGACGGAGAAGGGGTCGAGCGCTACAGGAGGCGGCCAAGGGCGTCGATGCGGTCGCTCCCGTCTTGGCCGCGGCCGCCACCACGCCGCCTGCCGCCACCGCCGCGCGGCTGCGGGGAAGCAAAGGCAGCGGCCCTGGAGTGGTACCCGCCAGAGGAGGAGGACGACGACGAAGGGTTCATGGCGAACCGGAGGTGCGAGGTTGGAGCAGGGAGGTGGCGGACCTAGGATTTTAATCCAGGGTTGTCGAGATAAAAAAAACACATCAGGTAACAAGAAGTCGATAACAGTAACATAACATATCTATATAATTCTCTAACAATTCAGTAGCAATTCTAAACATCCTCATAATTTGTTCAAGTCAACTTCGAAAGTCTGAACACAAGAAAAAAAAACTATCTAGCGTCCAGATGATGCAAAATCTGCTATATTTACAAGGCGGATGTCAGTATGTGGTCTGTCGATTCAGTTCACGCTAGGACCAGGAGACAACGTAGCTTTCGTTTTTTTTATCAGCTGAACAATCGAACTGCGTTGGTGTATGTTATGCAGAGCTTAGATGTTGCCATAATGGTTTAGCAAACTTGATGTCGGAATAAAATTTAGAGCACTACTTTCATTGGTTGAGTATATATGTGAACTACTTCCAGCTGCTTATGACTAGTTGAGAGATCGCATCGGTACATGCCAGAGGGAGAGAGACTTTACCGTCTTCCGCGGACAACCAGCCAGCGCACGAACTCCGTGGCTCTGATGGCGTCTATCAGGGCACCTTGGCGGGGTCGCCGGCGGCCGCAGGTGGGGCGTCGAGATCCGGGCGACTTGGCGAGGCAGGCTGGCAGTGAGGCCGCGGCGTTGCCGCCTGGACGGCGCAGCAGGCTTGGGGGCGGTGGCGGCCGGCGGGGCTGTGGGTCCTGCGTTCTGGCCCCTAGGCAGCGACGGCCAGTTGGTGAAGCCTGCGCGGCGTGGGTGGCGGGAGAGGAGGAGGAGGGCGCGGAGCGGGGGCGAGGCGGCAGCAGCGACGGCTCTCATGAGACGGAGCCGCTCGATGCGTGTGCGGTGCGGAGACGGGAAAGGGGATCAGCCTCGGCGGCTCGGCCCTTGGAGATATGGCTTGGGCTGTAGACTGCAGTTGGGCCGTGTGACGAGGAAATTGGTAAAATAGGTCACTCTACGCGTTCTTCCAACTGGGTCGCTGATCATGACACAGGCTAAAATAGGTCAGAATAGGTCACTAGTCCCTTTAAAGACCCGACGGGAGGGTCCAAGCAGATGTCCTGCCCTTACGGTCCATTAACTTTGACGTCGTCTCCTCCGTTCACGCCTCCTTCTAAGGGCATGTACAATGAGTGTCTTAAGTTGTGTCTTAGAGTGTGTCTAGGGGGGTGAATGTAAAAAAACTCAAGACATGTATCTTGACGAAGACACAGTGTCTTAGCTCTATGTTCGAGACAAGAGGTTAGCTGATTGGTCACTTTAATTTATTGAATGTTCTGATTGGTACAATGAATATGGTAAGACACACGTTTTAGACACGACCACTGTATTATGTTGTGTTTTAGCTGTGTCTTATACTTGGAGTACCGTGCAGCCGTATCTGGGTTGTACATGCCCTAACTCTTTTCTATTCTTGCATACAAAAAGAAAGAAGAGGAGCGCAGATCTAATCCTGCTTGAGTCTTTTGTTTCCCTCCTACCCTCGTCTTTCTCACCATTGATACCTACTTTGGAAGCAAGGATATTAAAGGGGATTAGATTGACTAAATTCCCCTTCTATACAGTTTTGAATAGGAAGGCAATTTAGCGCCTCCAATCCATCCAATCCACTCCGATATTATTACTCTCAAAATAGTACTAACGTGTAGACTGCAATTCGGCTATGAGCGTGAAGGGCTGGCTATTACGTGACCACTGCTGAGTGACATGACCAAATTGGAATACACGAGTGATAAAAAAGACAATACCTTATTTTAATATAATACTCCCACCATTTTCTATTTTGACGTTGTGTAGTTTATTTTTGTATTGTATGGCTTCAAATATAAAAAAAGATAGAGGTAGTACTATCGTTCCGTATAAAAGGAAACTACCTCTATTAAATAACTATCTAAATAATTATTGTGCAGGGATAGTTATTGTAATTGTTACAAATATTTTTATATAAATAATTAGTATAGTGCACAATTTTTATTATAAGTGCTTATAAAAAAATATTTAGATAATTAGTTAGAAGGGTAAAGTTGTCATTCAATCTACCTAAAAAATAAATTAGTATTTATTTTAGCTTTGATTTTATATCTATATTTAAATGGATGCTAATAAATCTTGACATATATAAAACACATACATTAATTATTATATAATTCTATTAAAAAGTTAAAACAAATATTAATTTAGGAATAGGGAGTATCAAATAGTGAAGATTTATATTTTAATAGAACACATACCTTCCACTTTGCAGTAGTCTGAACATTTTTTGCACAGTTTATCCCATTCGCCTCACTGATATCCTACAATACAAAGAGTAATTAAATGTACATAATTCATTTAGATGGTGCATAAAAGGAAGAACGTCCGGCGCATGGTGTCCCCAAATAATCAACGGTGAGCAGCAACAAGGGCATGTGCATCGTCGAGAGACACAACTGCCTTAGCGCAACCTGTCCAACACAGACGAAAAGATTAAGCAGAAGTAACCTAACCATCTCTGCTTGATTACTTGAGACTTGAGAAGTAACATAGCATTGTCCATATCAAATTGCTTCGCACAACAAACCCAGCAACAATATTTTCAGATAACATATTCCAGAAATATTTCTACCTAATACAGTAATTCTCTCCCCAAAACATAGTTTTTGACAGTGACATACGCACGTCTATCACTAAAAGAAAAGCGGCATTGAAAGAACATATTCTTTATTTCTATTTATGTCGATGATTTCCACGGAGTTATGCCTGTTCATTTGGTAATTTCTACTGTGACTGTTTTGCTCCTATGTAGGTGAGTCACAAACACTATTCTATTATATTGATCACACCCTTTAACTGCATGTTCCTTTTCTAGCTGATTATTTTGTAGAGGCTGACAACATACGTGTGCTCATAAAATTTAGCTAGAAATTACTCAAGGTAGTAGTGTCACGAAGCGCAGCTCCTTGATCTACATTTCCAAGGTCACCAGTTGATCATTCTTCATAATAAAGATTGTTGATGGTACTAAACTCTTTGGGGCTCTGACTTATACTTTGATCAGTAGTAAATGTGCATTATTGTTCTCCATTTCTTTAAACTCCAGATACCAGTTCAGTTCATTTACCATTAAACTATAATGGTTTATTTCCTTTAAAAATAAATGCCTACATCTATATGTTTCATACATATGTTGTTTACACTTAAAAGTAAAAACATGGATTCAGTTTAACTACAATCAAATTGTGATGGAAGAATTTGTACCCATCTCTTGATGATGTCCGGGAGAAAACCAATGCATAGCATGGAAGGAAGTTTCTCCTTCTGACACAGATGTTTCAGCAATGCAGTCCCATGCTTCTGTATTTGATTGATCAGAATGTTGCTAAAAGAGTTATGGGTGAAAGGGGGTCCCAGGATGCGATGACTGAATGAATGGTGGTTAACAGAGTAGAAATAAACAAGACATGTGATCGGCTATAGTTCTTTCCACGTATGTTCTGTTTAAGATGGCATTTTGTTTTGTCAGCCGTTCTAGAATAGTGTTCAATGCAATGCAAACAAGAAACCGAGGAGCTCACCGAATTTCTTGGGCTGGAGTATGAACTGGATGATTGGCGTGAAGTAATCAAAAAAAAATGTCTGCATATGTATGTTTCATACATGTGTTGTTTACACTTAAAAGTAAAAAACATGGATTCAGTTTAACTACAATCAAACTGCGATGGTATACCTGGTTATAAACAAATGTTTGTTTCTGTATGTTTCATGCCACTGTTAGCTCTTCCCTTTTTTGAGTTACTGATGTGGATTCAGTTGAGTTAATATCAAATTGGGATTTTTATATTTCATTCAGTACTAATGCTAAGTATGTTTCATGCATCTGTTAGCTATTTTTTTACATTTCAGATATGAATTCAGTTGAGTGGCAGATGAATCCATACTATGATGCTTTTGTTAAGTGGCAGATGAGGAAGTCTGCGATTGACCAATCGCCAGACTGCGTACAATAGATCTATCGTTGTCAGGTTTATCCTTGCGACTTTCCATGGGTCGGCGCATCAAACAGTGAGCAATTGCAGCAGTAAATGCTTGCGAAGAAAACAAATGCACAAACAAAGGACGTCTTTGAAAGGGAAATGTGCCCTTGGGCCATTTCTAAGTATTTTGGTGATTTAGTGCCCAACACATGTGCTTAATTGTAAAATGGGACAAAGTACAAATCATGGAGAAAAGGTATGTTTCTAATCCTTAGTACATTGGTTTTGTGTACTAATATATTTGTCTAAGTGTTAGAAACAGAAAAGGAGATGAAAAGAAAAGAGGAGAAAGTCTTGGCTGTGTGCAGCCAAGACCCAGCTCGGCCTGGAGCACCGGACTGTCCGGTGTGCACCGGACAGTGTCCGGTGCGCCAGGCTGCCTCGGCTCGAACTGGCCGCTCTCGGGAATTCGCCGACGGCGTACGGCTAAAATTCACCGGACTGTCCGGTGTGCACCGGACTGTCCGGTGAGCCAACGGTCGGCTAGGGCCAACGGTCGGCCGCGCGATCAGCGCGCGACACGTGGCCGGGCCAACGGTCGGGAAGGAACACCGGACTGTCCGGTGTGCACCGGACATGTCCGGTGCGCCAACTGAGCGCAGATCTGGAGCAGCCAGCAACGGTCAGAAGTGCTGTTTTTGGAAACAAATCGGGCACCGGACAGTGTCCGGTGTGCACCGGACTGTCCGGTGCGCCACGAGACAGAAGGCAAAGATGGCCTTCCAGATTTGTTCCCAACGGCTCCTAGCTGCCTTGGGGCTATAAAAGGGACCCCTTGGCGCATGGAGGAGGCACCCAAGCATTTCTTGAGCACTCTTGATCACTCACACATCAATCTTGCGCACTTGTTTGAAATTCTAGTGATTTGAGCTCTGTTCTAGTGTGTTAGCCTCTTGAGCTCAAGTCTGGGTTTTGTGTGTGCGTATTCGCTGTGATCTTTGTGTTGTGTGTGAGTTGCTAATCCCTCCCTTACTCCGTGATTCTTTGTGAACATCTTTTGTAAGGGCGAGAGGCTCCAAGTTGTGGAGATTCCTCGCAAACGGGATTGAGATAAGAACAACAAAACACCGTGGTATTCAAGTGGGTCTTTGGACCGCTTGAGAGGGGTTGATTGCAACCCTCGTCCGTTGGGACGCCACAACGTGGAAGTAGGCAAGCATTGGCTTGGCCGAACCACGGGATAAACCACCGTGTCCCTCTGTGCTTGATTCTTGTGGTATTGTGTTTTGTTGAAGACTTCACCTTAGCCACTTGGCATTAACTGTGCTAACGCTTAACAAGTTTTTGTGGCTTAAGTTTGAAGTTTTTACAGGATCACCTATTCACCCCCCCCCCCCTCTAGGTGCTCTCAATTGGTATCGGAGCCGTTCTATTCACAAAGGGACTAACCGCCCGAATAGATGGATCCTAAGGGGAAGGGTATAGTGATCAACGACAAAGAGAAGGAGACCTTCGTCAACGAGCCGAAGGACGACAAGCCTACCGACTCCGGCTCGGGTCAAAGACGAAAGGAAGGGAAGAAGAAGAAGACCAGGCGCATTAAGGAGATCATTTACTACGACAGCGACGAGTCTACTTCTTCCCAAAAGGATGAGGACCACAACGACTACGAGAGGAGAAAACCGGTTAACTCGAACTTTTCCTTTGATTACTCTCGTATTCCGCAAAGTTCACATTCTCATTTACTCTCCATTCCACTTGGCAAGCCCCCACACTTTGATGGAGAGGACTACGGATTTTGGAGTCACAAAATGCGTAGTCACCTATTCTCTCTCCATCCTAGTATATGGGAGATTGTAGAGAGTGGAATGCACTTTGATAGTTCGGATAGTCCTATGTTCATTAATGAACAAATCCATAAAAATGCACAAGCTACTACTGTTCTTCTAGCTTCCTTGTGCAGGGATGAATACCATAAGGTGAGCGGCTTGGACAACGCCAAGCAAATCTGGGACACCCTCAAGATTTCTCATGAGGGGAACGACGTCACCTTACTCACCAAGATGGAGTTGGTGGAGGGCGAGCTTGGACGGTTCGCGATGATAAGGGGCGAGGAGCCAACGCAAACGTACAACCGGCTCAAGACCCTTATCAACAAGATAAGAAGCTACGGGAGCACGCGATGGACGGACCACGACGTCGTCCGCCTAATGCTCAGGTCCTTTACCGTACTTGATCCTCATCTCGTGAACAATATTCGTGAGAATCCCAGGTACACGATGATGACGCCCGAGGAAGTGCTTGGAAAATTCGTGAGCGGGCGGATGATGATCAAGGAGGCAAGATACGTCGACGACGCGTTGAACGGACCACTCCACGAGCCTCAACCCATTGCTCTAAAGGCAACGAGGAGCAAGGAGTCGCTACCTAGCAAGGTGGCGCAAGTTGAGGCGGCTGGCCTTAATGATGAAGAGATGGCTCTCATCATTAAGAGATTCAAGACGGTGCTTAAAGGTCACAAGGGACAACCAAGCAAGACCAAAGCCAAGGGGAAGCGCTCATGCTTCAAATGCGGTAAGCTTGGTCATTTCATTGCTAACTGTCCCGATAATGAAAGTGACCAGGAAAAGGGGAACAAAAGAGAGAAGAAGAAGCAATACAAGAAGGCAAAAGGCGAGGCGCATCTAGGAAAGGAGTGGGACTCGGATTGCTCCTCCTCCGACTCCGACAACGAAGGACTCGCCGCCACTGCCTTCAACAAATCGGCTCTCTTCCCCAACGAGCGTCTCACTTGCCTTATGGCAAGGGAGAAGAAGGTGAGTATTCAAGACTCCACTTATGCTTCATCTAGTGATAGTGAGTCTAGTGATGATGACATAGATTATTCCTGCTTGTTCAAGGGCTTAGATAGATCTAAGATAGAGAAAATCAATGAATTAATTAATGCATTGAATGAAAAGGATAGGCTTTTAGAAAAGCAAGAAGATTTATTGTATGATGAACATGATAAATTTGTAGAGGCACAAAAATCATATGCTTTAGAAGTGAAAAGAAATGAAATGCTTTCTAGTGAAATATCTTCCTGTCATGAAACCATTTCTACCTTAAGAAGTGTTAATATTGATTTAAGTGCTAAACTAGAAGTAGCTAGTAAATCAAATTCTTGTGTTGAACATGTTGAAATTTGTACTAGGTGTAAGAATTTTGATGTTAATGCTTGTAGTGAACACCTAGTTCTAATTTCCAAATTAAATGATGAAGTGGCTAGTCTTAATGCCCAACTTAAGACTAGCAAGAATGAAGTTAATAAAATAAAATTTGCAAGGGATGCCTACACAGTTGGTAGACACCCCTCAATTAAGGATGGGCTTGGCTTCAAGAGGGAAGCCAAGAACTTAACAAGCCATAAGGCTCCCGTCTTCGTCAAGGAGAAAGGGAAGGCCCCTATGGCTAATAGTGCTAAAAAGAACCATGCTTTTATGTATTATGATAGGAGACATGCTAGAAGTGCTTATAATCATTTTGATTCACATGTTTATGATTCTCATGCCATGTTTGCCTCTAGTTCCTCTTATAAGCATGATAGGAGGAATGTTGTATATATGCCTAGGAGAAATATTGCTCATGTGCCTAGAAAGAATGTTATTCATGCTCCTAGAAAATTAGTGAATGAACCTTCTACCATTTATTATGCTTGTAATGCTCCCTTTGCTATTTGTAGAAAGGGAAAGAAGGTTGTTGCTAGGAAATTAGGGGCTAGATGTAAGGGAGATAAAACTTGCATCTGGGTCCCTAAGAATATTTGTGCTAACCTTGCAGGACCCAACATGAGTTGGGTACCTAAGACCCAAGCCTAAATTTGCCTTGCAGGTTTATGCATCCGGGGGTTCAAGCTGGATTATCGACAGCGGATGCACAAACCATATGACGGGGGAGAAGAAGATGTTCACCTCCTACGTCAAAAGTAAAGATTCCCAAGATTCAATTATATTCGGTGACGGGAATCAAGGCAAGGTAAAAGGGCTAGGTAAAATTGCAATTTCTAATGAGCATTCTATATCAAATGTATTCTTAGTGGAGAGTCTTGGATATAACTTGCTATCTGTTAGTCAATTATGTCAAATGGGATATAATTGCTTATTTACGAATGTAGATGTGTCTGTCTTTAGAAGATGTGATGGTTCACTAGCTTTTAAGGGTGTACTAGACGGCAAGCTTTATTTAGTTGATTTTGCAAAAGAAGAGGCCGGTCTAGATGCATGCTTAATGGCTAAGACTTGCATGGGCTGGCTGTGGCATCGCCGCTTAGCTCATGTGGGGATGAAGAACCTCCACAAGCTTCTAAAGGGGGAACACGTAATAGGTCTAACAAATGTGCATTTCGAAAAGGATAGACCTTGTGCAGCTTGTCAAGCAGGGAAACAGGTGGGAGGAGCACATCACAGCAAGAACGTGATGACCACGTCAAGACCCCTGGAGCTGCTACACATGGATCTCTTCGGACCCGTCGCCTATCTAAGCATAGGAGGGAGTAAGTATGGTTTAGTTGTTGTTGATGACTTTTCCCGCTTCACTTGGGTATTCTTTTTGCAGGATAAGTCTGAAACCCAAGGAACCCTCAAGCGCTTCCTCAGGAGAGCTCAAAATGAGTTTGAGCTCAAGGTGAAGAAGATAAGGAGCGACAACGGGTCCGAGTTCAAGAACCTTCAAGTGGAGGAGTTTCTTGAGGAGGAAGGGATCAAGCACGAGTTCTCCGCTCCCTACACACCACAGCAAAATGGTGTGGTAGAGAGGAAGAACAGGACGCTAATCGATATGGCGAGGACGATGCTTGGAGAGTTCAAGACCCCCGAGTGTTTTTGGTCGGAAGCCGTGAACACGGCTTGCCACGCCATCAACAGGGTCTACCTTCATCGACTCCTCAAGAAGACTTCGTATGAGCTACTAACCGGTAACAAACCCAATGTATCTTATTTTCGTGTATTTGGGAGCAAATGCTACATTCTAGTGAAGAAGGGTAGAAATTCTAAGTTTGCTCCCAAAGCTGTAGAAGGGTTTTTATTAGGTTATGATTCAAATACAAAGGCGTATAGGGTCTTCAACAAATCATCGGGTTTGGTTGAAGTCTCTAGCGACGTTGTATTTGATGAGACTAATGGCTCTCCAAGAGAGCAAGTTGTTGATTGTGATGATGTAGATGAAGAAGATGTTCCAACGGCCGCTATACGAACCATGGCAATTGGAGACGTTCGGCCACAGGAACAGGATGAACGTGATCAACCTTCTTCCTCAATAACGGTGCATCCCCCAACTCAAAATGATGAACAGGTTCATCAAAAGGAGGCGTGTGATCAAGGGGGAGCACAAGACGACCAAGTGATGGAGGAAGAAGCGCAACCGGCACCTCCAACCCAAGTTCGAGCGATGATTCAAAGGGATCATCCCGTCGATCAAATTTTGGGTGACATTAGCAAGGGAGTAACTACTCGATCTCGATTAGTTAATTTTTGTGAGCATTACTCTTTTGTCTCCTCTATTGAGCCTTTCAGGGTAGAGGAGGCCTTGCTAGATCCGGATTGGGTGTTAGCCATGCAGGAGGAACTTAATAACTTCAAGCGCAACGAAGTTTGGACGCTGGTGCCTCGTCCCAAGCAAAATGTTGTGGGAACCAAGTGGGTGTTCCGCAACAAACAGGACGAGCACGGGGTGGTGACAAGGAACAAGGCTCGACTTGTGGCAAAAGGTTATGCCCAAGTCGCAGGTTTGGACTTTGAGGAGACTTTTGCTCCTGTGGCTAGGCTAGAGTCTATTCGTATCTTGCTAGCATATGCCGCTCACCATTCTTTCAGGTTGTACCAAATGGATGTGAAGAGCGCGTTCCTCAACGGGCCAATAAAGGAGGAGGTGTACGTGGAGCAACCCCCTGGCTTCGAGGATGAGCGGTACCCCGACCACGTGTGTAAGCTCTCTAAGGCGCTCTATGGACTTAAACAAGCCCCAAGAGCATGGTATGAATGCCTTAGAGATTTCTTACTTGCTAATGCTTTCAAGGTTGGGAAAGCCGATCCAACTCTTTTTACAAAGACATGTGATGGTGATTTGTTTATATGCCAAATTTATGTTGATGACATAATATTTGGTTCTACTAATCAAAAGTCTTGTGAAGAGTTTAGCAGGGTGATGACGCAGAAATTCGAGATGTCGATGATGGGCGAGTTGAACTACTTCCTTGGGTTCCAAGTGAAGCAACTCAAGGACGGCACCTTCATCTCCCAAACGAAGTACACGCAAGATCTGCTGAAGCGGTTTGGGATGAAGGACGCCAAGCCCGCAAAGACTCCGATGGGAACCGACGGACACACCGACCTCAACAAAGGAGGTAAGTCCGTTGATCAAAAAGCATACCGGTCAATGATAGGATCTCTACTTTATTTATGTGCTAGTAGACCGGATATTATGCTTAGCGTATGCATGTGTGCTAGATTTCAATCCGATCCTAAGGAGTGTCACTTGGTGGCGGTGAAGCGAATTCTTAGATATTTAGTCGCTACGCCTTGCTTCGGGATCTGGTATCCAAAGGGGTCTAACTTTGACTTAATTGGGTACTCAGATTCCGACTATGCTGGATGTAAGGTCGATAGGAAGAGTACATCGGGGACGTGCCAATTCTTAGGAAGGTCCCTGGTGTCATGGAACTCTAAGAAACAAACCTCCGTTGCCCTATCCACCGCTGAGGCTGAGTACGTTGCCGCAGGACAGTGTTGTGCGCAACTACTTTGGATGAGGCAAACCCTCAGGGACTTTGGCTACAATCTGAGCAAAGTCCCACTCCTATGTGATAATGAGAGTGCTATCCGCATAGCGGAAAATCCTGTTGAGCACAGCCGCACAAAGCACATAGACATCCGGCATCACTTTTTGAGAGACCACCAGCAAAAGGGAGATATCGAAGTGTTTTATGTTAGCACCGAGAACCAGCTAGCCGATATCTTTACCAAGCCTTTAGATGAGAAGACCTTTTGCAGGCTGCGTAGTGAGCTAAATGTCTTAGATTCGCGGAACTTGGATTGAATTGTAGCATACATGTATTTATGCCTTTGATCATGTTCATTCTGCATTTTGTTGCTTATTATGGTGCTCAAGTTGTACAAACACTCCCTGGACCTCACAAGTCCGTTGCAAAGTGATGCACATGTTTAGGGGGAGATGTGTTACAACTTGACCCTTTGAGACTAACCATATGTTGAGTGTGTCTGATTTAGTTTCAAAGGAGAATTGAAAGGGAAAAGGTGGACTTGGACCATGCAAGACTTCCACTGCACTCCGATGAGGGGTAACTCATTCCAAGTTCATCTCATGACCTCTTATTGCCATTTGCTCTTAATTGACGATTTTGGTGAGGCAATGGGGTTAAAGGGCCACAATTGATCCCGTTTTGGTGCTTGATGCCAAAGGGGGAGAAAATAAAGGCCAAAGCAATAAATGGATCAGCTACCACTTGAGAGTTTTTGAAAATAGTAGAATAGAGCGTTTGGTTTATCAAAACTCTTTTGATGTCTCTCTTGTCAAAAGTTGGCTTCTTGTGGGGAGAAAAGGGAAAAAAGGGGGAGTTTTTGAAATTCTTGATCAATCTCTTTTTGAATGACTCTCTTTATGCTTAAACATGTGTGTTTAACTTAGAGATAGAGATTTGTGGTTGATTTGCAAAAACAAACCAAGTGGTGGCAAAGGATGATCCATATATGCCAAAATTGAATAACACTTAAATTTATGTTATTTGAATTGAGTTTGCACTTGTTCTAGTGGCTTTATGAAATGTTGGCATAAATCACCAAAAAGGGGGAGATTGAAAGGGAAATGTGCCCTTGGGCCATTTCTAAGTATTTTGGTGATTTAGTGCCCAACACATGTGCTTAATTGTAAAATGGGACAAAGTACAAATCATGGAGAAAAGGTATGTTTCTAATCCTTAGTACATTGGTTTTGTGTACTAATATATTTGTCTAAGTGTTAGAAACAGAAAAGGAGATGAAAAGAAAAGAGGAGAAAGTCTTGGCTGTGTGCAGCCAAGACCCAGCTCGGCCTGGAGCACCGGACTGTCCGGTGTGCACCGGACAGTGTCCGGTGCGCCAGGCTGCCTCGGCTCGAACTGGCCGCTCTCGGGAATTCGCCGACGGCGTACGGCTAAAATTCACCGGACTGTCCGGTGTGCACCGGACTGTCCGGTGAGCCAACGGTCGGCTAGGGCCAACGGTCGGCCGCGCGATCAGCGCGCGACACGTGGCCGGGCCAACGGTCGGGAAGGAACACCGGACTGTCCGGTGTGCACCGGACATGTCCGGTGCGCCAACTGAGCGCAGATCTGGAGCAGCCAGCAACGGTCAGAAGTGCTGTTTTTGGAAACAAATCGGGCACCGGACAGTGTCCGGTGTGCACCGGACTGTCCGGTGCGCCACGAGACAGAAGGCAAAGATGGCCTTCCAGATTTGTTCCCAACGGCTCCTAGCTGCCTTGGGGCTATAAAAGGGACCCCTTGGCGCATGGAGGAGGCACCCAAGCATTTCTTGAGCACTCTTGATCACTCACACATCAATCTTGCGCACTTGTTTGAAATTCTAGTGATTTGAGCTCTGTTCTAGTGTGTTAGCCTCTTGAGCTCAAGTCTGGGTTTTGTGTGTGCGTATTCGCTGTGATCTTTGTGTTGTGTGTGAGTTGCTAATCCCTCCCTTACTCCGTGATTCTTTGTGAACATCTTTTGTAAGGGCGAGAGGCTCCAAGTTGTGGAGATTCCTCGCAAACGGGATTGAGATAAGAACAACAAAACACCGTGGTATTCAAGTGGGTCTTTGGACCGCTTGAGAGGGGTTGATTGCAACCCTCGTCCGTTGGGACGCCACAACGTGGAAGTAGGCAAGCATTGGCTTGGCCGAACCACGGGATAAACCACCGTGTCCCTCTGTGCTTGATTCTTGTGGTATTGTGTTTTGTTGAAGACTTCACCTTAGCCACTTGGCATTAACTGTGCTAACGCTTAACAAGTTTTTGTGGCTTAAGTTTGAAGTTTTTACAGGATCACCTATTCACCCCCCCCCTCTAGGTGCTCTCAGTCTTCTTATCCAAAAGTAGCATTAAATCAAAAGGGGATTGCGGCTTCTAAAAGCCTGAGACATGCCTCACCCCAATGTAAAATCGACACGCAAATCAAAACTATTTCAATCTAATCTATCGAAAATGAAGAGTGATGATACTTGCGGCGATCGAAAGCACGAACGGAACACAAACCTCGAACGGAGTTGCGCGTCGATGGCGTCGAAAAGCGAGGACACTGATGTCTTTATTCTTACAGCAAGGTCTGCTTTTAATCTCGCATACTAATACCTATCCAGCGTCCCTGGAAAACCATCCGGCTTATGTGAGATATCTGGCAGTGATTTGATTGGTTTGCCACTGAAATCTCCTCTTGCCTTCAATGAAACAATAAATGGGAACCAGAATGGGGTCGAGAGGGCGGCGGAGGAATAAGCAGAAGTACAGTAAAAAAAAAGATATGGCAACTGAGAGCAGCGACATCAAATCGCACCGTTTCGCAGGGCACTCTGGGGAGCCTACTCTAGCCGCGCTTGTGAGAGGTAGTGCCGTCGCCGGCGAGGGCGGGGATCGCAGTCGATTCTGGACTTATTGAGCAAGCGGTCGCAAGCCCTAAACCCTAGCACGACGAACCATAGCAATGAGAACCGAAAGTGTGGGCGGAGGAGAGCTGGGGAGGAAGCGTGCTTGCCTGGAACCTTGGAGCGCCGTCGAGCAAACGCAGCCGGAGACGCGGGGGAGGTGAGTGGAGCGTCGATGGAGCAAACGCAGCCGGAGACGCAGGGAGGCGAGATTGGAGAGAGAGCTGGCGAGATTGGAGGAGTGAGGCAACAGCCGGTGAGAGAAGAAACCTTTAGAATCATCCACACACGGCGCAGGTATGAGAACCATCGAACGGCTAAAGAAAACGATCGAACGGTCTATAATTTCTTGCCGACGTGGACTAACGTGAGAGCGGCAATCCTTGCTGCTTTCATATTAAGGAAATATAGAAAAATATATAGAAATAGAAATATAGACATGGTGGTAATTAGCAAAATATAAGTTATTTCATTCACCAGTACGGCACCGCAGATGCTCAAGAAATACCTCTTCTCCACTCCACCTCCGCGTCCCCACCTTCAGCGTCACGCACCTCGACGCGCAGCGCATGGCGACTCGGCTCTCGTCCACGGGCCCCTGATCTAGCCAGCCGGACCCCCATCGGTTGCCCGTGCAGCGTGACCCCCACGACCAGGATCCAGGGAGTCGGGCCACGATCCTCGGCAAGGCATCTCATCGGCGAACGTTTTTTCGAGGCCGGGCTCCTGCTCCCCCGGAATCTAGGGTTCGCCCCGCGTCGCCCTCGATGGGTCCGGCCGCGCAGCCGCCGGACGCCGGCGGCGGTGGGGACCCGGAGGCGTGGTACGGCAGCATCCAGTACCTCATCAACATCTCCGCCGTGGGGGCCGCCTCCTGCGTCCTGCTGTTCCTCCTCGTTAAGCTCCGCTTCGACCACCGCCGCATCCCGGGGCCCTCCGCGCTCGCCGCCAAGCTTCTCGCCGTCTACCACGCCACCGCGGCGCAGATCGCTCTCCACTGCGGCGCCGACGCCGCCCAGTTCCTCCTCTTCGAGCGCGCCTCCTTCCTCATCCTCGCCGCCGTCGCCGCTGCCGCCGTCGCCGCGGCGCTCCCGCTCAACCTCCTCGCGGGGGACGCCGCCGTCGTCGACCAGTTCGCTTCCACGACCATCTCGCACATCCCCAAGTCGTCCCCGCTCCTCTGGCTCCACCTCCTCCTCACCGCCGCCGTCGTTGCCATCGCGCACCTTGGCATCTCTCGCATGGAGGACGCGCTACGCATCACGCGCTTCCGCGACGGCAACGGCAATCCCAGCGACCCCAACTCCAGCTCCGTCGCCGTCTTCACCATAATGATCCAGGGCATCCCCAAGACGCTGGCCGCGGACAAGACCCCGCTCAAGGACTACTTCGACCACAAGTACCCTGGCAAGGTTTACCGTGTCATCGTGCCATTTGATCTATGCACGCTGGAGCATCTCGTCGAGCAATTGGGGAAGGTCCGTAACAAGATCTCTTGGCTGGAGGCAAGGTTGGGCGCCCGTGACCTGTTTGATGACATTGTGCACGATAACGACGACACAGTGCAGTCAGAAGAGCATTGGTTTGTGCGAAGGTGCAGAGGGCTGTGGGCAATGGCAGGGGAGAGGCTAGGGTTCACTGACGAGGAGAGATTGAGAAAGTTGCAGACTAAGAAACTTGTGCTCGCAAGCAGGCTATCTGATTATAAGGAAGGGTGCGCCCCTGGGGCTGGTGTAGCTTTTGTGGTGTTTAAGGATGTCTACACCGCAAACAAGGCGGTAAAGGATTTCAAGATGGAGAGGAAGAAGACACCGATTGGTAGGTTTTTCCCAGTGATGGAGCTCCAGCTCGAGAGAAGTCGATGGAAAGTGGAGAGAGCACCACCGGCATCAGATATCTACTGGAATCATCTAGGTCTTAGCAAGATATCTTCACGGCTGAGGAGGATTGCAGTCAACACCTGCCTAATTTTGATGCTCTTGTTCTTCAGTTCACCCTTGGCAATCATCAGTGGGATGCAAAACGCGGCACGAATCATCAATGTGGAGGCTATGGATCATGCCAAATCATGGCTTGCCTGGCTTGAAGGTTCAAGCTGGTTCTGGACCATAATCTTTCAGTTTCTTCCCAATGTGCTAATCTTTGTGAGCATGTATATCATCATCCCGTCGGTGTTGTCGTACTTCTCCAAGTTTGAGTGCCATCTGACAGTGTCAGGGGAGCAGAGGGCTGCATTGCTGAAGATGGTTTGCTTCTTCCTTGTCAATCTCATCCTACTGCGTGCTCTTGTGGAATCATCACTTGAAAGTTGGATACTTAGCATGGGGCGGTGCTACTTGGATGGTCCAGACTGCAAGCAGATTGAACGCTATTTAAGCCCATCCTTTTTATCAAGATCATCGCTTTCTTCCCTGGCATTCCTGATCACATGTACCTTTCTGGGAATATCTTTTGATCTGTTGGCACCAATCCCTTGGATAAAGCATATAATGAAGAAATTCAGGAAGAATGATATGGTCCAGTTGGTCCCTGAAGAGAATGAAGACTACCTACCCATGCAGAATGGTGAAGAAACTAATAATTTGACAGCACCTCTAATGCCTGAGAGAGAAGACGGTGGCCTTTTGGATAATATCGAGGGGCATGATCTTTCCCTGTACCCACTAAACAGGAGCTTCCATATGCCAAAGCAGAAATTTGACTTCGCACAATACTATGCTTTTGACATTACTATATTTGCCCTCACACTGATCTACTCCCTGTTTGCTCCGCTCGTGGTTCCTGTCGGTGCGACATACTTTGGCTACCGTTATCTCGTGGACAAGTATAACTTCTTGTTCGTTTACCGAGTTAGAGGGTTTCCTGCCGGCAATGATGGGAAGCTGATGGACAGAGTGCTGTGTATCATGCAATTCTGTGTGATCTTCTTCCTTGCTGCAATGCTGCTCTTCTTTGCTGTTCAGGGTGACTCGATGAAGTTACAGGCTATATGTACTCTTGGGATGTTAGTGTTCTATAAGTTGCTTCCCTCTAGAAGCGATCGCTTCCAGCCATCTTTGTTAGAAGGGATGCAGACAGTGAATAGCTTTGTAGATGGTCCCACGGATTATGAAGTTTTTTCACAACCTGACCTGGATTGGAGTCTGTATCAATCCTGAAGATCAATACACACTTTTGTTCATTACAATGACATCTTTCATGACTTCGAACCTGGTGTATCAAAGTCATTCATTCTTCTTGTACAGCTATGTAGATTAACTCTTGTCTTCTTAGATATGTATTTGTTTTGTCAGATATGACAGGCACATGCAGTTTTGGTGATGAACATGGCCTATCAAAAATTTACTTTAAATGATACATAGTCATTTTCTTGATTTTTTTGTTTAAGGATCTAAGGTCCTATAACCAGAAGATGTCATATTTATGCATCCTTGTGTTGTAGATTCCCTACCATAATGGATGGTGACTAGAAGAGATAATTTACATGACTGAATGACTGATATAAGAATCAAAATTTGTTACTGGAAGTTATTATGCTTCATAACCAGTGACGTGCAATCTGTGGCATAATCTTTTGGAAGTTTCAGCTTGGGCTTTTTTACAAATCACAAGCAGTTTTTGTTCTTGTAGCATGCACTCTGCACAGCAGCCAGAAAACAATTCATATAGATAATAAGTGGTGAATATCTGAATAAGGGTCGCTTGGTGGGCTTTCAGAGTTTGAATCCAAGAGTTGTTGCAGCTCCGGTCTGAGATACTAAAGGGTCTGTTTGGATCCTGGTTGCTAAAGCAAAGCTGACTAAAGTTTAGTTCACTTTAGGAGCTAAAGATCCAAAGGGAAGAGTTAAAAGTGACTAAAAGACAAATTGAGTCACTTTTAGTTCCTAGGTAGGATTTAAAAGTTAGACAGTTTGCTTTAGCATCTGAATCCAAACAGACCCTTGATTGAAACAGGTAAGACTGGTCATCAATGGTTGGAATGCACATCTATTGAGTCTTTGGGGTAAGTTGGTGCTCATTAAATTCATTGCTCAGTCAATACCAACTTCTGCTATGATGGTGTTCGAAATTCCAGAAAATAATACCAACTTCTGCTATGATGGTGTTCGAAATTCCAGAAAATGTTTGCATAGGAATCACATACGCTATCTCCCAAACTGGGTGGGGAGATGACAATGAGGATAAGAAGATGCATTGCCAGGCGTGGTGGAAGATATTCCAAAAGAGAGGGGGTGGTATTTTAGATATGCAGAGTTTCAGTTTGGCTCTGTTAGTGTTAGCACAGCAGGTTTGGAGGCTTTTAAGTGACACTGTTTCCTTGTGTGCCATACTTCTTAGAACCAAATGCTATCCCGCTCCCATACGGGAAGCTGGTGCAAGCTAAACTGAAGAAAGAAAGTTCATACACATGGCAAAGTAAAGTATGCTAACAGGTCTGGAGTGTTTCAGGAGAGGATGTGTGTGCCATATAGGTTACCACATGGGAATAATATAGTGACTTCACTGAGTGGTCTAATTAACATGATCACAAGAACTTGGGATAATGAACTGATCATCCTTTCTGGGAGTTGGTATATTTGGTGGGAGAGTGCATGGCTCTTGCCGTAGCTGCTATGGGGGGAAAAAATTCAATATGCAAACTTATTCCTCTACGGCCCCCTCTGCCCCCTCACATCTACCAGCTGCAGCTGCAGGTTCACATAGGTAGAAGTTATAAGTAGTATCAATTACTTATAACTTATGTTTTACGGCTGGTAAATGTGAGGAGTTGCAACGGAATAAGTTTGTGTCTGATATGTATAGTTTCTATAGTTTTTTTCAGCACAGGAAAATGATAAATGACAGATAAAAGATATATATCTACTATAGTTAAATGTGGGTTTCTTCGTGCGTCGCCTTCTCCAGCACAACGTATTTAAGTGTGAGTTTTTTTGTGCGTCGTATGCGCATCGAGGGAATAAATTTCCCCTCCAACGTAGAAAATATCAAAAAAAAAAAATCCCCTCCAACGTAGAAAATATCAAAAAAAAAAAAAAATCGGATGTGGAGGATTCAAACTTTACTCGGTGTAGAGCGCTTGTCTTCTACCACTACAACTCATGTCTGCTTGTGTTATATAAAGAAGATCTTTACTATATTTAAGTGTGAGTTTCTTCGTGCGTTGTCTCATTTAGAAAGCGCAACGATCGAATAAATTTTCTCTCCCATGCGTAAAATATCCAAAACAAAGTAGGGTGTGGATGATCCGAACTTGTTCGCTTGATATAAAGCGTTTGGGTTTTATCACTGCAACATGTATGTTTGTGTTATATAAAGAACATATATTAAAAAATATACATATACTAATATTTTTAAAATAAAAAATATAATAGTATTTAAATAAATATGTTATTTAAGCAAGATCTATTATATAGAAAGCGTAGAGGAAATAACCAGTATAAAGGAAACGGAGAAAGAAATCAACCAAACAATCGGTTTCATGGGCCGCTCTCCCAAGAGAAAGAGAAATCGGCCCAAGTAGCGAGCGCGCAGAAGCTAGGTGTCAACAGCTCCCGAAGAATCGGTGATCGGTCTCCTATGTTCACACCTGTTAGCTCTCTTTTCTTCCCCCGTTCACCTCGCGTGCGCCACCTAGGGTGACCGCCGCCGCCCTTCGCCCAGCCGCCCGGGTTGCGCTTTGCCGGCGACGAGCGCCCGCCGCACCCTCACCATGTATGCCCGCCCCCTTCTCGTCTCCTTCCTCTATGCAAACTGCAAAGCTGATTTAAGCTATTTGGCTATCTGTATGTATCCGGGGCGGATCTGAGCAAAAGTGTATACACGTATGTATCATGCCTACCAACCTCGATTACATGCGTACACCCATGTCCTCTGTTGGTTCCGCCCCTGGTTGGCGCCGTAGCACTTGTTACCGCCAGATTTAGGTGCGGCCGCAGCCGCAGAGTGTTTTCCAGAAATTTTGGAGAGCTTCTAATTCAGCTAAACCCACTCTACCTTTGTCCGTCTCTAGTAATGATAGATGTTGTTCTAACTGAAAAGTACTGGTCCTTCCTTCCGAGCAAAGATCAATTGGTTGTGTGTCGCGATGCTAGCTTTGAGGAATCGTGCTGGATGATTGGTTCAGGCTCTAGACAGCTCGCTATGCTGCCTCTGACTATGTTGATTATTTATGGTATTAACATGCACCTGTTGTTTTTTTCTGACAGATTGGTCACTGGAGGATTGCTGCGGTTGGTAAGGATGAGCAAAGGCCCAGTTCCGTTTGCCAACATCGGGAAGAGAGCAAAAGGCAAGAACCTTCTTCTCAACAGTCTTTACGGGCCTTAGTTTTCAAGCGGCGCACATCCTGCCATTCTATTCACTTTTCAAACGATGTCTAGTGTACTATTGATAACTTGTGATGTTCTGGTTGGGTATAATAATGCACTGGATGATTCTCTTGGTAGTAGAAACCTATATAATAATCACTAGATGCCTAATACTTAGTTCTTTTCAAGTCATTCCCTTAATTTATTTTGTACATTCATAGAGAAACCGCGCATTATTTTGGCGCAGTATCCTGTGATGGATAAGACATGGACATATAAACATAAACTCAATCTTGTGAGAGCTCTGTCTCTGTCTATCACTGAACATTCTATACTCTAGAATGGCAGTTATTTCATATCTGTCGGGAATAGTTGTGAAGTACTTTATCTGTTTTGGTATGTGGTATGACAAGTACACATACATTTTTTGTCAGATTTCTGTGCTAGCAAACTTCATGTATTAATACTTTCTGTACTTATAGATCTCCTGTACAAGGACTACAACTTTGACCAAAAGTTTTCTTTGTCGACGTCTAGCGGCTCTGGTTTGGTAAGATGCTCACACCTGTTGTTTTAGCTCCTTGCAGAAACTCTTTGAATTTATTTTTCTGATAACATGCACCTTTTCTCATAGAATCTCACAGCCACTGGTGTAAAGATCAACGAAGACTTCATTGGTGATATACGGACACAGCATAAAAGCAGTAGAACTACTATTGATGTCACTGTTGATAGTGATTCTAAAGTAAGTTTCATTTAAACTTTGCTTTTCTGCATCTGTAAGTTTTTTTTTGCGAGCCTGGTAGGATAGGTTATTTGTTTTCTTGATCAGGGCTGGCACTGCTATAACTAAGTATCCTGCATGAGATGTAAATATATCTTGGCATAAGAAATATTAAGTTTCTTACCTTATATCCTAGCAGATCCTAGGGATACATGCATTGATTATAGTAAGCAGCAGACATACACGGCTAATAAATTCCTTGGGTAGGATATAGTGTTAAGTGTACCTAGTGCCTAGTGGTAAGCATCTGGTGATTCCTATGTATTTAATGGTAAGCAGCAGACATACACGGCTAATAAATTCCTTGGGTGGGATATAGTGTTAAGTGTAGCTAGTGCCTAGTGGTAAGCATCTGGTGATTCCTATGTATTTAATGGGGCCTCCTTCCATTTTTAGGCTAAGGTTTGCGGACCTAAGGAACACGTGGATTTTAGAATGTGAGTTTTAGACAGATGAGGATTGCTATATTGTTTTTATTAGCTGCATTTGTGCATCCACAATAATTTTCTGCTTCATATTTGCTTTTGCTTTAGTTATGACTCTCCTCGTATTAGCATTGGACATCCTGCATATTTGTTCTTACTTCTTACTGGATTGCGCTTGGTTGCAGGTGTCAACCACAGTCACTGTTGATGAAGCACTAACTGGTTTGAAGACTTCATTCGCCTTCAAGGTTCCCGATCACAAGTCTGGGAAGGTTAGTATTTTTGGAATTGAAGGAGTAAACATTAGCTTTGCTGAATACAGAAAATGACGGTGCAATATGCGCAGCAAGTCTTAACTGAGCTGTATTTTACTTGCATACTGTGTCTATCAATTACATCAATGGCTTATTACCTAAATTTTAACTGACCAATTTTCATTGAAATATATTTTTTGTTTGCTAGTACTTATTTCTCTCTCTCTCTTTTTTTTTGCTGGCAGCTTGATCTGCAATATGCACACAATCGTTTTTCATTGAGCTCGACCATTGGTTTGACATCAGCACCTTTGGTTGAACTGGCTGCAACTGTCGGCACAAGTGAACTTAGCATTGGTGCTGAGGTTGGGTTTGACAGTACTTCAGCTGCCGTTACTAAGTACAACTCAGGGATTGGATACAGCAAGTCCGATTTCTCAGCTTCCTTACTACTGTAAGCTCCGCAAGTCTATGCTTTTTGCTTAGGGATGCATGCAATTTTATACATTGCTCGTGATTTTGTGAACAGTTAAACCTTTGGTCTATCGTAGCATGCTATTTTCTTCTTCCTTCTCACCTTTTTTTTGGGCAAGTTTAACAAATGAATGATCTCTCTTTTGTCAGCGCACTGACCACTCTTCCACATTTTATGCTAATAAATAGGGCTGATAAAGGGGAGACTTTGAAGGCATCTTACGTTCATTTGTTCAATCCGACCAATGGAGCTACAGTTGCAGCTGAGGTAACACACAAGCTGAAGACCAGAGAGAACTATTTCACAGTTGGGAGCTCCCATGCCCTTGATCCTTCAACATTGCTAAAGATGAGATTCAGCAACTCCGGGAAGGTCGGTCTTCTCTGTCAGCATGAGTGGAGGCCGAAATCTCTTGTGGCTCTTTCAGCTGAGTATGATCCAAAGGTGGTAAGTGCGCCATCAAGAATCGGCATGGCCATATCGCTCAAGCCTTGAGCTGGGTTAAGTCACCTTCTATAAAACAGTACAAGCATACCGTCTCCCAAGAACACAAGCTTTGGAGCGATACCTAGAACAACCCTCCATTTTAGCCTTATTTTTTATTTTGTAAGAGTCTTTTGCAAAGGAGTATTGTCACTTGTCAGGGAGTTAGACTTGTTTTGTGGAACGTTTCCATTAGAGCCAACTCCACACGAAGGATTGAAAATACAGAGGTTTGCGTTAGAGCAGAAGCTTCGCTGCGATATTTTCCCATGTTTTGCTAGTCGACGCAAAAATGATTTTTTGGAGGTGATTTTAACACCTAACATCTTGAGTTGATGGTGATTTTAACAGCTCTGGAAATCAGCAGGGGCCATTTGTACCCAGCAACAGCAGAATTAGCTCTAGAAATTGGTTATTTTTGTTGAGAAACCCTAAAAGGGGTTTAATGAGCTAATACCGAAACTGCCCCTAGGGGTACACAGGTTATATATATGTACCCATACTCATCATAAAAAAGATAGACAGAAGAGCTTTCATCCACTGTGTCTCTTGTTCCTCTCTGTGTTGAGTTACTGGGAAGGGAGTGGGCTTCTACAACTTCTCACGTCCCTACTGCTGTTGGAAGGGTTTGGAGTCCGGATCGGGGATCTGCGATAACTACGTTGTTCAACACGTCATCAGCACTGCTCTACCTCGACTCGTGGATCCGATCGGCATCGACTCTCCATCACGCCGGCAGGTCCTCCGGCCTTGCCGAACTGTCCTACGCGACAGGCTTCGATTCGGTTCATCAACACAAGAAACACGGTATGGAATAGATAGTATCTCAAATCCATCCGTACGCACCGCACAAATCCTCCGCGCGCGCGCATGCCAGACCATAGGCGGTTCAAGTTTTCTTGGCAAAAAGAAAAAAGAGAGAAAAAGTACTACCGCCGCAGAAGGCTGAAGCCATTGCCGGGCGTGCCAGACCATAGGCGGCAGATCTTTTTCTCTGCTAGACCCATTGCCGGGCGTGACAAATCCTCTGTGCGCATGCCAGATCATGGGCAGTTTTTTTCGCCCCCTGCATGCATAGGCGGCGGTTAACGTTTTTCTTGGAAAAAAAAGAGGTGGAAAAGTTTTTTTTTCCTGCATGGCCGGTTGACGTTATTTTAGGGAGAAAAAATAGGAAAGTTTTTCCCATGCATGTGAGGTTGGGAAAAAAAATGGAAAGATAGGCTTGTAGCCTTTGACGTTTTCCTTGCATGGTGGTTTAAGTTTTCTAGAACCGCATGCACGTGCTGGACACGGTATGGCCCTCTTGCGCGCGGCCTGCAGCCCCGCTGCGCTCGCTCCCACGGTCCCACCACGAACACCTCCGCATGCGCATACGGCCGCATCTCACCCCGCAAGTCGCTTGCACAAACGGATGGACTGATATGGTTTTGCATGACCGTTTATTTGTTGTTTCATTATCGTGTTTTATGCCACCGAACATACATTTAAATAAATTCTTGCTGAGTTTGTTTAATATTTTTTTTTACATACTTCGTATATCATTTTATTCTATCTTTTTTATAAATAGAATAATGCATGTGCAATCATTTAAATTTCTGTTATGGATAATTGACACGCCTAATTAACCTGGAGTTAATTTTGCGTGACAGGCTATGGCTGAAGGCAGCAAGACTGACTTCGCGGAGCTTGCCCTGAATGGCAAGAACTACCTGACCTGGGCTGACGACTGCCAGTTTCATCTGGAGGCGATGCAGCTGGGAAAGGCGATCGTTCGGCTAAGCCCAAACGATATTGGCCTGCAGCTTCATGAGAAGGCAAAAGCTGCGATCTTCCTCAGGCGCCACATCCATCCAGACCTGAAGATGGAATATCTAGAGGTGAAAGACCCTCTGGTACTGTGGACGAAGCTGCGGGAGCGCTTCGGTGTGCAGAAGCATGTGATGCTTCCACGGGCGCAACAGGAATGGGCCACACTCCGCTTCCTCGACTTCAAGACTGTGGAGGCTTACAACACTGCCATTCATCGCATTGTCGCTCAGCTACGTTTCTGTGGCCAGATAGTCACAGACCTGGAGATGATTGAGAAAACTCTCCAGACCTTTCACCCCTCCAACATGGTGCTTCAGCAGCAGTACCGAAACAACAAGTACACGAAGTACTGTGAGCTCGTCAACATGTTGCTTGGCGCAGAGGCTCAGAATGAGCTCCTGATGCAAAACTACCAGAAGCGTCCTGTCGGCGCTGCGGCCGTACCAGAAGCACATGCCAACTTCCCGTCTCAGGGGAAGAGAGGCTCCTCCAGAGGAAGGGGTCGTGGGCGCCGCAATAATCAGGGGCCGACGAGGGGAACTTTTAAGAAGCAGTCACAGAATGGCAGCAACAGTAGCAGCAACAATGGTCGTGGCAGAGGCAGAGGCAAAGGCAAAAGTAACCCCCAGCAGGGCGATGCAAGTGCCTCAAAGCATGCTGGCGAAGGATGTTTCAGGTGCGGGTCTCAGCAGCACTGGTCCCGTACATGCACCACTGAGAAATACCTGATTGACATATATCAGGAATGGAAGAAACGCCAGAACTCAGAGGCTCACTTTATCCAGGCGCCTGTAGACGCCACATCTGGAGAGCACCTTGAGTTGCCTCAACCTGCTGCACAGTTTGAGCATGCTGCCATAAATGTTGATGCCACAACTAAGAGCGATACTCCGTTAGGCAAAGTCGACTTCGATTTCGATACTGATGATCTCCTGTAGTTGATCACGTTATCAGCCATTAGCTCCACATTTATTTCCATAGCAATTTTATTTTTAGAAGAACATTTATTTGGTTATGATGTAATAAATGCTCCTGCTGAGCCCATACTATTTGGTTGATTGAGATTAATTGCTTTGCAATTTTATTTATTCCTCATTCATGGTTTAATTGTTCTTGCTCAATTATATGTTGTCATCATGAATGATGAACTAAATCAATATTATATATTATTTATATAGAACAAGACTCACTTCCCACGATGGAGGAAAATGATGAACCATGCCTGATTGATAGCGCAGCCACAAATTCGATTCTTAGAGAGACGAAATATTTTCAGACACTCCTGAAGAGGACTGAGAATATCACTACAATTGTCGGCAACAATGGCCGCATTGTAGGCTCCGGTCGAGCCATCGTTGTCCTCCCTAACGGTACTAGGATCTTTATTGAAGAAGCATTCTTATACCCAGGAGCAACTCGTACTCTCCTCACGTTCAAAGATATCCGTCGTAGCGGCTATCACGTTACAACTGCATGTGTGGGTGGTGCTGAATACCTCCATATCACATCAACAAACGAATGTGAAACAAAAGTGGTAGAGAAAGCGCAAGGCACCTCCTCTGGGTTGTATTACTCAAGAATTAAACCACCCCCTGAATTTGTTGCGATGTCTACTATATTTAAAAATCCTGAGTCTTTTCGAGTATGGCATGAAAGACTAGGACACCCTGGATTAAGGATGATGCGGAACATCATAACTAGCTCTATTGGCCATGGCATGAAAACCACACAAATTCCTAAAGACTTCATATGCATCTCTTGTGCTAAAGGAAAACTGATAACTAAGCCCTCTTACCTGAAAGTAAAGGCTGAGTCCCCAAGTTTCCTGCAGAGACTTCAGGGTGATATCTGTGGTCCAATCAACCCCCTATCAGGGCCCTTCAGATATTTTATGGTTCTTATAGAAGCTTCTACTAAGTGGAGCCACGTGTGCCTGTTGTCCACGCGGAACCACGCATTTGCAAAATTTATTGCCCAAATTATCCGTTTGCGTGCGAGCTTCCCGGAGAACCGCATTCAGTCAATCAGGATGGATAATGCCGGAGAGTTTACCTCAAAGGCCTTTAATGACTATTGTCTTGCTTTGGGCATAAATGTAGAGCATTCTGTACCGCATGTCCATACACAGAATGGACTCGCTGAGTCCTTAATTAAAAGAATAAAATTCATAGCCAGGCCACTTCTACAAGATAGCAAACTCCCGACCAGTTGTTGGGGACACGCAGTTTTGCACGCTGCGGCCTTAATCCAATATAGACCATCTGCTTACCACTCTGCTTCTCCCCACCAGTTAACGCGTGGTCAACAACCAGTGGTTTCCCATCTGCGAAAATTCGGCTGTGCTGTATACGTGTCGATATCACCACCCCAGCGTACATCTATGGGACCTCATCGGAAGTTGGGGATCTATGTTGGTTATGAATCTCTGTCCATAATCAAATATTTAGAGCCTAGAACTGGGGATCTGTTCACGGCTCGGTACGCTGATAGCATCTTCGATGAAGAGCATTTCCCGGCATTAGGGGGAGGATTGTACCTTAATAATAAAGAATGCCGAGAAATAGAATGGAGTGCTAGTAGCATCCAATCGCTTGACCCACGCACTAGAGAAACCGAACTTGAAGTTCAACGAATAATACACCTGCAAAACTTAGCAAATAATCTGCCAGATGCCTTTACTGATATAAGAGGAGTGTCGAAGTTGCATATTCCTGCGGCAAATGCACCGGAGAGAGTGGAGATACCTCTGCAGGGTATGGACTCTACTCGCACTCCCCATCCTAGGAAAAGGGGGAGAAAACCGGATGATTCAGTATCAGCCAAGCGGGGACGCCTGCACCGGCAATTTACTGAAGAGAATGCAACGTGCTCCCTTTCAGATGTTCTAGCAGTAACACACCTTGAAGGTGAACGTCCTAGTGCAAATGTGCGCACAAATAAAAGCACAAGGACTTCGGAACAACCGGTTTCAAATAACTTGGGAAATCACAAAGAACCGGATGATTCAGTTGAAGAAATTGCCATAAACTATGTTGAGACGGGAGAGTTATATAACCGAAAGACTACAGTTGTCGACACTGATTTCGTCTCTATGATCGCTGTTGTGATTGCTGAGGATCCTGAACCAAAGTCCATGGCAGAGTGCCAGAAGCGCTCAGATTGGGTCAAATGGAAAGAAGCAATAGAGACGGAATTGCTCTCGCTTTCAAAGAGGCAAGTATTTGGGCCTGTCGCCCGCACGCCCCCCAATGTTACCCCAGTCGGGTTCAAATGGGTGTTCGTCCGAAAGAGGGATGCGAACAATGAGGTGGTGAGATACAAAGCGAGACTTGTAGCACAAGGGTTCACGCAGAGACCCGGCATCGATTACGATGAAACTTACTCCCCGGTAATGAGTGGCACAACGTTCCGATATTTGATATCACTGGCAGCAGGTTTAAACTTAAAAATGCAGATGATGGACGTAGTGACTGCATACTTGTATGGGTCATTGGATTCGGAAATCTATATGAAGGTCCCGGATGGGCTGAGAGTTCCGGATGCCAAGTCAAATCGCAACATGTACAGCGTTAGGTTGCAGAGGGCGCTGTATGGGCTTAAACAATCTGGGCGGATGTGGTACAATCGGCTCAGCGAATTCCTCCTGAAGAAGGGATACGTAAATAATTCAGATTCTCCTTGCGTATTCATTAGAAAATCCCAGAAGGGTTTTTGCATAGTTTCGGTCTATGTTGATGACTTGAATATCATTGGATATGCTGAGGATATTGAGGAGGCCAGCGCCTACCTCAAGACAGAGTTTGAAATGAAAGACTTGGGAGAAACCAAGTTTTGCTTGGGCCTGCAGATCGAGCATCTCCCAGAAGGAATATTTGTACACCAGTCGACCTATTGTAAAAAGGTCCTTGAGAGATTTAATATGATTAAAGCTCACCCTTTAAAGACCCCGATGGTCGTGAGATCCCTTGAAATGGATACCGACCCATTTAGACCAAAGAGTGATGATGAGAAATCGTTGGGACCTGAAGTTCCTTACCTTAGCGCTATTGGAGCACTGATGTACCTTGCGAATTGCACCAGGCCTGATATTGCATTCGCGGTAAATCTACTAGCTAGATACAGTGCAGACCCAACCAGAAGACATTGGGTAGGTGTTAAGACTATACTTAGATACCTCAAAGGCACTCAAGATCTTGGCCTGTTTTTTCCGAAGAATCAGGACCAGACTATGGCGGGCTATGCTGATGCTGGATATCAGTCAGATCCCCATAATGGTATATCTCAGACTGGCTTTGTATTTCTATGTGGTGGCACTGCTGTATCCTGGAGATCGTGCAAACAGACATTAGTAACGACGTCTACTAACCACTCAGAAATAATCTCACTATATGAAGCCGCACGAGAATGTGCTTGGCTACGACGAATGACTAACTACATCCAGAAGTCATGTGGTTATAACACCGCAAATACCCCTACCATTATCTATGAAGATAATGTTGCATGTGTTGCACAAATGGAAACGGGCTATATTAAGAGCAATATGACTAAGCATATCTGTCCTAAGTATTTTTATCCTCATGAACTCCAGAACGAGGGTGAGATAAAAATCCTGCAAGTCAAGTCTTGTGATAATCTGGCTGATTTATTCACTAAATCCTTACCTGCAGTCACATTCAGAAAATGTGTACGAGGTATAGGGATGAGACATTTGAGAGACCTGCAGGGTTCAGGGGGAGATCACCTCTGAATTTTAGCCCTTACTATTCGACCTGAAGATCGTATATTATACACCTTGAAGGTTATAGTTGTCCTGAAGACACCCGTTGTACTCTTTTTCCCATTGTGAGTTTTCCTGAAGTTTCTCACAGATGGTTTTTAACGAGGCAACAAGTGTAATACATCGAGTGGCACTATGCTCTCTTTCTCCATTTTTTCCCACTGGGTTTTTCGGAGTTTTGATGAGACATAAGTCGTCACGGTATTCGCCCAAGGGGGAGTGTTGAGAAACCCTAAAAGGGGTTTAATGGGCTAATACCGAAACTGCCCCTAGGGGGTACACAGGTTATATATATGTACCCATACTCATCATAAAAAAGATAGACAGAAGAGCTTTCATCCACTGTGTCTCTTGTTCCTCTCTGTGTTGAGTTACTGGGAAGGGAGCGGGCTTCTACAACTTCTCACGTCCCTACTGCTGTTGGGAGGGTTTGGAGTCCGGATCGGGGATCTGCGACAACTACGTTGTTCAACAATTTTGATGTTTTTTGCAGTTCGCTGCTCGGCGATGGATGGAACAGGACGTCCGGAAGCTGATGGGCCAACGGACATAATGGGCCACCCTTGGCCTGGCAGACGCGCTCGCGCTGCACGGCTTGCCGACCCATGAAACTGTGTAGGCGTCCCGGCACGGCGGCGCCGTCGCACAGGACCATCGAGTGACCAGTTCAGTTCAACGCTGGCTGGCGAACGAGACATGTCCACAGGCGGATGGCATTGCATGGCATGGCAGCACGGAACACGTATTGTTTTCCAAGGAGGAGGAGGAGGAGGAGGAGCGCAGCGGTCAAACAGTAAGCCGCGACGCCGACGCTGTTCAGCCGCTGAACGAGGACCGGGTTGGCTGCCACTGTCAGACCTGCAGGCTGTAGCAGTAGCACCTCGGGAGCGCGGGGGGACCGGAGCCTTCCTCCAGTCCTCCCCATCCCGTCCTGCCCACCGCGCGGACTCGGCCAGCGCTACAGATATACGGGGAGCCGTACGTACCCCACCCGACGACATCATTGGGACGGTAATGAGTGGGCGTTTGGCGCCAAGTTTTGGCGGGAGGGCTTGGGATTTGGCGGGGTCTTTTTTTTGTTGTTGTTGTTGTTGTTGTTGTTGTTGTTGTTGTTTTTGAGTTGAGACTTGAGTGGGGCCGAATCTGCGGCGGAAAAGGTTCCTCCTCTTTCCATCTCTCTGGTTTTCACCATGGGCCATGCTTTGCTTGCTGCTGCTTTTTCTTTTTCTTTTGCACCGGCAACGAACGTGCGCATCGGTAGATTCGTAGCGTAGCGTGTATGCTTGCTGTCTGTGACACCAACTGGTGTACCGTGCCTGATCCATCTCATTTTTTTCACACCTCGATACAACAATGTTACAAGAGGGTATGTATGTAGCTACGTACATTTTGCGTGTACACACGCGCAACGTACCATGCGTTTTGTCCCTGAATGTCATGTACTGCTGCTAGTAGTACGTAGTACTTGAGATCGAGCGGGGGTTTGGAGGCAGGCAGGCATCGGATGCCATGCCATACACAAAAGCTTGCTGCTACACCACCTGGCACATTTACCATCACAGGCAGGCAGGCATCCATCCTGACTCAAACTCAAGCCCAAAGTCGCATGGATGCCAAGCCATGCGGAAAGGCGGCCTTTTTTTTCTGCTCCTAAAACGTGGAAAGATCGCAGCTTTTGAAACACGGCAACGGACAAAACCCAGCAAAGGCTCGTCAGAGAGTCCTCAGATAGGGCCCCGGCTGGCCCGCTGCCCAGCACAGCATGGGCAGCGAAAAAAAGAGAGTGAGAGAGAGAGAGAAATTCCCCGTCAGGTCAACAGCACCATCGATCAGATCAGCCATCAGCAGCAATCCATCAGTCCAGCAGATTTGCATGCGGCCATGCACCACCCGATCCCCGGGCTTTTCGTTTTGGTTGGATTAAGTGGGATTGAAGAGATTTAGGATTTATTTGAGCACTGTAATATTGACTCTAATCCACGTGTGTTAAGGTGAATTAGGGTGTAAATTAAACTATGGATTGAGATTAATAGTATTATGGCAGGTGACCGGATTGTTTTCGCGGACGGCTGGGCCGGTGATTATGGGTCTGTTTGGTTGCCTGTATCTGCGCATGCTTGCATCACAGGATGCGGGTAGCTGCTGTTTGGTTGCTGTGAGTCAGGCCATGCGCGTGCGAGCTCTGTGTTTGGTTGCCTGCATGTAGATTTTGATCCAGGCTCGCACGATCCTTAAAGCACCCTGGGCCGGGCTCACCAGATACGAGTAGATTGGTCGCATCTCCAGAGCCAGGCTCCAGTGATCCTGGCTCACACAGCCAGGTTGGCGAGAGAAACCAACCAAACAGACCTATATATTTCTCAGCCAGCCGCCATCATTATCCGAGAGTTCGTGCAGTGGTTCCTGGTATGACAGGTGATTCCTTGCATGATTCAGTACTGTGCGTAGCGTCAGTTTCGACTTTCGAGGGTCTTGAATCAAAAAAAGGCAGGAATAAATCATGCATGTGATATACAAAAAGCCACGGCGGTCTTTGTACGTGTTTGTAGATCGACTGGAGACTTGTTGAGACTCGACAGGCCAAGAACCATGCATCCGGTGATGGATGGGAGTGAAATCTCCGAATCTATGCCCTTCTTTTCATACCAATGGAATGCGCACGCAGACAGGCAGGACACGTACTCCTTGGTACCAAGTGGGAATCATCTCCTTGCATCATCACTCGGAGAGGACGCAGGGTGATGTCCAGCCTGATGTGATTATATTCCGGCGGGTACTACGTACGAGCTGTGTACCAATATGCTATGCACTACCGTTGGCTGGCATAGATTAGGATTGAGGGACCCCAATTGCAATTTGTATTCACCACCGGAATTTGGCTCTTTGGTGAGTGCTCGACGCTTTACTAGATACATTTTATCATGCACTCGGCAAAACATTCTTTGTTGACCGCACCCTTGGCGAACTAAGACTCTCGGCGTAGACTTTGTTTGCCGAAGGCAAAACACTCAAAGTAGAAAGGCACTTCGACAAAAGAGGTTTTATCGATGGTCAAGCTCTCCCAAAATGCATGCTCGCCAAAAGGCCGTCAGCGGCCAGTCTCTCTCAACAACATCATCGAGCCAACTATGGATACTCTGTCAGCTGAAGATCAGCAGGAGCTCGAGGAACACAAGGGGCACCGATCAAGGAAGAGCAGGTGTTGACACCTTTTTGGAGGCGCCAATTACTCAAGAGAACCAGCGGCGGTGCTCTCTGGTCAGGCGCGGACGGTCCGCGGCCCAGGGCCGGACGGTCCGCGACCTGGCGCGAGGCGGCGGTGCTCTCTGGTCAGGCGCGGACGGTCCGCGGCGCAGGGCCGGACGGTCCGCGACCTGGTGCAGGAGCTCGGGTTCCCTGCCTGACGGCCGGACGGTCCGCGCCCTAGGGCCGGACGGTCCGCGCGTGTGCAGGGGCGGCGGAAATCGCCGGCGGCGGCCTGGATCTCGCTCCCGGGAGGGACCCCGTCGGGGAGGAGAGATCCTAGGGGTTGTCTAGGCTCGGGCCGGCCGACCTAGACTCCTCCAATCGGCGTAGAGTCGAAGAGAGGCGAAGAATTTGAGGATTGAGAGGCTAAAACCTAAACTAGACTAGAACTACTCCTAGGATAAAATGCGAATAAAAGTTATATTGATTCGATTGCTGATTACAAATCGGTCGTATACCTCTCTATTTATAGAGGAGGGGGGCTGGACCCTTTACAAACTAATTTCCGAGCTTATCCCATGATTTTAGCTAACAACCGTAGCACAAAACTCGGAACCCTAATCTGTTCTGCGCACGCGCGGACCGTCCGGCCCACAGGCGCGGACCGTCCGGACCGCGGACCGTCCGGCCTCAAGGCCGGACCGTCCGCGCGCTCAAATTGGTGCTCAACATATGCCCCTCTGCCTTTTGGTGGAGCTGAGCGAACCAAAAGCAACTAACTCGATGTTATCACATCGGTTTTCTTAGGCATCTTGCCACTTACTAGGATGGTACGCAGTGGTCTTGGTCTCGGACGTGACCCCTTTAGCTTTGATCGAACTGTCAGTCCCAACACCGTCGAGCATCATACTGATCCTGACCAATCCGTCACCTAGCTTTTCTTAATTTTCCAAGTGTTCTGGCGTAGCTTCGTAGTCGACCAGGTCTTCTCCATGTAGGTCATCTTCCTCCATGGGTGTCGGCACGTCGTTGCAGGTGTTATGGTTTATTGCGGATGAGTCGGCCTCAGGGGTCGGACGGTCCGTGCCCTGTACGGTTGGTCCGGTCTTTATAGCCGGACTGTCTGCTATACCTGCAAAGAGCTGCACAGTTGTTGTTTTATTTTCTGTCTTTATGGCCGTTTGATTTTCCTCAACGGCCTTTGGTCTCCATCTCTTTTGTGGTGGCGGATACTGCGGATGTGTGTCATTGAATATTTTTTTCCGCCTCCTTCTCCTGATTCTCCTTTGCTCTAAGGCGCTGTAATTTTCGCTTTTGCGATCGTGTCAATCCCGATGGGCACCATCGGGGCATGGAGTATTTTGGATCGGCTATTTTATTGACAGTCGTACTTTCTTTTTTGTTTGTGTTGGTCGATTCACCAAAAATCATTGGCCCTTCGTTATTTTGTTGTACGACGACATCTGTCGTTCCTATTTTAATGGCGTCTCCCTTTTTCGTACTGTTGGAGGTTGTAGCTGTATGCCCCCCTGCCGGATTAGTCAGCCTTTGGGGCCGAATTGTTCGGCAATCTTGCTGGGCCTGTGCTTGTGGACCAGATTGAGGGGCTCTCAATCGGTCTTGTACTGGAGGTGTCAACCTATTGAATACAGATGTTTGGGGTGCCCCCCAAGCGGGGTACTGTGGCATCCTAAGTGGGTATGGTGCCATGCCCCACATTTGATTTGGGACGTATGGTGGAGGTATGTATGTGTATGAATATGGCATAGGTAGATATGGTGGTGGAGGTGTCCATGCAGGTATGTTAGGTCTTAATTGAACATTATGACCTCCCGTCCTTTCCGATTGGTGTGGTGGTCCAATCGGTCTAACCTGCCGTCGCACCTGGGTGGGTAAGCGAGGTCCCTTTGGTGGCCGGTTGCTGGAGCCAGCCTTCTTTTTCACATATTTAGACAATAATTGATCAAAGGTCGGGCTAGATTTTACCAACCGACCAGTTGCCTTGAACGTGTTAGTTTTCCACGTACCTATTTCTGGTCGTCGTGGTTTGAAGGTACGTGGTCGCCGCGGCTCTTCGACGTTGCCGGACCGTCCGCCGGAATGCTTCGGACCGTCCGGTGATGTTACGGACCGTCCGCGCCTAGACACCGGACCGTCCGCGATGCGTAGTATGGGTTCTCGTGCATATCCCCTTGTCTGTGCTTGCCCCCCAGCGCTGGAGTTTGTGATGGTTACCTTCAGTGTCTCCCCTCCATCAGGAGTCTTCTCGGCCATCACTTTCCTGCAAGAAATTTTGTTGTTTCCATCGGCCTCCCGTGCGTTGCCGATGATGACTTCTTTGTCTTTGCCCTTATCGGCTGTGTTGGGCCGAATTAGGACCTTTTTGCCATTAAAGTCGATCACATTCATTGGGAAGGGCTTCGTGTCCTCCTGAAATTTCAATCGTCCCTCGTTAATGGCCGATTGAATTTGTCGTCGGTACACATTACAATCATTAGTGGCATGGAAAAATGAGTTGTGCCACTTGCAGTATGCGCGACGCTTTAGTTTGTCGGCAGGTGGAATGATATAATCAATTTTAATGTTACCATTTTTTAGTAATTCATCGAATATCTTATCACATTTGCCGACATTAAATGTAAACTTAACCTCCTCCTGTCGTTCCTTTTGAACTGACTGCAAGGAGGAGCAAGCCGAAGATTTGGCCTGCTCGGGCCAAACTATTTCGGCAGTGTAAACTTTCTTTGGTTCATCGTCCGAACTACTTTGATTGTGTTCTACTATAGGGACATTATGATGAACCGTTCTGACTAATTCTTTGCTTCGGCTTTCACAAGCCGAAGCTCTCTGATGTAATTGTGCTAGAGTAAAGAACTGGATGCCTTCTAATCTCTCTTTTAAATAATAGCGCAATCCATCAAAGGCTATTCCCGCAAGTTGTTTTTCTGTTAAATGAATTTGAAAGCATCGATTTCTCGTATCCTGGAATCTCCGGATATAATCACTAACCGATTCATCCTTTTCTTGTCGTAGGGTCACTAAGTCTACTAAATCTAGCTCATAATCACCAGAGAAGAAATGTTCATGAAATTTTTGCTCTAAGTCTCCCCATGACAAAATGGAATTAGGAGGGAGCGTGGCATACCATGTGAATGCAGTCCCTGTTAAGGATAATGAAAATAAACGCACACGGAATGCTTCGGTGTCGGCCAATTCTCCTAATTGTGCTAGGAACTGGCCTATGTGCTCACGCGTGCTCTTTCCTTGGTCACCCGAAAACTTTGCAAACTCGGGTATCCTGGTTCCCTGTGGGTATGGGTGGTGATCAAATCGGCTGTCATAAGGCTTCCAATATGATTGCCCCCCAGGGATCATGCTTACTCCGAGCTTATCTCGGAACGCCCCGGCTATTTCTTCCCTCACTATATCAACGGCAGCCGGTGCAAGACCACCGACTCTCTGGTCAAACATAGGTGGGGTTGGTTGCATGTTAGTATGTTGTCGTTCCCCCCATTGGTTTGAGCTACGTGGTGCATTTCTATTTGCCCTATATGGCTCATATGTTTGATCGTTTCTTTCCAGCCTTCTAAGTGGGGCCGAAAAGCTTTCCTGGGCTCTAGGTCTTGAATTAATGGGCTGGTGCATTGCATATTGTGATTGGGAGTGTTGCTGGGATGGGTGAGGATTCAAGTAACAATCTTCCTCAAAAAGGTCATATGCGGACTGTCCGGACATTGGCCCGGACCGTCCGTAATTATGTGCGGACCGTCCGTCGTTGTATGCGGACCGTCCGACTGGGTAGTTTAAATTCGGTGCCCTATGTGGTGGCTCGGGTGCGTGTCTAGGTAACTCATTAAAAATGGGCCCGGCTGTGGCTGACCCGGACGGTCCGCGCTCGCGAGCGGACGGTCCGGACATGTGTAGATCGGTTGGTTTACTGCCGATTTGCGTTTGCTCAGGGTACGTGTCCATCGGCATCCCATAAGGGGGTTGTGACTGGTCGTGACAACCTCTAACCGATGTATTATGTGTATTACCTCCTAATTCAACATTGTGTGAAGGAAAATTTGCTACACTAGATTTATCAAATGCACGTACTAGTCTCCTACAATCGTTTTGCATAACCCCTATGATATTTTGCATCTGTTCTCGCTGTTCGTCTATGTAAGCTTTAAGAGATTGGAGTTCATTGGTGCTACTTACTGAGAGCACCTAGAGGGGGGGGGGGTGAATAGGTGATCCTGTAAAAACTTCAAACTTAAGCCACAAAAACTTGTTAAACGTTAGCACGATTAATGCCAAGTGGCTAAGATGAAGTCTCAACAAAACACAATACCACAAGAATCAAGCACAGAGGGACACAGTGGTTTATCCCGTGGTTCGGCCAAGCCAATGCTTGCCTACTTCCACGTTGTGGCGTCCCAACGGACGAGGGTTGCAATCAACCCCTCTCAAGCGGTCCAAAGACCCACTTGAATACCACGTTGCTTTGTTGTTCCTTTCACTATCCCGTTTGCAAGGAATCTCCACAAATTGGAGTCTCTTGCCCTTACAAGTGTATGATCACAAAGAAAGCACAGAGTAAGGGAGGGAAGCAACACACACAAATCCACAGCAAAAGCGCACACACACGGCCAAGACTCGAGCTCGAATGACTATCTCAGAGTTCACACTAGAACAGAGCTCGAATCACTTAGAGTTACAAACGAATGCGCAAAGAACTTGTGTGGATGATCAAGAATGCTCAAGAGTTGCTTGTGTCACTCCTCCATGCGCCTAGGGGCTCCTTTTATAGCCCCAAGGCAGCTAGGAGCCGTTGAGAGCAATTCTGGAAGGCTATCCTGGCCTTCTGTCGTCGGGGGCACCGGACAGTCCGGTGCACACCGGACACTGTCCGGTGCCCGATTTGTTTCCTTTTCTGGCGCTTCCGACCGTTGGAAGACTGCCGTGAATCTGCGAGCCGTTGGCGCACCGGACAGTCCGGTGCACACCGGACAGTCCGGTGCCGTCTTCCGACCGTTGGCTCGGCCACGTGTCCCGCGCCGATTGCGCGGCCGACCGTTGGCCCTGGCCGACCGTTGGCTCACCGGACAGTCCGGTGCACACCGGACAGTCCGGTGAATTTTAGCCGTACGCCGTCGGCGAATTCCCGAGAGCGGCCAGTTCGAGCCGAGTCGACCTGGCGCACCGGACACTGTCCGGTGCACACCGGACAGTCCGGTGCTCCAGACCGAGCTGAGCCTTGGCTGCACACAGCCAAGTCTTTCTCTCCCCTTTTCTCTTTTTCTTCTTTCTGTTTCTAACACTTAGACAAATATGTTAGTCCATAAAACCAATGTACTAAGGCTTAGAAACATACCTTTATCACATGATTTGCACCTTGTTCATCCATGTACATAAATTCACAATTAAGCACATGTGTTGGCACTCAATCACCAAAATACTTAGAAATGGCCCAAGGGCACATTTCCCTTTCAATCTCCCCCTTTTTGGTGATTTATGCCAACACAACATAAAGCCACTAGAACAAGTGCAAACTCAATTCAAATGACACTTAAATTTATTTTGAATCAATTTTGGCATATATGGATCATCCTTTGCCACCACTTGGTTTGTTTTTGCAAATCAAACACAAATCTCTATCTCTAAGTTAAACACACATGTCTAAGCATAAAGAGAGTCATTCAAAAAGAGATTGATCAAGGATTTCAAAAACTCCCCCTTTTTCCCATAATCAATACTTCTCCCCACAAGAAGCCAACTTTTGACAAGAGAGACAACTTAAGAATTTTGACAAATCAAAAACTCTATTCTACTATTTTCAAAATCTCTCAAGTGGTAGCTGATCCATTTATTGCTTTGGCCTTTATTTTCTCCCCCTTTGGCATCAAGCACCAAAACGGGATCAATTTTGGCCCTTTAACCCCATTGCCTCACCAAAATCTTCAATTAAGAGCAAATGGCAATAAGAGTTCATGAGATGGACTTGGAATAAGTTACCCTCTCATCGGAGTGCAGTGGAAGTCTTTCATGGTCCAAGTCCACCTTTTCCCTTTCAATTCTCCTTTGTGACTAACACAAGCAAACTCAAACATATGGTTAGTCTCAAAGGGTCAAGTTGTAACACATCTCCCCCTAAACATGTGCATCACTTTGCAACGGACTTGTGAGGTCCAGGGAGTGTTTGTACAACTTGAGCACCATAATAAGCAACAAAATGCAGAAAGAACATGATCAAAGGCATAAATACATGTATGCTACAATTCAATCCAAGTTCCGCGAATCTAAGACATTTAGCTCACTACGCAGCCTGCAAAAGGTCTTCTCATCTAAAGGCTTGGTAAAGATATCGGCTAGCTGGTTCTCGGTGCTAACATAAAACACTTCGATATCTCCCTTTTGCTGGTGGTCTCTCAAAAAGTGATGCCGGATGTCAATGTGCTTTGTGCGGCTGTGCTCAACAGGATTTTCCGCTATTCGGATAGCACTCTCATTATCACATAGGAGTGGGACTTTGCTCAGATTGTAGCCAAAGTCCCTGAGGGTTTGCCTCATCCAAAGTAGTTGCGCGCAACACTGACCTGCGGCAACGTACTCGGCCTCAGCGGTGGATAGGGCAACGGAGGTTTGTTTCTTAGAATTCCATGACACCAGGGACCTTCCTAAGAATTGGCACGTCCCCGATGTACTCTTCCTATCGACCTTACATCCAGCATAGTCGGAATCTGAGTATCCAATTAAGTCAAAGTTAGACCCCTTTGGATACCAGATCCCGAAGCAAGGCGTAGCGACTAAATATCTAAGAATTCGCTTCACCGCCACCAAGTGACACTCCTTAGGATCGGATTGAAATCTAGCACACATGCATACGCTAAGCATAATATCCGGTCTACTAGCACATAAATAAAGTAGAGATCCTATCATTGACCGGTATGCTTTTTGATCAACGGACTTACCTCCTTTGTTGAGGTCGGTGTGTCCGTCGGTTCCCATCGGAGTCTTTGCGGGCTTGGCGTCCTTCATCCCAAACCGCTTCAGCAGATCTTGCGTGTACTTCGTTTGGGAGATGAAGGTGCCGTCCTTGAGTTGCTTCACTTGGAACCCAAGGAAGTAGTTCAACTCGCCCATCATCGACATCTCGAATTTCTGCGTCATCACCCTGCTAAACTCTTCACAAGACTTTTGATTAGTAGAACCAAATATTATGTCATCGACATAAATTTGGCACACAAACAAATCACCATTACAAGTCTTAGTGAAAAGAGTTGGATCGGCTTTCCCAACCTTGAAAGCATTAGCAAGTAAGAAATCTCTAAGGCATTCATACCATGCTCTTGGGGCTTGTTTAAGTCCATAGAGCGCCTTAGAGAGCTTACACACGTGGTCGGGGTACCGCTCATCCTCGAAGCCAGGGGGTTGCTCCACGTACACCTCCTCCTTTATTGGCCCGTTGAGGAACGCGCTCTTCACATCCATTTGGTACAACCTGAAAGAATGGTGAGCGGCATATGCTAGCAAGATACGAATGGACTCTAGCCTAGCCACAGGAGCAAAAGTCTCCTCAAAGTCCAAACCTGCGACTTGGGCATAACCTTTTGCCACAAGTCGAGCCTTGTTCCTCGTCACCACCCCGTGCTCGTCCTGTTTATTGCGGAACACCCACTTGGTTCCCACAACATTTTGCTTGGGACAAGGCACCAGCGTCCAAACTTCGTTGCGCTTGAAGTTGTTAAGTTCCTCCTGCATGGCCAACACCCAATCCGGATCTAGCAAGGCCTCCTCTACCCTGAAAGGCTCAATAGAGGAGACAAAAGAGTAATGCTCACAAAAATTAACTAATCGAGATCGAGTAGTTACTCCCTTGCTAATGTCACCCAAAATTTGGTCGATGGGATGATCCCTTTGAATCATCGCTCGAACTTGGGTTGGAGGTGCCGGTTGCGCTTCTTCCTCCATCACTTGATCGTCTTGTGCTCCCCCTTGATCACACGCCTCCTTTTGATGAACCTGTTCATCGTCTTGAGTTGGGGGATGCACCGTCGATGAGGAAGAAGGTTGATCACGTTCATCCTGTTCCTGTGGCCGAACGTCTCCAATCGCCATGGTTCGTATCGCGGCCGTCGGAACATCTTCTTCATCTACATCATCACAATCAACAACTTGCTCTCTTGGAGAGCCATTAGTCTCATCAAATACAACGTCGCTAGAGACTTCAACCAAACCCGATGATTTGTTGAAGACTCTATACGCCTTTGTATTTGAATCATAACCTAATAAAAACCCTTCTACAGCTTTGGGAGCAAACTTAGAATTTCTACCCTTCTTCACTAGAATGTAGCACTTGCTCCCAAATACACGAAAGTACGATACATTGGGTTTGTTACCGGTTAGTAGCTCATACGAAGTCTTCTTGAGGAGTCGATGAAGGTAGACCCTGTTGATGGCGTGGCAAGCCGTGTTCACGGCTTCCGACCAAAAGCACTCGGGGGTTTTGAACTCTCCAAGCATCGTCCTTGCCATATCGATTAGCGTCCTGTTCTTCCTCTCTACCACACCATTTTGCTGTGGTGTGTAGGGAGCGGAGAACTCGTGCTTGATCCCTTCCTCCTCAAGAAACTCCTCCACTTGAAGGTTCTTGAACTCGGACCCGTTGTCGCTCCTTATCTTCTTCACCTTGAGCTCAAACTCATTTTGAGCTCTCCTGAGGAAGCGCTTGAGGGTCCCTTGGGTTTCAGACTTATCCTGCAAAAAGAACACCCAAGTGAAGCGGGAAAAGTCATCAACAATAACTAAACCATACTTACTTCCTCCTATGCTTAGATAGGCGACGGGTCCGAAGAGGTCCATATGCAGCAGCTCCAGAGGTCTTGACGTGGTCATCACATTCTTGCTGTGATGTGCTCCTCCCACTTGTTTTCCTGCCTGACAAGCTGCACAAGGTCTATCTTTTTCGAAATAAACATTTGTTAGACCTATCACGTGTTCTCCCTTTAGAAGCTTGTGGAGATTCTTCATCCCCACATGTGCTAAGCGGCGATGCCACAGCCAGCCCATGCAAGTCTTAGCCATTAAGCATGCATCTAGACCGGCCTCTTCTTTTGCAAAATCAACTAAGTAGAGCTTGCCGTCTAGTACACCCTTAAAAGCTAGTGAACCATCACATCTTCTAAAGACAGACACATCTACATTTGTAAATAAACAATTATATCCCATTTGACATAATTGACTAACAGATAGCAAATTATATCCAAGACTCTCCACTAGGAATACATTTGATATAGAATGCTCATTAGAAATTGCAATTTTACCTAACCCTTTTACCTTGCCTTGATTCCCATCACCGAATATAATTGAATCTTGGGAATCCTTATTCTTGACGTAGGAGGTGAACATCTTCTTCTCCCCCGTCATATGGTTTGTGCATCCGCTGTCGATAATCCAGCTTGAACCCCCGGATGCATAAACCTGCAAGGCAAATTTAGGCTTGGGTCTTAGGTACCCAACTCATGTTGGGTCCTGCAAGGTTAGCACAAATATCTTTAGGGACCCAAATGCAAGATTTATCTCCCTTGCATCTAGCCCCTAATTTCCTAGCAACAACCTTCTTACCCTTTCTACAAATAGCAAAAGGAGCATTACAAGCATAATAAATGGTAGAAGGTTCATTCACTACTTTCCTAGGAGCATGAATAACATTCTTTCTAGGCATATGCGCAACATTTCTCCTACTCATATTTCTATCATGCTTATGAGAGGAACTAGAGGCAAACATGGCATGAGAATTATAAACATGTGAATCAAAATCATTATAAATATTTCTAGCATGTCTCCTATCATGGTATAAGAAAGCATGGTTCTTTTTAGCACTATTAGCCATAGGGGCCTTCCCTTTCTCCTTGACGAAGACGGGAGCCTTATGGCTTGTTAAGTTCTTGACTTCTCTCTTGAAGCCAAGCCCATCCTTAATTGAGGGGTGTCTACCAACCGTGTAGGCATCCCTTGCAAATTTTATTTTATCAACTTCATTCTTGCTAGTCTTAAGTTGGGTATTAAGACTAGCCACTTCATCATTTAATTTGGAAATTAGAGCTAGGTGTTCACTACAAGCATTAACATCAAAATCCTTACACCTAGTACAAATTTCAACATGATCAACACAAGAGTTTGATTTACTAGCTACTTCTAATTTAGCACTTAAATCAATATTAACACTTCTTAAGGTAGAAATGGTTTCATGACAGGAAGATATTTCACTAGAAAGCATTTCATTTCTTTTTACTTCTAAAGCATATGATTTTTGTGCCTCTACAAACTTATCATGTTCATCATACAATAAATCTTCTTGCTTTTCTAAAAGCCTATCCTTTTCATTCAATGCATCAATCAATTCATTGATTTTATCTATCTTAGATCTATCTAAGCCCTTGAACAAGCAAGAATAATCTATATCATCATCACTAGACTCACTATCACTAGAAGAAGCATAAGTGGAGTCTTTAGTACTTACCTTCTTCTCTCTTGCCATAAGACAAGTGAGACGCTCGTTGGGGAAGAGAGCCGATTTGTTGAAGGCAGTGGCGGCGAGTCCTTCGTTGTCGGAGTCGGAGGAGGAGCAATCCGAGTCCCACTCCTTTCCTAGATGCGCTTCGCCCTTTGCCTTCTTGTATTGCTTCTTTTTCTCTCTTTTGTTCCCCTTTTCCTGGTCACTTTCATTATCGGGACAGTTAGCAATGAAATGACCAAGCTTACCGCATTTGAAGCATGAGCGCTTCCCCTTGGCTTTGGTCTTGCTTGGTTGTCCCTTGTGACCTTTAAGCACCGTCTTGAATCTTTTAATGATGAGAGCCATCTCTTCATCATTAAGGCCAGCCGCCTCAATCTGTGCCACCTTGCTAGGTAGCGCCTCCTTGCTTCGTGTTGCCTTGAGAGCAAGGGGTTGCGGCTCGTTGATCGGACCGTTCAACGCCTCGTCGACGTATCTTGCCTCCTTGATCATCATCCGCCCGCTTACGAATTTTCCAAGCACTTCCTCGGGCGTCATCATCGTGTACCTGGGATTCTCACGAATATTGTTCACGAGATGAGGATCAAGTACGGTAAAAGACCTGAGCATTAGGCGGACGACGTCGTGGTCCGTCCATCGCGTGCTCCCGTAGCTTCTTATCTTGTTGATAAGGGTCTTGAGCCGGTTGTACGTTTGCGTTGGCTCCTCGCCCCTTATCATCGCGAACCGTCCAAGCTCGCCCTCCACCAACTCCATCTTGGTGAGTAAGGTGACGTCGTTCCCCTCATGAGAAATCTTGAGGGTGTCCCAGATTTGCTTGGCGTTGTCCAAGCCGCTCACCTTATGGTATTCATCCCTGCACAAGGAAGCTAGAAGAACAGTAGTAGCTTGTGCATTTTTATGAATTTGTTCATTAATGAACATGGGACTATCCGAACTATCAAAGTGCATTCCACTCTCTACAATCTCCCATATACTAGGATGGAGAGAGAATAGGTGACTACGCATTTTGTGACTCCAAAATCCGTAGTCCTCTCCATCAAAGTGTGGGGGCTTGCCAAGTGGAATGGAGAGCAATTGAGAATGTGAACTTTGCGGAATACGAGAGTAATCGAAAGAGAAGTTCGAATTGACCGGTTTTCTCCTCTCGTAGTCGTTGTGGTCCTCGTCCTTTTGGGAAGAAGTAGACTCGTCGCTGTCGTAGTAGACGATCTCCTTGATGCGCCTGGTCTTCTTCTTCTTCCCTTCCTTCCGTCTTTGACCCGAGCCGGAGTCGGTAGGTTTGTCGTCCTTCGGCTCGTTGATGAAGGTCTCCTTCTCTTTGTCGTTGATCACTATACCCTTCCCCTTAGGATCCATCTATTCGGGCGGTTAGTCCCTTTGTGAATAGAACGGCTCTGATACCAATTGAGAGCACCTAGAGGGGGGGGGGGTGAATAGGTGATCCTGTAAAAACTTCAAACTTAAGCCACAAAAACTTGTTAAACGTTAGCACGATTAATGCCAAGTGGCTAAGATGAAGTCTCAACAAAACACAATACCACAAGAATCAAGCACAGAGGGACACAGTGGTTTATCCCGTGGTTCGGCCAAGCCAATGCTTGCCTACTTCCACGTTGTGGCGTCCCAACGGACGAGGGTTGCAATCAACCCCTCTCAAGCGGTCCAAAGACCCACTTGAATACCACGTTGCTTTGTTGTTCCTTTCACTATCCCGTTTGCAAGGAATCTCCACAAATTGGAGTCTCTTGCCCTTACAAGTGTATGATCACAAAGAAAGCACAGAGTAAGGGAGGGAAGCAACACACACAAATCCACAGCAAAAGCGCACACACACGGCCAAGACTCGAGCTCGAATGACTATCTCAGAGTTCACACTAGAACAGAGCTCGAATCACTTAGAGTTACAAACGAATGCGCAAAGAACTTGTGTGGATGATCAAGAATGCTCAAGAGTTGCTTGTGTCACTCCTCCATGCGCCTAGGGGCTCCTTTTATAGCCCCAAGGCAGCTAGGAGCCGTTGAGAGCAATTCTGGAAGGCTATCCTGGCCTTCTGTCGTCGGGGGCACCGGACAGTCCGGTGCACACCGGACACTGTCCGGTGCCCGATTTGTTTCCTTTTCTGGCGCTTCCGACCGTTGGAAGACTGCCGTGAATCTGCGAGCCGTTGGCGCACCGGACAGTCCGGTGCACACCGGACAGTCCGGTGCCGTCTTCCGACCGTTGGCTCGGCCACGTGTCCCGTGCCGATTGCGCGGCCGACCGTTGGCCCTGGCCGACCGTTGGCTCACCGGACAGTCCGGTGCACACCGGACAGTCCGGTGAATTTTAGCCGTACGCCGTCGGCGAATTCCCGAGAGCGGCCAGTTCGAGCCGAGTCGACCTGGCGCACCGGACACTGTCCGGTGCACACCGGACAGTCCGGTGCTCCAGACCGAGCTGAGCCTTGGCTGCACACAGCCAAGTCTTTCTCTCCCCTTTTCTCTTTTTCTTCTTTCTGTTTCTAACACTTAGACAAATATGTTAGTCCATAAAACCAATGTACTAAGGCTTAGAAACATACCTTTATCACATGATTTGCACCTTGTTCATCCATGTACATAAATTCACAATTAAGCACATGTGTTGGCACTCAATCACCAAAATACTTAGAAATGGCCCAAGGGCACATTTCCCTTTCACTTACATTTGGGGTAATCGTAGTAGGTCGGAGCGAAGCCAGATCTGTCGCCCGTTGCCGAACGACTTTGTTGTTCCTGTCCACTTTGAAGTCAGCCAGGAACTTTGCCTTTGCTTCTTGGATCAGCTGCTCCTGGCGCTCCTCGAACAGGAGCTGTTCTTCAGTCGGCAAGGCTTCCCATGTCGGTGTGATAATATTGCTGGTGGAAACCTCAGAGCTATCCTTTGAACCAGCCATTGAGGGCCGATTTGATAGGTCTATATGTGTTGTCCCCAGCGGAGTCGCCAAAAAGTATGTTGACACCTTTTTGGAGGCGCCAATTACTCAAGAGAACCAGCGGCGGTGCTCTCTGGTCAGGCGCGGACGGTCCGCGGCCCAGGGCCGGACGGTTCGCGACCTGGCGCGAGGCGGCGGTGCTCTCTGGTCAGGCGCGGACGGTCCGCGGCGCAGGGCCGGACTGAGAGCACCTAGAGGGGGGGTGAATAGGTGATCCTATAAAACTTAAGCTTATAGCCACAAAAACTTGTTAAGTGTTAGCACAATAATTGCCAAGTGGCTAGAGAGGAGCCAAAACACAGTAACCACAAGAAATCAATCATAGAGATGACACGGTGGTTATCCCGTGGTTCGGCCAAGTACAAAACTTGCCTACTCCACGTTGTGGCGTCCCAACGGACGAGAGTTGCACTCAACTCCTCTCAAGTGATCCAATGATCAACTTGAATACCACGGTGTTCTTCTTTACTTTGATCTTTTCCCGTTTGCGAGGAATCTCCACAACTTGGAGTCTCTCGCCCTTACAATTGAATTTCACAAAGAAGCACGAAGTAAGGGAGGGAAGCAACACACACAAACCCACAGCAAAATGCGCACACACACGGCCAAGAATCAAGCTCACAAGACTATCTCAAAGTTCTCACTAGAACGAAGCTCGAATCACTGAGAATGACAAACAAATGCGCAAAGATTGAGTGTGGATGATCAAGAATGCTCTAAGGTTGCTTGGTGTGCTCCTCCATGCGCCTACGGGTCCCTTTTATAGCCCCAAGGCAGCTAGGAGCCGTTGAGAACAAATCTGGAAGGCCATCCTTGCCTTCTGTCGTCGGACGCACCGGACAGTCCGGTGCACACCGGACACTGTCCGGTGCCCGATTTCCTTCCTTAAATATCGAAGCCGACCGTTGGCAGACTTGGAGCCGTTGGCGCACCGGACATGTCCGGTGTACACCGGACAGTCCGGTGCCCCTTCTAGCCGTTGGCTCGGCCACGTGTCGCGCGCAGATTCCGCGGCCGACCGTTGGCCCGGCCGACCGTTGGCTCACCGGACAGTCCGGTGCACACCGGACAGTCCGGTGCACACCGGACAGTCCGGTGCACACCGGACAGTCCGGTGAATTTTAGCCGTAAGCCGTCGACGAATTCCCGAGAACGGCCACTTCGCTCGAGGCAGTCTGGCGCACCGGACACTGTCCGGTGCACCACCGGACAGTCCGATGCCCCAGACCGAAACAGCCTTTTGGCTGTACACAGCCAACTCTTCTCTGAATCAATTTCTCCTGTTTCTAGCACTTAGACACAATACATTAGTCTTCAAAAACAATGTACTAAGGCTTAGAAACATACCTTTACTCTTGATTTGTACTTTGTCCATCCATGGGCATAAATTCACATTTAAGCACCTGTGTTGGCACTCAATCACCAAAATACTTAGAAATGGCCCAAGGGCACATTTCCCTTTCAATCTCCCCCTTTTTGGTGATTTATGCCAACACAACATAAAGCAACTAGAACAAAACTCAAAATTTATTTTGATTCAATTTTGGCATATATGGATCATCCTTTGCCACCACTTGGTTTGTTTTTGCAAATCAAACTCAAATCTCTATCTCTAAGTCAAACACACATGTTGAAGCATAAAGAGAGTCATTCCAAAAGAGATTGATCAAAGATTTCAAAAACTCCCCCTTTTTCCCATAATCAACATTTCTCCCTACAAGAGGCCAACTTTTGACAAGAGAGACAATAAAAGAGTTTTGACAAAACAAAAGCTCTATTCTACTATTTTCAAAGTTTCTCAAGTGGTAGCTGATCCATCTATTGCTTTGGCCTTTATTTTCTCCCCCTTTGGCATCAAGCACCAAAACGGGATTAATCTTGGCCCTCTAACCCCATTGCCTCACCAAAATCTTCAATTAAGAGCAAATAGGCAATAAGAGTACATGGGATGAACTTGGAATAAGTTACCCTCTCATCGGAGTGCAGTGGAAGTCTTTCATGGTCCAAGTCCACCTTTTCCCTTTCAAATCTCCTTCGAGACTAAATCAAGCAAACTCAAGCATTTGGTTAGTCTCAAAGGGTCAAGTTGTAACTCATCTCCCCCTAAACATGTGCATCACTTTGCAACGGACTTGTGAGGTCCAGGGAGTGTTTGTACAACTTGAGCACCACAATAAGCAACAAAATGCAGAATGAACATGATCAAAGGCATAAACACATGTATGCTACAATTCAATCCAAGTTCCGCGAATCTAAGACATTTAGCTCACTACGCAGCCTGCAAAAGGTCTTCTCATCTAAAGGCTTGGTAAAGATATCGGCTAGCTGGTTCTCGGTGCTAACATGAAACACTTCGATATCTCCCTTTTGCTGGTGGTCTCTCAAAAAGTGATGCCGGATGTCTATGTGCTTTGTGCGGCTGTGTTCAACAGGATTTTCCGCCATGCGGATAGCACTCTCATTATCACATAGGAGTGGGACTTTGCTCAGATTGTAGCCAAAGTCCCGGAGGGTTTGCCTCATCCAAAGTAGTTGCGCGCAACACTGTCCTGCGGCAACATACTCGGCCTCAGCGGTGGATAGGGCAACGGAAGTTTGTTTCTTAGAGTTCCACGACACCAGGGACCTTCCTAAGAATTGGCACGTCCCTGATGTACTCTTCCTATCGACCTTACATCCAGCATAGTCGGAGTCTGAATATCCAATCAAGTCAAAGGTAGACCCCTTTGGATACCAGAGCCCGAAGCAAGGCGTAGCAACTAAATATCTAAGGATTCGCTTCACCGCCACTAAGTGACACTCCTTAGGATCGGATTGAAATCTAGCACACATGCATTAGCTAAGCATAATATCCGGTCTACTAGCACATAAGTAAAGTAATGACCCTATCATTGACCGGTATGCTTTTTGATCAATGGACTTACCTCCTTTGTTGAGGTCGGTGTGTCCGTCGGTTCCCATCGGAGTCTTTGCGGGCTTGGCGTCCTTCATCCCAAACCGCTTCAGCAGATCTTGCGTGTACTTCGTTTGAGAGATGAAGGTGCCGTCCTTGAGTTGCTTCACTTGGAACCCAAGGAAGTAGTTCAACTCGCCCATCATTGACATCTCGAATTTCTGCGTCATCACCCTGCTAAACTCTTCACAAGACTTTTTATTAGTAGAACCAAATATTATGTCATCGACATAAATTTGGCACACAAATAAATCACCATCACATGTCTTAGTGAAAAGAGTTGGATCGGCTTTCCCCACCACGAAAGCATTAGCAATTAAGAAATCTCTAAGGCATTCATACCATGCTCTTGAGGCTTGCTTAAGTCCATAGAGCGCCTTAGAGAGCTTACACACGTGGTCGGGGTACCGTTCATCCTCGAAGCCAGGGGGTTGCTCCACGTACACCTCCTCCTTGATTGGCCCGTTGAGGAAAGCGCTCTTCACATCCATTTGAAACAACCTGAAAGAATGGTGAGCGGCATATGCTAGCAAGATACGAATGGACTCTAGCCTAGCCACAGGAGCAAAAGTCTCCTCAAAGTCCAAACCTGCGACTTGGGCATAACCTTTTGCCACAAGTCGAACCTTGTTCCTCGTCACCACTCCGTGCTCGTCTTGTTTGTTGCGGAACACCCACTTGGTTCCCACGACGTTTTGCTTAGGACGAGGCACCAGCGTCCAAACTTCATTCCTCTTGAAGTTGTTGAGCTCCTCTTGCATGGCCAACACCCAATCCGGATCTAGCAAGGCCTCTTCTACCCTGAAAGGCTCAATAGAAGAGACAAAGGAGTAATGTTCACAAAAATTAACTAATCGAGACCGAGTAGTTACTCCCTTGCTAATGTCTCCCAGAATTTGGTCGACGGGATGATCCCTTTGAATCACCGCTCGAACTTGGGTTGGAGGTGCCGGTTGTGCTTCTTCCTCCATCACGTGATCATCTTGTGCTCCCCCTTGATCACACGCCTCCTTTTGATCATCTTGAGTTGGGGGTTGCACCATAGTTGAGGAAGAAGGTTGATATTGTTCATCTTGTTCCTGTGGCCGCACTTCTCCAATCGCCATGGTTCGTATAGCGGCCGACAGAACATCTTCTTCATCTACACCATCACAATCAACAACTTGCTCTCTCGGAGAGCCATTAGTCTCATCAAATACAACGTCGCTAGAGACTTCAACCAAACCCGATGATTTGTTGAAGACCCTATACGCCCTTGTATTTGAATCATAACCTAACAGAAACCCTTCTACAGCTTTGGGAGCAAATTTAGAGTTTCTACCCTTCTTCACTAAGATGTAGCATTTACTCCCAAATACACGAAAATACGATACATTGGGTTTGTTACCGGTTAGTAGCTCATATGACGTCTTCTTGAGGAGGCGGTGAAGGTAGACCCTGTTGATGGCGTGGCAAGCTGTGTTCACGGCTTCCGACCAAAAACACTCGGGGGTCTTGAATTCTCCAAGCATCGTCCTCGCCATATCGATGAGCGTCCTGTTCTTCCTCTCTACCACACCATTTTGCTGTGGTGTGTAGGGAGTGGAGAACTCATGCTTGATCCCTTCCTCTTCAAGGAACTCCTCCACTTGAAGGTTCTTGAACTCGGACCCGTTGTCGCTCCTTATCTTCTTCACCTTGAGCTCAAACTCGTTTTGAGCTTTCCTGAGGAAGCGCTTGAGGGTCCCTTGGGTTTCAGACTTATCCTGCAAAAAGAACACCCAAGTGAAGCGGGAAAAGTCATCAACAATAACTAGACCATACTTACTTCCTCCTATGCTTAGATAGGCGACAGGTCCGAAGAGGTCCATATGTAGCAGCTCCAGGGGTCTTGATGTGGTCATCACATTCTTGCTGTGATGTGCTCCTCCCACCTGTTTACCTGCTTGACAAGCTGCACAAGGTCTATCTTTTTCGAATTGTACGTTAGTCAAACCTATCACGTGTTCTCCCTTTAGAAGCTTGTGAAGGTTCTTCATCCCCACATGTGCTAAGCGGCGATGCCACAGCCAGCCCATGCTAGTCTTAGCTATTAAGCATGCATCTAGACCGGCCTCTTCTTTTGCAAAATCAACTAAATAAAGTTTGCCGTCTAATACACCCTTAAAAGCTAGTGAACCATCACTTCTTCTAAAGACAGACACATCTATATTTGTAAATAGACAGTTATACCCCATGTTGCATAATTGACTAACAGATAGCAAATTATATCCAAGTGACTCTACTAAAAACACATTAGAGATAGAGTGCTCATTAGAAATTGCAATTTTACCTAACCCTTTTACCTTGCCTTGATTCTCATCACCGAATATAATTGAATCTTGGGAATCCTTATTTTTGACGTAGGAGGTGAACATCTTCTTCTCCCCCGTCATATGGTTTGTGCATCCGCTGTCGATAATCCAGCTTGAACCCCGGATGCATAAACCTGCAAGGCAAATTTAGGCTTGGGTCTTAGGTACCCAACTCATGTTGGGTCCTACAAGGTTAGCACAAATATCCTTAGGGACCCAAATGCAAGTTTTGTCTCCCTTGCATCTTGCCCCTAATTTTCTAGCAACTATCTTCCTATCTTTTCTACAAATTGCAAAGGAAGCATTTAAAGCACAATATATTGTAGAAGGCTCATTAACTTTTCTAGAAATATTAGCAACATTTCTCCTAGGCATATTATGAACAACGTCCCTTCTACCAACATTTCTATCATGCACATATGAAGAACTAGAAGCAAACATAGCATGAGAAAAATCATCGTACGCATTATAACTCCTATAAGCATTTCTAGTTTGTCTCCTATCATGATACAAAAAGGCATGGTTCCTTTTAGCACTAGTAGCCATAGGGGCCTTCCCTTTCTCCTTAGCGGGAATGGGAGCCTTATGGCTTGTTAAGTTCTTGGCTTCCCTCTTGAAGCCAAGTCCATCCTTAATTGAGGGGTGTCTACCAACCGTGTAGGCATTCCTAGCAAATTTTAGTTTATCAAACTCATTCTTGCTAGTCTTAAGTTGAGCATTAAGACTAGCCAATTCCTCAGTTAATTTGGAAATTGAAACTAAATGATCACAACAAGCATCAACATCAATATCTTTACACCTAGTGCAAATCTCAACATGTTCTACACAAGAATTAGATTTACTAGCTACTTCTAGTTTAGCATTTAAGTCATCATTAACACTCTTTAAAGTAGCAATCGTTTCATGACAAGAAGATAATTCACAAGAAAGCATTTCATTTCTTTTAACTTCTAGAGCATGAGATCTTTGAGCTTCTACAAATTTATCATGCTCTTCATACAATAAATCCTCTTGTTTCTCTAAGAGTCTATCCTTCTCATTCAAGGCATCAATCAGTTCATTGATTTTATCAATCTTATTTCTATCCATTCCCTTGAACAAGCTAGAGTAATCTATTTCCTCATCACTAGACTCATCATCACTAGAAGAAGCATAGGTAGTGTCTCGAGTACTCACCTTCTTCTCCCTTGCCATAAGGCATGTGTGACGCTCGTTTGGGAAGAGGGATGACTTGTTGAAGGCGGTGGCGGCGAGTCCTTCATTGTCGGAGGAGGAGGAGGAGCAGTCCGAGTCCCACTCCTTTCCGATGTGTGCCTCGCCCTTGGCCTTCTTGTAATGCTTCTTCTTCTCCCTTTGGTCCTGATCACTATCATTATCGGGACAGTTAGCAATAAAATGACCAAGCTTACCGCATTTGAAGCATGAGCGCTTCCCCTTGGCTTTGGTCTTGCTTGGCTGTCCCTTGCGACCCTTAAGCGCCGTCCTGAATCTTTTAATGATGAGGGCCATCTCTTCGTCATTAAGTCCAGCTGCTTCAATTTGTGCCACCTTGTTAGGTAGCGCCTCCTTGCTTCTTGTTGCTTTGAGAGCAAGAGGTTGCGGCTCGTTGATCGGTCCATTCAAGGCGTCGTCCACGTATCTTGCTTCCTTAATCATCATTCGCCCGTTGACGAATTTTCCTAGTACTTCTTCGGGCGACATTTTGGTGTACCTGGGATTCTCACGAATATTATTCACCAAATGAGGATCAAGAATGGTAAAGGACCTTAGTAATAGTCGGACGACGTCATGGTCCGTCCATCGCGTGCTTCCATAGCTCCTTATTTTGTTGATAAGGGTCTTGAGCCGGTTGTATGTTTGGGTTGGCTCCTCGCCCCTTATCATCGCAAACCTTCCAAGTTCGCCCTCCACCAACTCCATTTTAGTGAGCATGGTGATGTCGTTCCCCTCGTGAGAAATCTTGAGGGTGTCCCAAATCTGCTTGGCATTGTCTAAGCCGCTCACCTTGTTGTACTCGTCCCTACACAAGGAGGCTAGCAACACAGTAGTAGCTTGTGCATTTTTATGAATCTGTTCATTAATAAACATAGGGCTATCCGAGCTATCAAATTTCATTCCATTTTCTACAATCTCCCATATGCTTGGATGGAGAGAGAATAAATGACTACGCATTTTGTGACTCCAAAATCCGTAGTCCTCCCCATCGAAGTGTGGAGGTTTGCCAAGAGGAATGGAAAGCAAATGCGAATTCGAACTATGTGGAATACGAGAATAATCAAATGAAAAGTTCGAATTGACCGTCTTCCTGTAGTCGTTGTCGTCGTCCTTTTGGGAAGAGGAAGATTCGTCGCTGTCGTCGTAGTAGACGATCTCCTTGATGCGCCTTGTCTTCTTCTTCTTCCCTTCCTTCCGTCTATGACCCGAGCCGGAGTCGGTAGGCTTGTCATCTTTGGGCTCGTTGACGAAGGACTCCTTCTCCTTGTCGTTGATCACGATTCCCTTCCCCTTAGGATCCATCTCTTCGGGCGGTTAGTCCCTTTCTTGAAGAGAACGGCTCCGATACCAATTGAGAGCACCTAGAGGGGGGGGGTGAATAGGTGATCCTGTAAAACTTAAGCTTATAGCCACAAAAACTTGTTAAGTGTTAGCATAATAATTGCCAAGTGGCTAGAGAGGAGCCAAAACACAGTAACCACAAGAAATCAATCACAGAGATGACACGGTGGTTATCCCGTGGTTCGGCCAAGTACAAAACTTGCCTACTCCACGTTGTGGCGTCCCAACGGACGAGAGTTACACTCAACTCCTCTCAAGTGATCCAATGATCAACTTGAATACCATGGTGTTCTTCTTTACTTTGATCTTTTCCCGTTTGCGAGGAATCTCCACAACTTGGAGTCTCTCACCCTTACAATTGAATTTCACAAAGAAGCACGAAGTAAGGGAGGGAAGCAACACACACAAATCCACAGCAAAATGCGCACACACACGGCCAAGAATCAAGCTCACAAGACTATCTCAAAGTTCTCACTAGAACGAAGCTCGAATCAGTGAGAATGACAAACAAATGCGCAAAGATTGAGTGTGGATGATCAAGAATGCTCTAAGGTTGCTTGGTGTGCTCCTCTATGCGCCTAGGGGTCCCTTTTATAGCCCCAAGGCAGCTAGGAGCCGTTGAGAACAAATCTGGAAGGCCATCCTTGCCTTCTGTCGTCGGACGCATCGGACAGTCCGGTGCACACCGGACACTGTCCGGTGCCCGATTTCCTTCCTTAAATATCGAAGCCGACCGTTGGCAGACTTGGAGCCGTTGGCGCACCGGACATGTCCGGTGTACACCGGACAGTCCGGTGCCCCTTCTAGCCGTTGGCTCGACCACGTGTCGCGCGTAGATTCCGCGGCCGACCGTTGGCCCGGCCGACCGTTGGCTCACCGGACAGTCCGGTGAATTTTAGCCGTAAGCCGTCGGCGAATTCCCGAGAACGGCCACTTCGCTCGAGGCAGTCTGGCGCACCGAACACTGTCCGGTGCACCACCGGACAGTCCGGTGCCCCAGACCGAAACAGCCTTTTGGCTGTACACAGCCAACTCTTCTCTGAATCAATTTCTCCTATTTCTAGCACTTAGACACAATACATTAGTCTTCAAAAACAATGTACTAAGGCTTAGAAACATACCTTTACTCTTGATTTGTACTTTGTCCATCCATGGGCATAAATTCACATTTAAGCACCTGTGTTGGCACTCAATCACCAAAATACTTAGAAATGGCCCAAGGGCACATTTCCCTTTCACGGACGGTCCGCGACCTGGTGCAGGAGCTCGGGTTCCCTGCCTGACGGCCGGACGGTCCGCGCCCTAGGGCCGGACGGTCCGCGCGTGTGCAGGGGCGGCGGAAATCGCCGGCGGCGGCCTGGATCTCGCTCCCGGGAGGGACCCCGTCGGGGAGGAGAGATCCTAGGGGTTGTCTAGGCTCGGTCCGGCCGACCTAGACTCCTCAAATCGGCGTAGAGTCGAAGAGAGGCGAAGAATTTGGGGATTGAGAGGCTAAAACCTAAACTAGACTAGAACTACTCCTAGGATAAAATGCGAATAAAAGTTATATTGATTCGATTGCTGATTACAAATCGGCCGTATACCTCTCTATTTATAGAGGAGGGGGGCTGGACCCTTTACAAACTAATTTCCGAGCTTATCCCATGATTTTAGCTAACAACCGTAGCACAAAACTCGGAACCCTAATCTGTTCTACGCACGCGCGGACCGTCCGGCCCACAGGCGCGGACCGTCCGCGCGCTCAAATTGGTGCTCAACAGCAGGCGAAATTCTTGGCCAACATCAAGATGGACAAGAATCATAAGGTCGTCTAGAGGGCAACTGATTTGGCTTCGCTCCGACCTGATGCAGCTTCCCCCAAAGTAAGTGAAACAAACGAAACCCAATCTCTTAGATCTTACATAGATGAACAACGAGAACAAATGCAACAAATAATAGGGAGTATGCAAGATGATTACAAAAGGTTGGCACATGCATTTGATAAATCTGTTGTAATTTCCCACGCACGAGGTTGAAATTAAGGATAATACACGTGATTCATCGGCTGCAAATTGGTATGGCCAATCCTAGCCACTTCATGGGATGCTGATGAACACATCTCTTGAACAACCACAGCCTTCTACACAGATAGGGGGTAAATCCATCAATCTGTGCACGGTCGGAGCGTCCGCGCATGAGCACGAACCGTTCCGACCAGCACTGCCAGCCCCGTTTTTCGAACCCAACCACCGAAATCCACATTAGGGCCATCGTATGCCGTGCAAACACTAACATACACACACAGACCGTCCGCCTACACAGTCGGACAGTCCGCGTACGACCGAACAGTCTGCGCGTTACGCCAGATAGTCCGGTGCTTGGTATACCAAACATGGTGTTAATTTTTATCACAAATCTATATATTCGTCTCAGCCAAGCTTCCCCTTACTCTCTACGACTCCTCAACACATACGACTCCTCAACACTGCCCCACATATGCGTGGGGGCGAGCACTTTTCATCCCCTCTCAAGAGGCCAGAAAAGGATGACCAGCTATACGAGCCACCGAAGGCAAGCATTAATGCCCCCACAAAACCCAAACTCCGGGGCAAGAAGGCAACATAATACCAAACACCTGCACCATCGATAGACTAAAGGGCCGGTGGACTACCACCAACCGTCATTGACATAATAAGGGAAGAAATAGCTGGAGCATTCCTAGAAAAAGCTCAAAGTTAGTGAAAGGGAAATGTGCCCTTGGGCCATTTCTAAGGATTTTGGTGACTTAGTGCCCAACACAAGTGCCTAATTGTAAAATGGTGGACAAAGTACAAATCAAGGACAAAGGTATGTTTCTAATACTTAGTACATTGGTTTTGTGTACTAACATACTTGTCTAAGTGTTAGAAACAGAAACAAGAAGAAAAGAAAAAGGGGAGAGAAAGACTTGGCTGTGTGCAGCCAAGACTCAGTTCGGTCTGGAGCACCGGACTGTCCGGTGGTGCACCGGACAGTGTCCGGTGGTGCACCGGACAGTGTCCGGTGCGCCAGGGTTCCTCGGCGCGAACTGGCTGCTCTCGGGAAATTCTCCGGCGACTTCGGCTAAAATTCACCGGACTGTCCGGTGTGCACCGGACTGTCCGGTGAGCCAACGGTCGGCCGGGCCAACGGTCGGCCGCGCGATCGGCGCGCGACACGTGGCCGAGCCAACGGTCGGGAAGGAACACCGGACTGTCCGGTGTGCACCGGACATGTCCGGTGCGCCAACTGTGCGCAGATCTGGAGCAGCCAGCAACGGTCAGAAGTGCTGTTTTTGGAAACAAATCGGGCACCGGACAGTGTCCGGTGTGCACCGGACTGTCCGGTGCGCCACGAGACAGAAGGCAAAGATGGCCTTCCAGATTTGTTCCCAATGGCTCCTAGCTGCCTTGGGGCTATAAAAGGGACCCCTTGGCGCATGGAGGAAGACACCAAGCATTCCTTGAGCACTCTTGATCACTCACACATCAATCTTGCGCACTTGTTTGACATTCTAGTGATTTGAGCTCCGTTCTAGTGTGCTAGCCTCTTGAGCTCAAGTCTGGGTTTTGTGTGTGCGTATTCGCTGTGATCTTTGTGTTGTGTGTGAGTTGCTAATCCCTCCCTTACTCCGTGATTCTTTGTGAACATCTTTTGTAAGGGCGAGAGGCTCCAAGTTGTGGAGATTCCTCGCAAACGGGATTGAGATAAGAAAAGCAAGAACACCGTGGTATTCAAGTTGATCATTGGATCACTTGAGAGGAGTTGAGTGCAACTCTCGTCCGTTGGGACGCCACAACGTGGAAGTAGGCAAGTTTTGTACTTGGCCGAACCACGGGATAAACCACCGTGTCATCTCTGTGATCATCTTCTTGTGGTTATTGTGTTTTGACTCCTCTCTAGCCACTTGGCCATAATTGTGCTAACACTTAACAAGTTTTTGTGGCTTAAGTTTTTAAGTTCTACAGGATCACCTATTCACCCCCCCCCTCTAGGTGCTCTCAATTGGTATCAGAGCCGCTCTCTTCAAGAAAGGGAATAACCGCCCGAAGAGATGGATCCTAAGGGGAAGGGAATTGTGATCAATGACAAAGAGAAGGAGTCTTTCGTCAACGAGCCAAGGGATGACAAGTCCAATGACTCGGGCTCGGGCCACAGGCGAAAAGATGGGAAGAAGAAGAAGACAAGACGCATCAAGGAGATCGTCTACTACGACAGCGATGAGTCCTCTTCTTCCCAAAAGGACGACGACCACGACTACAAAAAGACGGTCAATTCGAACTTTTCATTTGATTATTCTCGTATTCAAAATAGTTCGAATTCGCATTTGCTTTCCATTCCTCTTGGCAAACCTCCACACTTCGATGGGGAGGACTATGGATTTTGGAGTCACAAAATGCGTAGTCATTTATTCTCTCTCCATCCAAGCATATGGGAGATTGTAGAGAATGGAATGAAATTTGATAGCTCGAATAGCCCTATGATTATAAATGAACAAATTCATAGAAATGCACAAGCTACTACTGTTCTCTTAGCATCCTTGTGCAGGGAAGAGTACAATAAGGTGAGCGGCTTGGACAATGCCAAGCAGATATGGGACACCCTCAAGATCTCTCACGAGGGGAACGACATCACCATGCTCACCAAGATGGAGTTGGTGGAGGGCGAGCTTGGACGATTCGCCATGATAAGGGGAGAGGAGCCAACTCAAACTTACAACAGGCTCAAGACCCTTATCAACAAGATAAGGAGCTATGGGAGCACGCGATGGAAGGACCACGACGTCGTTCGTCTAATGCTAAGGTCCTTCACCGTTCTTGATCCTCATCTCGTAAACAATGTTCGTGAGAACCCCAGGTACACGATGATGACGCCCGAGAAGTACTTGGAAAATTCGTGAGCGGGCGGATGATGATCAAGGAGGCAAGATACGTCGACGACGCGTTGAACGGTCCACTCCACGAGCCCCAACCCTTTGCTCTAAAGGCAACGAGGAGCAAGGAGTCGCTACCTAGCAAGGTGGCACAAGTTGAGGCGGCCGGGCTCAATGATGAGGAGATGGCTCTCATCATCAAGCGATTCAAGACGACACTAAATGGTCGCAAGGGGCAGCCAAGCAAGACCAAGACAAAGGGGAAGCGATCATGCTTCAAATGTGGTAAGGTTGGTCATTTTATTGCTAACTGTCCCGATAATGAAAGTGATCAGGACCAGGGGAACAAAAGAGAGAAGAAGAAGCATTACAAGAAGGCCAAGGGCGAGGCACACATCGGAAAGGAGTGGGACTCGGACTGCTCCTCCGACTCCGACAATGAAGGACTCGCCGCCACTGCCTTCAACAAATCGGCTCTCTTCCCCAACGAGCATCACACTTGCCTCATGGCAAGGGAAAAGAAGGTAATCACTCGTAATGCTAATGATTCTTCTAGTGATGATGAATCTAGTGAGGATGAGTTTGATTACTCTAGTTTATTCAAAGGATTGGATAGAACTAAGATAGCTAAAATTAATGAATTAATTAATTTGTTGAATGAAAAGGATAAACTCTTAGAGAAACAAGAGGATTTATTGTATGAAGAGCATGATAAGTTTTTAGAAGCTCAAAAATCTCATGCTCTAGAGGTTAAAAGAAATGAGATGCTTACTTGTGAATTAACTTCATGTCATGAGACAATTTCAAAATTAAAAGGTGTTAACAATGATTTAAATGCCAAGTTAGAAGTAGCAAATAAATCTAAATCTTGTGTAGAACATGTTGAAATTTGTACTAGGTGTAAGAATTTTGACATTGATGCTTGTAGTGAACACTTAGTTTCAATTTCAAAGCTAAATGATGAAGTGGCTAGTCTTAATGCTCAACTTAAGACTAGCAAGAATGAAGTTGATAAAATTAAATTTGCAAGGGATGCCTACACGGTTGGTAGACACCCCTCAATTAAGGATGGTCTTGGCTTCAAGAGAGAGGCCAAGAACTTAACCAGCCATAAGGCTCCCATCTCCGCCAAGGAGAAAGGGAAGGCCCCTATGGCAAGTAGCACTAAAAGGAATCATGCTTTTATTTATCATGATAGGAGACAAACTAGAAATGCTTATAGGAGTTATAATGCATATGATGATTTTAACTCTCATGCCATGTTTGCTTCTAGTTCTTCCTTTATGCATGGTAGAAATGTGCCTAGAAAGAATGTTATTCATGCTCCTAGGAAAGTAGTGAATGAACCTTCTACAATTTATTATGCTTGCAATGCTCCCTTTGCTATTTGTAGAAAGGGTAAAAAGGTAATTGCTAGGAAGTTAGGGGCTAGATGCAAGGGTGATAAAACTTGCATTTGGGTCCCTAAGAAGATTTGTGCTAACCTTGTAGGACCCAACATGAGTTGGGTACCTAAAACCCAAGCCTAAATTTGCCTTGCAGGTTTATGCATCCGGGGGCTCAAGCTGGATTATAGACAGCGGATGCACAAACCATATGACGGGGGAGAAGAAGATGTTCACCTCCTACGTCAAGAATAAAGATTCCCAAGATTCAATCATATTCGGTGATGGGAATCAAGGCAAGGTAAAAGGGTTAGGTAAAATTGCAATTTCTAATGAGCATTCTATTTCAAATGTGTTCTTAGTAGAATCTCTTGGTTATAATTTACTATCTGTTAGTCAGTTATGCAACATGGGGTATAACTGTTTATTTACAAATGTAGATGTGTCTGTCTTTAGAAGAAGTGATGGTTCACTAGCTTTTAAGGGTGTATTAGACGGCAAACTTTACTTAGTTGATTTTGCAAAAGAAGAGGCCGGTCTAGATGTATGCTTAATGGCTAAGACTTGCATGGGCTGGCTGTGGCATCGCCGCTTAGCACATGTGGGGATGAAGAACCTCCACAAGCTTCTAAAGGGAGAACACGTGTTAGGTCTAACCAATGTTCATTTCGAAAAAGATAGACCTTGTGCAGCTTGTCAGGCAGGTAAACAAGTGGGAGGAGCACATCACAGCAAGAATGTGATGACCACATCAAGACCCCTGGAGCTGCTGCATATGGACCTCTTCGGACCCGTCGCCTATCTGAGTATAGGGGGAAGTAAGTATGGTCTAGTTATTGTTGATGACTTTTCCCGCTTCACTTGGGTGTTCTTTTTGCAGGATAAGTCTGAAACCCAAGGGACCCTCAAGCGCTTCCTCAGGAGAGCTCAAAATGAGTTTGAGCTCAAGGTGAAGAAGATAAGGAGCGACAACGGGTCAGAATTCAAGAATCTTCAAGTGGAGGAGTTCCTTGAAGAAGAAGGGATCAAGCATGAGTTCTCCGCTCCCTACACACCACAGCAAAATGGTGTAGTAGAGAGGAAGAACAGGACGCTCATCGACATGGCGAGGACGATGCTAGGAGAGTTCAAGACCCCCGAGTGCTTTTGGACGGAAGCCGTGAACACGGCTTGCCACGCCATCAACAGGGTCTACCTTCATCGCCTCCTCAAGAAGACGTCGTATGAGCTTCTAACCGGTAACAAACCCAATTTATCTTACTTTCGTGTATTTGGGAGCAAGTGCTACATTCTGGTGAAGAAAGGTAGAAATTCTAAATTTGCTCCCAAAGCAGTAGAAGGGTTTTTATTAGGTTATGACTCAAATACAAAGGCGTATAGAGTCTTCAACAAATCATCAGGTTTGGTTGAAGTCTCTAGCGACGTTGTATTTGATGAGACTAATGGCTCTCCAAGAGAGCAAGTTGTTGATCTTGATGATGTAGATGAAGAAGACGTTCCAACGGCCGCTTTGCGCACCATGGCAATTGGTGATGTGCGACCACAGGAACAATTGGAGCAAGATCAACCTTCTTCCTCAACTATGGTGCATCCCCCAACTCAAGACGATGAACAGGTTCATCAACAGGAGGCGTGTGATCAAGGGGGAGCACAAGAAGATCATGTGATGGAGGAAGAAGCGCAACCGGCACCTCCAACCCAAGTTCGAGCGATGATTCAAAGGGATCATCCCGTCGACCAAATTCTGGGTGACATCAGCAAGGGAGTAACTACTCGATCACGATTAGTTAATTTTTGTGAGCATTACTCTTTTGTCTCTTCTATTGAGCCTTTCAGGGTAGAAGAGGCCTTGCTAGATCCGGACTGGGTGTTGGCCATGCAAGAGGAGCTCAACAACTTCAAAAGGAATGAAGTTTGGACACTGGTGCCTCGTCCCAAGCAAAATGTGGTGGGAACCAAGTGGGTGTTCCGCAACAAACAGGACGAGCACGGGGTGGTGACGAGAAACAAGGCTCGACTTGTGGCAAAAGGTTATGCCCAAGTCGCAGGTTTGGATTTCGAGGAGACTTTTGCTCCTGTGGCTAGGCTAGAATCAATTCGTATCTTGCTAGCATATGCCGCTCACCATTCTTTCAGGTTGTACCAAATGGATGTGAAGAGCGCTTTCCTCAACGGGCCTATAAAGGAGGAGGTGTACGTGGAGCAACCCCCTGGCTTTGAGGATGAACGGTACCCCGACCATGTGTGTAAGCTCTCTAAGGCGCTCTATGGACTTAAGCAAGCCCCAAGAGCATGGTATGAATGCCTTAGAGATTTCTTAATTGCTAATGCTTTCAAGGTTGGGAAAGCCGATCCAACTCTTTTTACTAAGACTTGTGATGGTGATTTATTTGTATGCCAAATTTATGTCGATGACATAATATTTGGTTCTACTAACCAAAAGTCTTGTGAAGAGTTTAGCAGGGTGATGACGCAGAAATTCGAGATGTCGATGATGGGCGAGTTGAACTACTTCCTTGGGTTCCAAGTGAAGCAACTCAAGGACGGCACCTTCATCTCCCAAACGAAGTACACTCAAGATTTGCTGAAGCGGTTTGGGATGAAGGACGCCAAGCCCGCAAAGACTCCGATGGGAACTGACGGACACACTGACCTCAACAAAGGAGGTAAGTCCGTTGATCAAAAAGCATACCGGTCAATGATAGGGTCTTTACTTTATTTATGTGCTAGTAGACCGGATATTATGCTTAGCGTATGCATGTGTGCTAGATTTCAATCCGATCCTAAGGAGTGTCACTTAGTGGCGGTGAAGCGAATTCTGAGATATTTAGTTGCTACGCCTTGCCTCGGGCTCTGGTATCCAAAGGGGTCTACCTTTGACTTAGTTGGATACTCAGACTCCGACTATGCTGGATGTAAGGTCGATAGGAAGAGTACATCGGGGACGTGCCAATTCTTAGGAAGGTCCCTGGTGTCATGGAAATCTAAGAAACAAACCTCCGTTGCCCTATCCACCGCTGAGGCCGAGTATGTTGCCGCAGGACAGTGTTACGCGCAACTACTTTGGATGAGGCAAACCCTCAGGGACTTTGGCTACAATCTGAGCAAAGTCCCACTCCTATGTGATAATGAGAGTGCTATCCGCATGGCGGAAAATCCTGTTGAGCACAGCCGCACAAAGCACATAGACATCCGGCATCACTTTTTGAGAGACCACCAGCAAAAGGGGGATATCGAAGTGTTTCATGTTAGCACCGAGAACCAGCTAGCCGATATCTTCACCAAGCCTCTAGATGAGAAGACCTTTTGCAGGTTGCGTAGTGAGCTAAATGTCTTAGATTCGCGGAACTTGGATTGAATTGTAGCATACATGTGTTTATGCCTTGATCATGTTCCTTCTGCATTTTGTTGCTTAATTGTGGTGCTCAAGTTGTACAAACACTCCTTGGACCTCACAAGTCCGTTACAAAGTGATGCACATGTTTAGGGGGAGATGTGCTACAACTTGACCCTTTGAGACTAACCATTTGTTTGAGTTTGATGCTTTAGTCTCAAAGGAGGATTGAAAGGGATAAGGTGGACTTGGACCATGAAAGACTTCCACTGCACTCCGATGAGAGGGTAAATTATTCCAAGTTCATCTCATGAATTCTTATTGCCATTTGTTCTTAATTAAAGATTTTGGTGAGGCAATGGGGTTCAAGGGCCAAGATTGATCCCGTTTTGGTGCTTGATGCCAAAGGGGGAGAAAATAAAGGCCAAAGTGATAAATGGATCAGCTACCACTTGAGAATTTTGAAAATAGTAGAGTAGAACTTTTGGTTTTGCAAAACTCTTTTATGGTCTCTTTTGGCTTCTTATGGGGAGAAGTAGTAATTATGGGAAAAAGGGGGAGTTTTTGAAATTCTTGATCAATCTCTTGTGGAATGACTCTCTATTTGCTTCAACATGTGTGTTTGACTTAGAGATAGAGATTTGAGTTTGATTTGCAAAAACAAACCAAGTGGTGGCATAGAGTGATCCATATATGTCAAAAATGAATCAAAATAGTTTGAGTTCTTATTTGAAGTGTTTTTTGTACTTGTTCAACTTGCTTTATGTTGTGTTGGCATAAATCACCAAAAAGGGGGAGATTGAAAGGGAAATGTGCCCTTGGGCCATTTCTAAGGATTTTGGTGACTTAGTGCCCAACACAAGTGCCTAATTGTAAAATGGTGGACAAAGTACAAATCAAGGACAAAGGTATGTTTCTAATACTTAGTACATTGGTTTTGTGTACTAACATACTTGTCTAAGTGTTAGAAACAGAAACAAGAAGAAAAGAAAAAGGGGAGAGAAAGACTTGGCTGTGTGCAGCCAAGACTCAGTTCGGTCTGGAGCACCGGACTGTCCGGTGGTGCACCGGACAGTGTCCGGTGGTGCACCGGACAGTGTCCGGTGCGCCAGGGTTCCTCGGCGCGAACTGGCTGCTCTCGGGAAATTCTCCGGCGACTTCGGCTAAAATTCACCGGACTGTCCGGTGAGCCAACGGTCGGCCGGGCCAACGGTCGGCCGCGCGATCGGCGCGCGACACGTGGCCGAGCCAACGGTCGGGAAGGAACACCGGACTGTCCGGTGTGCACCGGACATGTCCGGTGCGCCAACTGTGCGCAGATCTGGAGCAGCCAGCAACGATCAGAAGTGCTGTTTTTGGAAACAAATCGGGCACCGGACAGTGTCCGGTGTGCACCGGACTGTCCGGTGCGCCACGAGACAGAAGGCAAAGATGGCCTTCCAGATTTGTTCCCAACGGCTCCTAGCTGCCTTGGGGCTATAAAAGGGACCCCTTGGCGCATGGAGGAAGACACCAAGCATTCCTTGAGCACTCTTGATCACTCACACATCAATCTTGCGCACTTGTTTGACATTCTAGTGATTTGAGCTCCGTTCTAGTGTGCTAGCCTCTTGAGCTCAAGTCTGGGTTTTGTGTGTGCGTATTCGCTGTGATCTTTGTGTTGTGTGTGAGTTGCTAATCCCTCCCTTACTCCGTGATTCTTTGTGAACATCTTTTGTAAGGGCGAGAGGCTCCAAGTTGTGGAGATTCCTCGCAAACGGGATTGAGATAAGAAAAGCAAGAACACCGTGGTATTCAAGTTGATCATTGGATCACTTGAGAGGAGTTGAGTGCAACTCTCGTCCGTTGGGACGCCACAACGTGGAAGTAGGCAAGTTTTGTACTTGGCCGAACCACGGGATAAACCACCGTGTCATCTCTGTGATCATCTTCTTGTGGTTATTGTGTTTTGACTCCTCTCTAGCCACTTGGCCATAATTGTGCTAACACTTAACAAGTTTTTGTGGCTTAAGTTTTTAAGTTCTACAGGATCACCTATTCACCCCCCCCTCTCTAGGTGCTCTCAGTTAGTATGACCCCTGAAGGTTAGTCATATCGAAAAACTTATGACAACCGATTTGATTATCACACATACCGCTAAGGAACAAGGATAACCGAATTTAGAAAATTGTTGGGTGACCAGGGTAAGAGCACACGCGAGCACATAAGCCAGGTTCCTAGCACAATTAGGAGGCATCCAAACACCCTAGCTATTTTTAGTAAATTAGTTAATAGTTAGCTAGCAAATTTTAAACCAACTAACTATTAGCTCTAGTGCATTCAAACACCCACTAAATTGTGATCTCTAAGAAACAAAATTGACGCAGGAGAACACGATATGCTGGTGCTGGTTGATGGAGCCCATTGGGCCGGTGTCTGGTCTCTATCTAGTTGATTGATCCTTGAGCAAATGGTGTTGCCGGTTCCAGCAAGAAAGTAGGTTGATTTCTTTCCGAAGAAGAAGGAGGAGGAGGAAGCATAAGCATGGAGGCAGGCCGCAGCTAGCTTTTGAAGTCGATCTCCCTACGTACGTGGGGGTGGGATGGGAAGCCTGCAGGTGGGCAGACAAATAATTGGCGCCCGGGACGCATGCATGCATCACAGCCTCCTCCTCCTCCCTTGGATGCGCCGGTGTTTCGTACGTGCTGTCGCGGTGACTGTGTGGCCCCGGCCGCTCCGATGGAAGAAGTGATGTACGTACGGGGAAGGAGCTACGTAGTGTAGTTAATACACGCAGCTCCAGTACGGGCCGGCTGCCGCGCATGCACGGTGGCATTAACACGTACTACTAGCTAGTACTACTGCTCCATACAAGCCAGCCTTAGACCAAGTTTAATAGGTGAGCTCTAAATAGTTCTAGGTCACTAAAATCTTATATGTGCCAGTGCCAAGGTGGTAACATACGGTAGAGAGAAGAATGTGGATGCTTCATGAGAAGTTTCACTCCAACGTATTCTACGATGAGAAAGAGTATGTTTGTAGCCTACTTCGAGAGTTAAGGCAGATTCATTCTTTTTTCTAACTATTCCAAATAATTCATCTCTCCAAACATTAAATATTTTTAGATTTAGAATTTAGTCAACTTAGAGTTATCCAAGAATAAGCTTACTATATATAGGTTTTATTGTTGGATTCTTGATGATGTGGTAAAAATATGGAGCCTTTACTCGGTTCTTCTATTAGCCTCGCTCTTAGTTGTTCTGGATATGTACAACCTTATTTAATGGTCTATCTAGAGATTAATTGAATAAAATACAAGGAAGAGCATTATCCAAACATATCGTCTCTTAATTGTATCTATGATAAAAGCTTAGAGTTATATCAAGCGATCTCTTAAATATCTCTACGTTGTATATGCCCTAAGCTATATTGGTCGAACGCCTGAACAAAAGAAGAAAGATATTTTTTTTAGTTTATTATATAGTTTCCCAGCTCCTCCAACCCCAAAAAAGCTAGTCTTAATCTTCGCTTAAACTGTAATCATCTAAAATGGTCATTACACTTTTCACACCCTCTAAGCTCTTGTTCGATTATTCCTTATCCATACGGATATGATGAGATTGAAAAAAAATTATAAAAGATTTTGACTTCTTTGAAATTTGAAACCGTCCAATCCGCTGGATTGAGAGGAAAGCGAACAAGACCTAATGACATATATATCACATGTCGTCTTCTGAACTCATCTTTCCCAGTAACATGAAGCAGACCGTTGAACACCAAAAGTGGCGGACAGTCCGCGCCCTTGCGATCAGATTGACTCGGACGGTTATCCTTATCTCATGTGTGGTTATGCATCTAATCACGTGGAATATGTTGGCTATCGTCTAGGAACGGACCCCTATATATATATGAAGGGGTACGACCGATTGAGAACCCTCGAACACATTCCAATCGAACCAATTTACTTTATTTATCATTCCTGGCCTAGGACTAGGAGTAGATGTAGCATATTACTAGTTATAGTTTTTCGTATATTCATCTTCACCCCTATTCAATTTTTCATAGTCTAGATCTGTCTTGGTTGGCCTGCCGATCCCAAGACGACCCTAGGATCTGGCTTCTCAGGGCAAGAGCATCCCTCTCAATCTTCTTCGTCAATTGTTCTTAGTCGATTCTACGCTGTCTCGGAACATCCTCTAAACACGCTTAATTTATTGTCGGGCTGTCGATTCGGAACACCCTAAGATATCTCTCCCAAGATCGAGATCTAGATGGCAGCGAGAAGGAATAACACTCAGCGCCATCTCATACCGTCCGCGGCGCCTGTGCGGCGGTACACATCGAGTGCGCCAACACAGACTATCTCTGAAACGTGTGCTAATGAAACGTGCGCGTGACGTAGGCCAGGTCTGCGAAAAGCAAATTGAATACACAGTGACACTGAATGATATAGAATCAATTCAACTCACGCCTCGTGCAGTAGGGCCGTGGTCTGTCCGGCGGCCGAGATCGTGTAGCATATCGCCGTAATTCGTAGACCATGTACCAGTGCCTTCAATGCCGGGCCGGGCCGGGCCCTCCGCAAACTCGATCCATTCCATGCAGAGCCCCCCTTCTTTCAGCATACAGCAGTGTGCTCTTCTTCTTTCTTCTATATTTCAGGGACAACATTGCCATGGATCTGATGGTGTGGTAGGCCATGCATTGAATTGATGCCGGGGAGTGACGTCAAAGGTTCAACATTAATGGTCTATTCAATACGCACAAGTATTTTTCACCCGATCAAATACTGTTTCTGTTTGGAACATGAGTGACTGCTTTACTTTACTGCTCCGATACACACTCATACACTGTCGAGATTCCTTATCGTCTTCCGAATTAATTAACTGCATAAACAATTATCATCATCAAGCTTAACCATCCTCCACAAAGATTTTAATTGTACGAGGGTTCATGCCGCTTATAACCGCAAAACAATACTAATATATCGGTTTGATCGAACTTTATAGAGGTGTACAAGTTTACTCGCAAGTCATGATTCTCATAGGAGAGTCATGGATTCCACATCACCTCTTTAAAAAAAATGTACTAGAGTCCTTGGACTTGATATGCTATGTCGGTATTCGATTTGAGCAAACTCAATTTTAAATGGTTTTGCATGAGCCAACTAAATTAGAGATTCTGCTTTGTTGGTTTTCTAAGTTCGAGAACCTAAATAATACATCATGCTAAGTTCGTGAACCACTAATGTATTTTACACTTTTATTTTGCGTACCAAAAGTCCAAAACCTATTAGATAATGGTTTGACATTGAACTGGACGTCAAGATCCAAAAGCATCAAGGCGTTATCTACGTCAACGGTAAATCAGACCCCACACCAAACGTCTCCGCGTCACAAGACGTGCTAGCTCAATGCTGTGATGTACATCAACAAGCCTAGAGTCAAACAAAAACAAAACAAAACATGCATATTGTAAATATAAATATATTTTAAAAGCTAAAATTTTAAAAATTCGGTCGTATAGTATCTGTAATTGATGGCAGCTCGTGAGTGCTAGGGGTCACGAAAGGTAGAAACGGAAATTAGAAAGGAACCAGGAAACGAGTGCAGAGCATCTCCCTTTCCCCACGCCACGAACACCACCACCCGCCAGTGTTGGTGATCAGATCACGGACATCCCCATCCTCCCCATTGCCGGGCGTCTTCGTCCAGTACAAGAACCCAACACGCGGCAACAAGCCAAGTCCCAGCCCCAACCCCAACTCGCAGCCGCCTCCCCTGCTCTCTCTCTCTCCCCCCGTCTCTCTCTCTCTCTAAATAGCAGCGCCCGCCCGCGCGGGACACCACCCGCCCGCCCGCGCCTTTTCCCGCTAGCCAACGCACGGCACCGCAGCACAAGGCACGGCGCGCGCGCCCGCCCGGTCTGCTCCTACGCCCTGCAGAGCCCTCGTCTTCCCCTCCCCGTTATTCCCGGGATTCCCCTGTTGCTGCGTGCGACTGCGCCCCGCCCCACCCACACCCACACCCACCTACCTACCTACCGCCAACGCCTCCGCTCCCCTCTCCAGCGAGCCGCGACCGCGCGGCAGGGGAAGCTTAGCACGGACGGGACCAGCTGACGACCAGGCCATGGGGAAGTACATGCGCAAGGGCAAGATGTCCGGGGAGGTGGCCGTCATGGAGGTCCCCGGCGGCGCGCTGCTGGGTGTCCGCACCCGCTCCCGCACGCTCGCGCTGCAGAGGGCGCAGAGGCCGCTCGACAAGGGGGACGCGGATGACGCCGCCGGACAGTACCTCGAGCTCAGGAGCCGGAGGCTCGAGAAGCCTCATAAGGAGCATCAGCCGCTGCCGCTGCCGCCGCCCGCCCCCGCAGCCAAGAGGGGCGCCGGGAGGAAGGCCGCCTCCGCCGCCGCCGCGCCGCACGCGCTGGCGGAGGACGAGGTCGAGGTCGAGGTCTCCTTCGGGGAGAACGTGCTTGACTTGGACGCCATGGAAAGGTGAGATTTTTCGGCCTCCTCTGCTCCGGCCCTCGTCTAATTTCTTCCCTCCGCCGCAAGGGAGATTGGTTAGGGTTTATGTTGGGAGTCAGGGTTCACTCTTTGTCTTTTGATTCCACTCGTTTAGCGCCGCCGCGGGGTATCTAGCGCTTCGAATTTGCAGTTGACTGGTAACCAGTGGCGTGGAACGCTTTGTTTTGCGTTCCTGGGACAACGTTGCGGCCGACAAGTCCACTCTTTGGCTGGAATTCAACAACGCGGTAACTTGTTCCAAGGAGTGGAACGACGTTAATACCGTGTCGTTGCTCATTTCTTGCGTTCAAGCCCAGTTTCTCGTGCGTCCAAAAATCACCTATACTTTCCCCCCAAAAAATGAATATTCGTTTAGCGAAGTTCTTGTCGAGTAGCTAGCTAATATTCCGAAGTCTTGTTCATCGTAGCTGTGCCATTTGATTCACTTAACCTGTTCGTTCTAGTGATTGGACAAGTAATCCTCTACGTATAACCTAAAAGATTCCACAGTTTAGACACCTAACAGCTGCACTTTTTTTTGCTCAAAGAAACAGGTAATCCTCAGTGAGGTGCCTGCCAAGTCCTTGTGTTATCGCACCCCATACAATCGAAAGCACATATCTTAGGCAGTGTCCAGCAGCTTACTCATCTTATCTTTTATTTCAAATTTTACTCTAGGAACACTGTATCTTCTATTTCAAACTTTACTCTAGTAACAGGGCAGGTCTCGGTGGAATCTCTTCTAGTGGCCGTTTCCTAGTCGTTACCCGTAGCCAGAAAGTTGCCTCCTTTCCCATTGTTCTCCATCTCCCCCTGGCCCCTGCCCTACAGGAGCAGTGCTTCGTTCCCTTGCATTTGCCCTTGTGCTGTCTAGTTGCCTCTCGGTTAGTGGTGCAGCTGCTCGGCGGCGACCCTCCCAATCTTTTGCCCATCAAAGGCCCTTTTTGCAAGAAATTTCAGTCGCCCACTGCCCGCAAAGTCACCAGTTCACCACCACATCTGTCGCACTCAAATCCCGTTTCCTGCATGGCCGCTCGCTTGCCGCTGCCCTGTGTCTGGAAGGCAACTAAAATCGCATGGCATTGGCAACTAATAACTCATCATTAGCAGTGTACCAGAGCAGTCAGCACCATTGAATGCGTCCTGCTTGTTTAGCTGCCTAGGATCATTACACCTTTGGGCTTTGGAGTTTGGATGGACCACCTTTCTTTTCTTGAAATGCAAACGTGAAACGGGAGGGAACTTTTTATTCCTATCCTGGTGCATCAGCCACTGTAGTTCTTCGGGAAACAATGTGTCTAGCGCAACCCCTTCAAGGGAGGGACGAAATACAGGACATTTCTGGTATTTGCTGTGCAATGTGGCGCCCTGGCTTGGCTTCTATAGTCGTTTGATTGGAAAATGTCTCAGGGTCATGAGATGTGGTGACACTGTTATAGTAGCATATTCTTGTGCGCATGGGCCCCATCTTTGGCATATGCTCATAGAAAATCCTATTTAGCTCAGTTGTCTCTGTCTAGGCCCACTTGTTTGTTGTTTGCCTGTAGGCTGTATTAAGTGTGCTTGCCGCGGCATAAATCAAGTACCAGATTGTGGGGGGATATGCTCAGAAGAGACAAGTGCATACTAATATTGTATGAGGAGGAGGTATCAATTATCGGCCATGTGTTGGCGTATTGTTCACCAGTCCAGCTTACAGATTGCAAGCGCCACGTTTTAAGTTTCGAAGCCGAGATTTGGGGATTATGGAAGGAGACACAGTTCAGGAGCAAATTTTGTTGGCCCGTTAGTACTGCTACATACAGTGGTGTTCTAGTACAGAATCGATGGGTAGTCTGGTTTATGATGAGTAGTAGTGTGTCTGTGATACTTTGACCTTCCTTGATGTCTGCTTCTGGGCTGACCCATTGGATTTGAACTTATAGTTTATGAGTGAAAAAAAATTGTAATATGCAATGACACCTTGTGCATTTGAGGCATTGCTTTTTAGTTTTTTTTCCTCATATATGCTTCGTTTGGTTGCAGGAGTACCAGAGAGACAACGCCGTGCAGTTTGATTAGGAACCCAGAGATGATAAGCACCCCAGGATCCACAACTAAAAGTAAAACCAGCAACTCGACGACTTCCCGTCGCAGAATGGAGACCTCGGTCTGCCGTTTCATACCAAGTTCGCTCGAGATGGAAGAGTTCTTCTCAGCCGCTGAACAACAGGAGCAGCATAACTTCAGGGAGAAGTGAGTCTAAGCCTCTCTGTCTTCATACCCACTCAAAAACATTATGTTAAGTTATGCATGGGCTGACATTGAGCCGCAACACTGTTTCTGATCAGGTATAACTTCTGTCCTGTGAACGACTGCCCTCTCCCGGGTCGATATGAGTGGGCGAGGCTAGACTGTTAGATTCCTCCAAGCACAAGAGCACCATTTACCTGATGTGTCTACCACATGACTAGCGCCGCCGCCGCCGAGGAGGTGTAATCAACTGGATCGCATTAGCTTTCTTGCCTGTTGTAAAAATTAGAGTAGTTAGCCTGTAGTTGAATGGTCCCGTGTAACGAAACAGGCGTGGTTCTGAGTTACACCCCGATCCCCAACCTCACTGTAACCGTTTGACTGCTCGCTCAAGCTGTAGCCGAACCATCCATCTCAAGTAGCGTAGGCCTAGCGTATTCATCTGTTCCTAGTTCTAGTTCTTGAATGGATTAATCGAATGAGATCATTGTTAGAATCTGCATGGCAACTTGCTTGGTGTTTTCAGCTGTCGTTTGTGCGTTGAGAAGCTTATGCCCTGGTCTGGGAATTTGGCGTGGCCTGGCTGGCCAGGCCATGGCAAGATGGAACCTGTGGGACTTCACGGGACCTGAATTTGGTCTATTCGGTGATGCTCGTTTTGAACAGCCTAGTGGTTCTGTGAGCTCAGTGTTGTGGAGCGAGTCATGCGGTGTGTCGTTTTCTTTGAGAGGGAGTGGTCACTGGATGATGACATGATGGTTTCACTTGGAGCGACCGGCGCATCAGCAGTGATGAATCATTTGTGGAATGCTGCAGGCAAGTGCTGTTCTTTTTTTATATAAATTTTCACTGAGGCGGTTACTTGTAAAGCTTCTTTTCAGTCAAACCAGTCGATTATTTGTGTCCTATGAAATTTTACAAAGCTTGTTCTTTTTTTTGGGGGGGGGGGGGGGGGGGGGAGGGGTGCTCCTTTTTTACTTCACCTTAGCCGCTCTCCTGTTTTTGTTCTTACTGGCTGTAAACAGGCTTTGCTACACTGCTCCTGCAACCTTTTCCGCAGTGGACTTGCAAAACCGGTCAAAAGTTGCCCCCCAAGTTTCCAAAAGAATCCAAGGCGCACGCAGCCGCATCGCATGCATTTCCTACGGTCTAAAGAACTGTACAGCTTGCAGGGCATAGCTGATCTGCACAAACGCTCCCTGGTTTCAGTGAGAAAAGGTCTGCACAGTGCATGCCACTCTGATGTGATGTGAGTTTAGCAGCAGACTACCAGCTCAGTAAAAAAGATATATGCTATACACTGGTTTCCTGCATGAATATGTGGCGAGTGGACTGCAGCAGGACTCGAAGACATTTGGATCCAGAAAGATGCAATGCAATTGCAATGCAGTGCAGTGCCGTGCGACGATCCTGTGCCGCTGTCATCTGAGTCTGAGCAAAGGGTTTTGGATGCATCACTGATGTAGCATCAGGCGGCACGATCCCTGAGCAGTGGCCTGGCATCTTCAAAACGGCGTCGGTGCTGAATCTTATCTGGCTCCAAGATGTAGCGACCAGTATCGCACGCGCTGCAGGTTTGCAGTCGTGCAGTGCAGGCAGAGGCAGATGATGAGACAGCTCACAGCTGTAGCTGCCCCCCGTTTGGGCGCCAAGTGACTGCGTTGGGGCTAATGATCACTGTGATGATAAGCAGCAGCAGCAGCCGCCGCCGCCGCTGCCACTCTCTCGTGACAGCGACACAGCACCGTCGCACTGCGTGTCTGCATTGCATGTTTCAGAGTACTAGTGGTCATTAGTTTAAAATCGATGTCCTAGTTTATGTTCAGATACCAGGTGGGTCTATACTCTGCTCACGCGCTCATGTACCATCTAAGCATGCTGATATATATTTGTCACACGCGCGCGCACGCGATCAACCTTTAAACACTTGGATTATATTCTCGAATATTTGTCGCTCGCTAGTTTATTTTTAAACTGAACCATGATAAATTAAAAAGAACGGAGGATTTTTTTTTATCGACACAGCAGTTTAGTTCACTAGCAAACGCGTCCGCAGCATACTGACGATACGACCATCAGGAGGACCCTCTGTGTCCGTGATCTTTTCAGCATTGAAGGCCTGAGATGCCCTGGCAGAGTGGCAGGAAGAGGCACTGAACTGAGGTCCATTATCACAAGAGTTTCAGATGAGCAGAGCATCCATGTAGCGAGTGTGTATCCTCCTCCCTCCTCCCTCTTGCACGGGGTCTGTTGGGCTTGTTAGTTTTGATGATAATTCACGTGTATTAGATGAGATTGAGCCGGTTTAAATCTATAACAAGTTAAAATACATCCCAATACACTCTAATACACATGTAATATCAATAACCGAACAAGCCCTACGTTATTGATATTACATGTGTATTGGGTGGGATTAGGGTAGATTTTGACTTGTTATGGATTTAAACCGACTCAATCTCACCCAATACATGTGGATTATCACCAAAACGAACAAGCCCTAATTATTCACTGCACTGAGTTAATTATCAACAGGATCGGAGCTGGTTTCTGCAGGAGGGATAGCGAAACAAGGACGACGGCGCCTGCTCGGAATCGTCTTCGTGACCTCGTCTCGTCGCTTCGCCCTGTGTCGCCGCAGCGTCAAGCTACTTCTGCAGTGGGCCATGTGCTCATGTCATGCAGTAAGGCTCCTGAAAGGGAAATGTGCCCTTGAGCCATTTCTAAGTATTTTGGTGATTGAGTGCAAACACAAGTGTTTAAATGTGAATCTGTGCCCATGGATGAACAAAGTGCAAATCACAAGTAAAGGTATGTTTCTAAGCCTTAGTACATTGGTTTTGTGTACTAATATACTTGTCTAAGTGTTAGAAACAGAAAGAAGAAAAGAAGAGAGGTGCAAAAGACTTGGCTGTGAACAGCCAAGACTTAGTTCGGTCTGGAGCACCGGACTGTCCGGTGGTGCACCGGACAGTGTCCGGTGCGCCAGACCAGCTCGGGCGAACTGGCCGCTCTCGGGAGTTTGACGGCGACGTACGGTTATAATTCACCGGACTGTCCGGTGTGCACCGGACTGTCCGGTGAGCCAACGGTCGGCCGGGCCAACAGTCGGCCGCGGAATCCGCGCGCGACACGTGGCCGAGCCAACGGTCAGAAGGGGGCACCGGACTGTCCGGTGTGCACCGGACATGTCCGGTGCGCCAACGGCTCCCAGATCTGCAACGGTCGGCTGCGCTGTTTATGGAAAGAAATCGGGCACCGGACAGTGTCCGGTGTGCACCGGACTGTCCGGTGCGCCCGACGACAGAAGGCAAGGATGGCCTTCCAGATTTGTTTTCAACGGCTCCTAGCTGCCTTGGGGCTATAAAAGGGACCCCTAGGCGCATGGAGGAGAACACCAAGCATTCCTACAACATTCCTAAGCACCAAGACATCGATCTCGCGCATTCGTTTCATTGTGATAGCATATAGAGCTCCTGTGGAGTTGTGAACTCTTTGAGTTGTGTTGCGAGCTCTTGTTGCGACTTATGTGCGTGTTGTTGCTCTGATCTTTTGAAGTCTTGTGTGCGTTGCTCATTCCCCCCTTGCTCTGTGTTTCTTTGTGAACTTCATTTGTAAGGGCGAGAGGCTCCAAGTTGTGGAGATTCCTCGCAAACGGGATTGAGAAAAAGCAAGCAAAACACCGTGGTATTCAAGTGGGTCTGTGGACCGCTTGAGAGGGGTTGATTGCAACCCTCGTCCGTTGGGACGCCACAACGTGGAGTAGGCAAGCGTTGGTCTTGGCCGAACCACGGGATAAACCACTGTGTCATCTCTGTGTTTGATCTCTTATGGTACTGTGTTTTGTTGAGACTCCTCTCTAGCCACTTGGCAATAATTGTGCTAACACTTAACAAGTTTTTGTGGCTATAAGTTCAAGTTTTACAGGATCACCTATTCATCCCCCCTCTAGGTGCTCTCAATTGGTATCAGAGCCGTTCTCTTCAAGAAAGGGACTAATCGCCCGAAGAGATGGATCCTAAGGGGAAGGGAATCGTGATCAACGACAAGGAGAAGGAGTCCTTCGTCAACGAGCCGAAAGACGACAAGCCTACCGACTCCGGCTCGGACCATAGACGGAAAGAAGGGAAGAAGAAGAAGACGAGGCGCATCAAGGAGATCGTCTATTACGACGACAGCGATGAGTCTACTTCTTCCCAAAAGGATGACGACCACGACGACTACGAGAGAAGGAAACCGGTCAATTCGAACTTTTCTTTTGACTACTCTCGTATTACTCATAGTGCAAATGCTCATTTATTACCCATTCCACTTGGCAAGCCCCCTCACTTTGATGGAGAGGACTACGGATTTTGGAGCCACAAAATGCGTACTCACCTATTTTCTCTCCATCCAAGCATTTGGGAGATTGTGGAAAGTGGAATGAAATTTGATAGCTCGGATAGCCCTTCATTTATTAATGAACAGATCCATAAAAATGCACAAGCTACTACTGTGTTGCTAGCCTCTTTGTGCAGGGACGAGTATCACAAGGTGAGCGGCTTGGACAATGCCAAGCAGATTTGGGACACCCTCAAGATCTCTCATGAGGGGAATGATGTCACCTTACTCACCAAGATGGAGTTGGTGGAGGGCGAGCTCGGACGATTCGCGATGATAAGGGGCGAGGAGCCGACACAAACATACAACCGGCTCAAGATCCTTATCAACAAAATAAGGAGCTACGGAAGCACGCGATGGACGGATCACGACGTCGTCCGCCTAATGCTAAGGTCATTTACCGTTCTTGATCCTCACTTGGTGAACAATATTCGTGAAAATCCTAGGTACATCAAGATGTCGCCCGAAGAAATTCTTAGAAAATTTGTAAGCGGGCGAATGATGATCAAGGAGGCGAGGTACGTGGACGACGCGTTGAATGGCCCAATCCATGAGCCTCAACCCATTGCTCTCAAGGCAACAAGGAGCAAGGAGGCGCTACCCAGCAAGGTGGCGCAAATTGAGGCGGCCGGTCTTAATGATGAAGAGATGGCCCTCATCATCAAAAGATTCAAGACAACACTAAAGGGTCGCAAGGGACAGCCAAGCAAGACCAAGACCAAGGGAAAGCGATCATGCTTCAAATGCGGTAAGCTTGGTCATTTTATTGCTAACTGTCCCGACAATGATAGTGACCAGGAACACGGGAGAAAGAGGGAAAAGAAGAAGCATTACAAGAAGGCCAAGGGCGAGGCACATATCGGAAAGGAATGGGATTCGGATTGCTCCTCCTCCGACTCCGACAATGAAGGACTCGCCGCCACTGCCTTCAACAAGTCTTCCCTCTTCCCCAACAAGCGTCACACATGCCTTATGGCAAGGGAGAAGAAGGTGAGTACCCGAGACACCACTTACGTCTCTTCTAGTGATGATGAGTCTAGTGATGATGAGATAGATTACTCATGTTTGTTTAAGGACCTAGATAGAACCAAGGTAGACAAAATTAATGAATTGATTGATGCCTTGAATGATAAGAATATGCTTTTAGAAAAGCAAGAGGATTTGTTGTATGAAGAACATGATAAATTTGTTAGTGCACAAAAATCTCTTGCTCTAGAAATTAAAAGGAATGAAATGCTCTCTAGTGAGTTATCTTCTTGTCATGAAACCATTGCCTCTTTAAAAATTGTTAATGATGATTTAAATGCTAAACTAGAAGTAGCTAGTAAATCTAATTCTTGTGTAGAGCATGTTGAAATTTGTACTAGGTGTAAAGATTTTGACATTAATGCTTGTAGTGAACACCTAGTTTCAATTTCCAAGCTTAATGATGAATTGGCTAGTCTTAATGCTCAACTTAAGACTAGCAAGAATGATTTCGATAAACTAAAATTTGCAAGGGATGCCTACACGATCGGTAGACACCTCTCAATTAAGGATGGACTTGGCTTCAAGAGGGAAGCCAAGAACTTAACAAGCCATAAGGCTCCCATTCCCGCTAAGGAGAAAGGGAAGGCCCCTATGGCTACTAGTGCTAAAAAGAACCATGCCTTTTTGTATCATGATAGGAGTTATAATGCATATGATGTCTTTGATTCTCATGCCATGTTTGCATCTAGTTCTTCTTATGTGCATGATAGAAATGTTGGTAGGAGAAATATTGTTCATAATATGCCTAGAAGAAATATTGCGAATTTTCCTAGGAAAGTTCATGGACCTTCTACAATTTATCATGCTTTAAATGCTTCCTTTGCTATTTTTAGAAAGGATAGAAAGGTAATTGCTAGGAAGTTAGGGGCAAAATGCAAGGGTGATAAAACTTGCATTTGGGTCCCTAAGGAAATTATGACTAACCTTGTAGGACCCAACATGAGTTGGGTACCTAAGACCCAAGCCTAAAATTGCCTTGCAGGTTTATGCATCCGGGGGTTCAAGCTGGATTATCGACAGCGGATGCACAAACCATATGACGGGGGAGAAGAAGATGTTCACCTCCTACGTCAAGAATAAGGATTCCCAAGATTCAATTATATTCGGTGATGGGAATCAAGGCAAGGTAAAAGGGTTAGGTAAAATTGCAATTTCTAATGAGCACTCTATCTCTAATGTGTTTTTAGTAGAGTCTCTTGGATATAATTTGCTATCAGTTAGTCAACTATGCAATATGGGATATAACTGTCTATTTACAAATGTAGATGTGTCTGTCTTTAGAAGAAGTGATGGTTCACTAGCTTTTAAGGGTGTATTAGACGGCAAACTTTATTTAGTTGATTTTGCAAAAGAAGAGGCCGATCTAGATGCATGCTTAATAGCTAAGACTAGCATGGGCTGGCTGTGGCATCGCCGCTTAGCACATGTGGGGATGTGAAAGGGAAATGTGCCTTTGGGCCATTTCTAAAGTATTTTGGTGATTTAGTGCAAACACAAGTGCTTAAATGTGAAAATATGCTCATGGGTGAACAAAGTGCAAATCACAAGTAAAGGTATGTTTCTAAGCCTTAGTACATTGGTTTTGTGTACTAATATCTTGTCTAAGTGTTAGAAACAGGAAGAAAAGAAAAGAAATGGAGAGTGGCTTTGTACAGCCAAAGGCTGCCTCGGGCTGGGGCACCGGACTGTCCGGTGTGCACCGGACAGTGTCCGGTGCGCCAGACCAGCGCAGCGCAAACTAGCCGCTCTCGGGTTTTTCTCCGGCGACTTCGGCTAAAATTCACCGGACTGTCCGGTGTGCACCGGACTGTCCGGTGAGCCAACGGTCGGCCGGAGCCAACGGTCGGCCGCGCAATCTGCGCGGGACACGTGGCCGAGCCAACGGTCGGAAGACGGCACCGGACTGTCCGGTGTGCACCGGACATGTCCGGTGCGCCAACGGCTCGCAGATCTCCAACGGTCTGCAACGGTCGACAGCGCCAGTTAAGGAAACAAATCGGGCACCGGACAGTGTCCGGTGTGCACCGGACTGTCCGGTGCCCCCGTCGACAGAAGGCAAGGATGGCCTTCTAAAATTGTTCCCAACGGCTCCTAGCTGCCTTGGGGCTATAAAAGGGACCCCTTGGCGCATGGAGGAGTACACCAAGCATTCCTTGAGCACTCTTGATCACTCACACATCAATCTTGCGCACTTGTTCGACATTCTAGTGATTTGAGCTCCGTTCTAGTGTGCTAGTCTCTTGAGCTCAAGTCTGGGTCTTGTGTGTGCGTATTCGCTGTGATCTTTGTGTCGTGTGTGAGTTGCTAATCCCTCCCTTGCTCCGTGATTCTCTGTGAACATCTTTTGTAAGGGCGAGAGGCTCCAAGTTGTGGAGATTCCTCGCAAACGGGATTGAGAAAAGAAAAGCAAGAACACTGTGGTATTCAAGTTGATCATTGGATCACTTGAGAGGAGTTGAGTGCAACTCTCGTCCGTTGGGACGCCACAACGTGGAATAGGCAAGTTTTGTACTTGGCCGAACCACGGGATAACCACCGTGTCATCTCTGTGATTGGTTTCTTATGGTTATTGTGTTTTGACTCCTCTCTAGCCACTTGGCCATAATTGTGCTAACACTTAACAAGTTTTTGTGGCTTAAGTTTTTAAGTTCTACAGGATCACCTATTCACCCCCCCTCTAGGTGCTCTCAATTGGTACCAGAGCCGCTCTCTTCAAGAAAGGGACTAACCGCCCGAAGAGATGGATCCTAAGGGGAAGGGAATTGTGATCAATGACAAGGAGAAGGAGTCTTTCGTCAACGAGCCAAGGGATGACAAGTCCAACGACTCGGGCTCGGGCCACAGACGCAAAGAAGGGAAGAAGAAGAAGACAAGGCGCATCAAGGAGATCATCTACTACGACGATAGTGATGAGTCTACTTCTTCCCAAAAGGATGACGACAACGACTACAAAAAGACGGTCAATTCGAACTTTTCATTTGATTATTCTCGTATTCAACATAGTTCGAATTCGCATTTGCTTTCCATTCCTCTTGGCAAACCTCCACACTTCGATGGGGAGGACTACGGATTTTGGAGTCACAAAATGCGTAGTCATTTATTCTCTCTCCATCCAAGCATATGGGAAATTGTAGAGAATGGAATGAAATTTGATAGCTCGGATAGCCCTATGCTTATAAATGAACAAATTCATAGAAATGCACAAGCTACTACTGTTCTCTTAGCATCCTTGTGCAGGGAAGAATACAATAAGGTGAGCGGCTTGGACAATGCCAAGCAGATATGGGACACCCTCAAGATCTCTCACGAGGGGAACGACATCACCATGCTCACCAAGATGGAGTTGGTGGAGGGCGAGCTTGGACGATTCGCCATGATAAGGGGAGAGGAGCCAACTCAAACTTACAACAGGCTCAAGACCCTTATCAACAAAATAAGGAGCTACGGAAGCACGCGTTGGACGGATCACGACGTCGTCCGCCTAATGCTCAGGTCCTTTACCGTTCTAGATCCTCATCTCGTAAACAATGTTCGTGAGAATCCCAGGTACACGATGATGACGCCCGAGGAAGTACTTGGAAAATTCGTAAGTGGGCGGATGATGATCAAGGAGGCAAGATACGTCGACGACGCGTTGAACGGTCCACTACACGAGCCTCAACCCATTGCTCTAAAGGCGACGAGGAGCAAGGAGTCGCTACCTAGCAAGGTGGCGCAAGTTGAGGCGGCCGGGCTCAATGATGAAGAGATGGCTCTCATCATCAAGAGATTCAAGACGACACTAAATGGTCGCAAGGGGCAGCCAAGCAAGACCAAGACAAAGGGGAAGCGCTCATGCTTCAAATGTGGTAAGGTTGGTCATTTTATTGCTAACTGTCCCGAAAATGATAGTGACCAGGAGAAAGGGAAAAATGGGAAGAGAGAGAACAAGAAGGTTTACAAGAAGGCCAAAGGCGAAGCACACCTTGGAAAGGAGTGGGATTCGGATTGCTCTTCGTCCGACTCCGACGACGAAGGACTCGCCGCCACTGCCTTCAACAAATCGGCTCTCTTCCCCAACGAGCATCACACTTGCCTCATGGCAAGGGAAAAGAAGGTAATCACTCGTAATGCTAATACTCATGATTCTTCTAGTGATGATGAATCTAGTGAGGATGAATTTGATTACTCTAGTTTATTCAAGGGATTGGATAGAACTAAGATAGCTAAGATCAATGAGTTGATTGATGCCTTAAATGAAAAGGATAGAATTTTAGAGAAACAAGAAGACCTTTTATATGAAGAACATGATAAATTTGTTAGTGCACAAAATTCTCTTGCTCTAGAAGTTAAAAGAAATGGAATACTTTCTTGTGAACTTTCTACTTGTAATGAAACCATTTCTTCTTTAAAAGGTGAAATTAATGTTTTAACTGCTAAACTAGAAGTAGCAAGTAACTCTTGTATTGAAAATGTTACAATTTGCACTAGGTGTAAGGATTTTGATATTAATGCCTGTAGTGAACACTTAGCTTCAATTTCAAAACTAAATGATGAAGTGGCTAGTCTTAATGCTCAACTTAAGACTAGCAAGAGTGAAGTTGATAAAATTAAATTTGCAAGGGATGCCTACACGGTTGGTAGACACCCCTCAATTAAGGATGGTCTTGGCTTCAAGAGAGAGGCCAAGAACTTAACAAGCCATAAGGCTCCCATCTCCGCCAAGGAGAAAGGGAAGGCCCCTATGGCAAGTAGCACTAAAAGGAATCATGCTTTTATATATCATGATGGGAGACAAACTAGAAATGCCTATAGGAGTTATAATGCATATGATGATTTTAACTCTCATGCCATGTTTGCTTCTAGTTCTTCCTTTATGCATGGTAGAAATGTGCCTAGAAAGAATGTTATTCATGCTCCTAGGAAAGTAGTGAATGAACCTTCTACAATTTATTGTGCTTTAAATACTTCCTTCGCAATTTGTAGAAAGGGTAAAAAGGTAATTGCTAGGAGGTTAGGGGCTAGATGCAAGGGTGATAAAGCTTGCATTTGGGTCCCTAAGGAAATTTGTGCTAACCTTGTAGGACCCAACATGAGTTGGGTACCTAAAACCCAAGCCTAAATTTGCCTTGCAGGTTTATGCATCCGGGGGTTCAAGCTGGATTATAGACAGCGGATGCACAAACCATATGACGGGGGAGAAGAAGATGTTCACCTCCTACGTCAAGAATAAAGATTCCCAAGATTCAATCATATTCGGTGATGGGAATCAAGGCAAGGTAAAAGGGTTAGGTAAAATTGCAATTTCTAATGAGCATTCTATTTCAAATGTGTTTTTAGTAGAGTCTCTTGGTTATAATTTACTATCTGTTAGCCAATTATGCAACATGGGATATAACTGCTTATTTACAAATGTAGATGTGTCTGTCTTTAGAAGAAGTGATGGTTCACTAGCTTTTAAGGGTGTATTAGACGGCAAACTTTACTTAGTTGATTTTGCAAAAGAAGAGGCCGGTCTAGATGCATGCTTAATGGCTAAGACTTGCATGGGCTGGCTGTGGCATCGCCGCTTAGCACATGTGGGGATGAAGAACCTCCACAAGCTTCTAAAGGGAGAACACGTGTTAGGTCTAACCAATGTTCATTTCGAAAAAGATAGACCTTGTGCAGCTTGTCAAGCAGGGAAACAGGTTGGAGGCTCTCATCACACCAAAAATGTGATGACGACATCAAGACCCCTGGAGCTGCTGCATATGGACCTCTTCGGACCCGTCGCCTATCTGAGTATAGGGGGAAGTAAGTATGGTCTAGTTATTGTTGATGACTTTTCCCGCTTCACTTGGGTGTTCTTTTTGCAGGATAAGTCTGAAACCCAAGGGACCCTCAAGCGCTTCCTCAGGAGAGCTCAAAATGAGTTTGAGCTCAAAGTAAAGAAGATAAGGAGCGACAACGGGTCCGAATTCAAGAACCTTCAAGTGGAGGGGTTCCTTGAAGAAGAAGGGATCAAGCACGAGTTCTCCGCTCCCTACACACCACAGCAAAATGGTGTAGTAGAGAGGAAGAACAGGACGCTCATCGACATGGCGAGGACGATGCTAGGAGAGTTCAAGACCCCCGAGTGCTTTTGGACGGAAGCCGTGAACACGGCTTGCCACGCCATCAACAGGGTCTACCTTCATCGTCTCCTCAAGAAGACGTCGTATGAGCTTCTAACCGGTAACAAACCCAATTTATCTTACTTTCGTGTATTTGGGAGCAAGTGCTACATTCTGGTGAAGAAAGGTAGAAATTCTAAATTTGCTCCCAAAGCAGTAGAAGGGTTTTTATTAGGTTATGACTCAAATACAAAGGCGTATAGAGTCTTCAACATATCATCGGGTTTGGTTGAAGTCTCTAGCGACGTTGTATTTGATGAGACTAATGGCTCTCCAAGAGAGCAAGTTGTTGATTGTGATGATGTAGATGAAGAAGACTTTCCAACGGCCGCAATACGCACCATGGCGATTGGAGAAGTACGGCCACAGGAACAAGATGAACGAGAACAACCTTCTTCCTCAACTATGGTGCATCCCCCAACTCAAGACGATGAACAGGTTCATCAACAGGAGGCGTGTGATCAAGGGGGAGCACAAGAGGATCATGTGATGGAGGAAGAAGCGCAGCCGGCACCTCCAACCCAAGTTTGAGCGATGATTCAAAGGGATCATCCCGTCGACCAAATTCTGGGTGACATCAGCAAGGGAGTAACTACTCGATCTCGATTAGTTAATTTTTGTGAGCATTACTCTTTTGTCTCTTCTATTGAGCCTTTCAGGGTAGAAGAGGCCTTGCTAGATCCGGACTGGGTGTTGGCCATGCAAGAGGAGCTCAACAACTTCAAAAGGAATGAAGTTTGGACACTGGTGCCTCGTCCCAAGCAGAATGTTGTGGGAACCAAGTGGGTGTTCCGCAACAAACAGGACGAGCACGGGGTGGTGACGAGAAACAAGGCTCGACTTGTGGCAAAAGGTTATGCCCAAGTCGCAGGTTTGGATTTCGAGGAGACCTTTGCTTCTGTGGCTAGGCTAGAATCAATTCGTATCTTGCTAGCATATGCCGCTCACCATTCTTTCAGGTTGTACCAAATGGATGTGAAGAGCGCTTTCCTCAACGGGCCTATAAAGGAGGAGGTGTACGTAGAGCAACCCCCTGGCTTTGAGGATGAACGGTACCCCGACCACGTGTGTAAGCTCTCTAAGGCGCTCTATGGACTTAAGCAAGCCCCAAGAGCATGGTATGAATGCCTTAGAGACTTCTTAATTGCTAATGCTTTCAAGGTTGGGAAAGCCGATCCAACTCTTTTTACAAAGACTTGTGATGGTGATTTATTTGTGTGCCAAATTTATGTCGATGACATAATATTTGGTTCTACTAACCAAAAGTCTTGTGAAGAGTTTAGCAGGGTGATGACGCAGAAATTCGAGATGTCGATGATGGGCGAGTTGAACTACTTCCTTGGGTTCCAAGTGAAGCAACTCAAGGACGGCACCTTCATCTCTTTTTTTTTCTCGAAACACGCAGGAGAGCTGCGTGTAATTTATATTAAGAAGGAGAAAGGTCTGAGAACAGACCGGGGTACAGACGACTCCTTACGGAGGTCGAAAACACAAATACAAAAACACACCCATCCCTTATCTATGACACAACAGCAGGCCCTCCTAGACCTAAGGCCATAAGCCCCTAAGCCCTCTAGCCCCGGCCATACCCCACAGCGAAGCATCCTCATGGATGTGCTGCAGGATATCTCCCAAACGAAGTACACGCAAGATTTGCTGAAGCGGTTTGGGATGAAGGACGCCAAGCCCGCAAAGACTCCGATGGGAACCGACGGACACACCGACCTCAACAAAGGTGGTAAGTCTGTTGATCAAAAAGCATACCGGTCAATGATAGGGTCTTTACTTTATTTATGTGCTAGTAGACCGGATATTATGCTTAGCGTATGCATGTGTGCTAGATTTCAATCCGATCCTAAGGAGTGTCACTTAGTGGCGGTGAAGCGAATTCTGAGATATTTAGTTGCTACGCCTTGCCTCGGGCTCTGGTATCCAAAGGGGTCTACCTTTGACTTAGTTGGATACTCAGACTCCGACTATGCTGGATGTAAGGTCGATAGGAAGAGTACATCGGGGACGTGCCAATTCTTAGGAAGGTCCCTGGTGTCATGGAATTCCAAGAAACAAACTTCCGTTGCCCTATCCACCGCTGAGGCCGAGTATGTTGCCGCAGGACAGTGTTGCGCGCAACTACTTTGGATGAGGCAAACCCTCCGGGACTTTGGCTACAATCTGAGCAAAGTCCCACTCCTATGTGACAATGAGAGTGCTATCCGCATGGCGGAAAATCCTGTTGAGCACAGCCGCACAAAGCACATAGACATCCGGCATCACTTTTTGAGAGACCACCAGCAAAAGGGGGATATCGAAGTGTTTCATGTTAGCACCGAGAACCAGCTAGCCGATATCTTCACCAAGCCTCTAGATGAGAAGACCTTTTGCAGGTTGCGTAGTGAGCTAAATGTCTTAGATTCGCGGAACTTGGATTGAATTATAGCATACATGTGTTTATGCCTTGATCATGTTCCTTCTGCATTTTGTTGCTTATTGTGGTGCTCAAGTTGTACAAACACTCCCTGGACCTCACAAGTCCGTTGCAAAGTGATGCACATGTTTAGGGGGAGATGTGTTACAACTTGACCCTTTGAGACTAACCATATGCTTGAGTTTGCTTGATTTAGTCTCGAAGGAGAATTGAAAGGGAAAAGGTGGACTTGGACCATGAAAGACTTCCACTGCACTCCGATGAGAGGGTAACTTATTCCAAGTTCATCTCATGAATTCTTATTGCCATTTGGTCTTAATTGAAGATTTTGGTGAGGCAATGGGGTTAAAGGGCCAAGATTGATCCCGTTTTGGTGCTTGATGCCAAAGGGGGAGAAAATAAAGGCCAAAGTGATAAATGGATCAGCTACCACTTGAGAAATTTTGAAAATTGTAGAATAGAACTTTTGGTCTGTCAAAATTCTTTTATTGCATTTCTTGTCAAATGTTGGCTTCTTGTGGGGAGAAGTATTGATTATGGGAATTAGGGGGAGTTTTTGAAATCCTTGTTAAATCTCTTTTGGAATGACTCTCTTGATGATTCAACATGTGTGTTTGACTTAGAGATAGAGATTTGAATTTGATTTGCAAAAACAAACCAAGTGGTGGCAAAAGATGATCCATATATGCCAAAATTGAATAAAACTTAAAGTTTAGTTTTTATTTGAAGTGATTTTGCACTTGTTCTAGTTGCTTTATGTTGTGTTGGCATAAATCACCAAAAAGGGGGAGATTGAAAGGGAAATGTGCCTTTGGGCCATTTCTAAAGTATTTTGGTGATTTAGTGCAAACACAAGTGCTTAAATGTGAAAATATGCTCATGGGTGAACAAAGTGCAAATCACAAGTAAAGGTATGTTTCTAAGCCTTAGTACATTGGTTTTGTGTACTAATATCTTGTCTAAGTGTTAGAAACAGGAAGAAAAGAAAAGAAATGGAGAGTGGCTTTGTACAGCCAAAGGCTGCCTCGGGCTGGGGCACCGGACTGTCCGGTGTGCACCGGACAGTGTCCGGTGCGCCAGACCAGCGCGGCGCAAACTAGCCGCTCTCGGGTTTTTCTCCGGCGACTTCGGCTAAAATTCACCGGACTGTCCGGTGTGCACCGGACTGTCCGGTGAGCCAACGGTCGGCCGGAGCCAACGGTCGGCCGCGCAATCTGCGCGGGACACGTGGCCGAGCCAACGGTCGGAAGACGGCACCGGACTGTCCGGTGTGCACCGGACATGTCCGGTGCGCCAACGGCTCGCAGATCTCCAACGGTCTGCAACGGTCGGCAGCGCCAGTTAAGGAAACAAATCGGGCACCGGACAGTGTCCGGTGTGCACCGGACTGTCCGGTGCCCCCGTCGACAGAAGGCAAGGATGGCCTTCTAAAATTGTTCCCAACGGCTCCTAGCTGCCTTGGGGCTATAAAAGGGACCCCTTGGCGCATGGAGGAGTACACCAAGCATTCCTTGAGCACTCTTGATCACTCACACATCAATCTTGCGCACTTGTTCGACATTCTAGTGATTTGAGCTCCGTTCTAGTGTGCTAGTCTCTTGAGCTCAAGTCTGGGTCTTGTGTGTGCGTATTCGCTGTGATCTTTGTGTCGTGTGTGAGTTGCTAATCCCTCCCTTGCTCCGTGATTCTCTGTGAACATCTTTTGTAAGGGCGAGAGGCTCCAAGTTGTGGAGATTCCTCGCAAACGGGATTGAGAAAAGAAAAGCAAGAACACCGTGGTATTCAAGTTGATCATTGGATCACTTGAGAGGAGTTGAGTGCAACTCTCGTCCGTTGGGACGCCACAACGTGGAATAGGCAAGTTTTGTACTTGGCCGAACCACGGGATAACCACCGTGTCATCTCTGTGATTGGTTTCTTGTGGTTATTGTGTTTTGACTCCTCTCTAGCCACTTGGCCATAATTGTGCTAACACTTAACAAGTTTTTGTGGCTTAAGTTTTTAAGTTCTACAGGATCACCTATTCACCCCCCCTCTAGGTGCTCTCAGGATGAAGAACCTTCACAAACTTCTAAAGGGAGAACACGTGATAGGTTTGACTAACGTGCAATTCGAAAAAGATAGACCTTGTGCAGCTTGTCAAGCAGGTAAACAAGTGGGAGGAGCGCATCACAGTAAGAATGTGATGACCACTTCAAGACCCCTGGAGCTGCTGCATATGGACCTCTTCGGACCCGTCGCCTATCTAAGCATAGGAGGGAGTAAGTATGGTCTAGTTATTGTTGATGACTTTTCCCGCTTCACTTGGGTGTTCTTTTTGCAGGATAAGTCTGAAACACAAGGGACCCTCAAGCGCTTCCTCAGGAGAGCTCAAAATGAGTTTGAGCTCAAAGTGAAGAAGATAAGGAGCGACAACGGGTCCGAGTTCAAGAACCTTCAAGTGGAAGAGTTCCTTGAAGAGGAAGGGACCAAGCACGAGTTCTCCGCTCCCTACACACCACAGCAAAATGGTGTGGTAGAGAGGAAGAACAGGACGCTCATCGATATGGCGAGGACGATGCTAGGAGAGTTCAAGACCCCCGAGTGCTTTTGGACGGAAGCCGTGAACACGGCTTGCCACGCCATCAACAGGGTCTACCTTCATCGCCTCCTCAAGAAGACGTCGTATGAGCTACTAACCGGTAACAAACCCAATGTATCTTACTTTCGTGTATTTGGGAGCAAGTGCTACATTCTAGTGAAGAAGGGTAGAAATTCTAAGTTTGCTCCCAAAGCTGTAGAAGGGTTTTTATTAGGTTATGACTCAAATACAAAGGCGTATAAAGTCTTCAACAAATCATCGGGTTTGGTTGAAGTCTCTAGCGACGTTGTATTTGATGAGACTAATGGCTCTCCAAGAGAGCAAGTTGTTGATCTTGATGATGTAGATGAAGAAGATGTTCCAACGGCCGCAATACGCACCATGGCGATTGGAGATGTACGGCCTCAGGAACATTTGGAGCAAGATCAACCGTCTTCCTCAACTATGGTGCATCCCCCAACTCAAGATGATGAACAGGTTCATCAAGAGGAGGCGTGTGATCAAGGGGGAGCACAAGATGATCACGTGAGGGAGGAAGAAGCGCAACCGGCACCTCCAACCCAAGTTCGAGCGGTGATTCAAAGGGATCATCCAGTCGACCAAATTCTGGGTGACATTAGCAAGGGAGTAACTACTCGATCTCGATTAGTTAATTTTTGTGAGCATTACTCCTTTGTCTCTTCTATTGAGCCTTTCAGGGTAGAAGAGGCCTTGATAGATCCGGACTGGGTGTTGGCCATGCAGGAGGAACTCAACAACTTCAAACGCAATGAAGTTTGGACACTGGTGCCTCGTCCCAAGCAAAATGTTGTGGGAACCAAGTGGGTGTTCCGCAACAAACAGGACGAGCACGGGGTGGTGACGAGGAACAAGGCTCGACTTGTGGCAAAAGGTTATGCCCAAGTCGCAGGTTTGGACTTTGAGGAGACGTTTGCTCCTGTGGCTAGGCTAGAGGCCATTCGAATTTTGCTAGCATATGCCGCTCACCATTCTTTCAGGTTGTACCAAATGGATGTGAAGAGCGCTTTCCTCAACGGGCCAATCAAGGAGGAGGTGTACGTGGAGCAACCTCCTGGCTTCAAGGATGAACGGTACCCCGACCACGTGTGTAAGCTCTCTAAGGCGCTCTATGGACTTAAGCAAGCCCAAGAGCATGGTATGAATGCCTTAGAGACTTTCTAATTGTTAATGCTTTCAAGGTTGGGAAAGCCGATCCAACTCTTTTTACAAAGACATGTGATGGTGATTTGTTTGTGTGCCAAATTCATGTCGATGACATAATATTTGGTTCTACTAACCAAAAGTCTTGTGAAGAGTTTAGCAGGGTGATGACGCAGAAATTCGAGATGTCGATGATGGGCGAGTTGAACTACTTCCTTGGGTTCCAAGTGAAGCAACTCAAGGACGGCACCTTCATCTCCCAAACGAAGTACACGCAAGATCTGCTAAAGCGGTTTGGGATGAAGGACGCCAAGCCCGCAAAGACTCCGATGGGGACCGACGGACACACCGACCTCAACAAAGGAGGTAAGTCCGTTGATCAAAAAGCATACCGGTCAATGATAGGGTCTTTACTTTATTTATGTGCTAGTAGACCGGATATTATGCTTAGCGTATGCATGTGTGCTAGATTTCAATCCGATCCTAAGGAGTGTCACTTAGTGGCGGTGAAGCGAATTCTTAGATATTTGGTTGCTACGCCTTGCTTCGGGCTCTGGTATCCAAAGGGGTCTACCTTTGACTTGGTTGGATACTCAGACTCCGACTATGCTGGATGTAAGGTCGATAGGAAGAGTACATCGGGGACGTGCCAATTCTTAGGAAGGTCCCTGGTGTCGTGGAACTCTAAGAAACAAACTTCCGTTGCCCTATCCACCGCTGAGGCCGAGTATGTTGCCGCAGGACAGTGTTGCGCGCAACTACTTTGGATGAGGCAAACGCTCCGGGACTTTGGCTACAATCTGAGCAAAGTCCCACTCCTATGTGACAATGAGACTGCTATCCGCATGGCGGAAAATCCTGTTGAACACAGCCGCACAAAGCACATTGACATCCGGCATCACTTTTTGAGAGACCACCAGCAAAAGGGGGATATCGAAGTGTTTCATGTTAGCACCGAGAACCAGCTAGCCGATATCTTTACCAAGCCTCTAGATGAGAAGACCTTTTGCAGGTTGCGTAGTGAGCTAAATGTCTTAGATTCGCAGAACTTGGATTGAATTGTAGCATACATGTGTTTATGCCTTTGATCATGTTCATTCTGCATTTTGTTGCTTATTGTGGTGCTCAAGTTGTACAAACACTCCCTGGACCTCACAAGTCCGTTGCAAAGTGATGCACATGTTTAGGGGGAGATGAGTTACAACTTGACCCTTTGAGACTAACCAAATGCTTGAGTTTGCTTGATTTAGTCTCGAAGGAGAATTGAAAGGGAAAAGGTGGACTTGGACCATGAAAGACTTCCACTGCACTCCGATGTGAGGGTAACTTATTCCAAGTTCATCTCATGAACTCTTATTGCCATTTGCTCTAAATTGAAGATTTTGGTGAGGCAATGGGGTTATGAGGCCAAGATTGATCCCGTTTTGGTGCTTGATGCCAAAGGGGGAGAAAATAAAGGCCAAAGTGATAAATGGATCAGCTACCACTTGAGAGATTTTTGAAAATAGTAGAATGAGATTTTTGAAAATAGTAGAATAGAGCTTTTGTTTTGTCAAACTCTTTTATTGTCTCTCCTGTCAAATGTTGGCTTCTTGTGGGGAGAATTGTTGATTATGGGAAAAAGGGGGAGTTTTTGAAATCTTTGATCAATCTCTTTTGGAATGACTCTCTTTATGCTTCAACATGTGTGTTTGACTTAGAGATAGAGATTTGTGTTTGATTTGCAAAAACAAACCAAGTGGTGGCAAAGGATGATCCATATATGCCAAAATTGAATCAAAATAATTTTGAGTGTTATTTGAAGTGATCTTGCACTTGTTCTAGTTGCTTTATGTTGTGTTGGCATAAATCACCAAAAAGGGGGAGATTGAAAGGGAAATGTGCCCTTGAGCCATTTCTAAGTATTTTGGTGATTGAGTGCAAACACAAGTGTTTAAATGTGAATCTGTGCCCATGGATGAACAAAGTGCAAATCACAAGTAAAGGTATGTTTCTAAGCCTTAGTACATTTGTTTTTTTTCTCGAACACGCAGGAGAACTGCGCGTCATTATATTAAGAGGAAAAAGGTCCCAAATGGACTAAGAAAACAAAGTGCCCGAGAAGGCAGCAAACGAGAAGAGGGGGGTACAAAAAGAAAAAAAGAAAGAAACCAAAATAAAAGAAAGAAAAACTAGAAACTAGAAACAAGGGGGGGGGGCAACCCCCACCACCCCACTTAAATTAAGGCCACAATTGTCTAATATCTTTTGCTCCTGCCATTCCCCAAAGCTTAACCTCCTCATGAATCTCTTGCAACAGGCTGCGGATACTCGGGGATACCCCATCAAACACACAAGCATTCCTTTGCTTCCACAACCTCCAAGACACCAAGATAACTAGGGAATTAAACCCCTTTCTTTTACTATTTGGCACTTTCTGCTCAGCCTTCCTCCACCATTCTTGGAAAACCACATCTGTTATTTCTGGAGCCAAAGGTAGCAATCCCACCTTGTTCAAAGTCTGGGCCCAAATGTCTCTAGCAAAAACGCAAGCCACCAGAATGTGTTGTGCTGTTTCCTCTTGCTGATCACAAAGGAGACATTTGTCAGGATGGTTCAAACCCCTACGAGCCAGTCTATCTGCGGTCCAACATTTGTTAAGGGATGCAAGCCAAATAAAGAATTTGCATTTCTGAGGTGCCCATGTCCGCCAAATTCGCTCGGACGGTTCAAAATAAACGGAACCAGCGAAGAAACGATCATAAGCAGACTTAGATGAATACTGCCCATTGGCCGTTGGCAGCCATCTATGCTGATCTGAAATTCCAGGTTGCAAATGAATTCCCCGAGTGACATCCCATATATAAAAGAAGCCCATAAGCACATCGGCCGGCAAACTACCAGTAATGTCCGACACCCATCTATTATTTAGCAAAGCCTCGTACACAGATCTGCTCTTCTGAATTTTCATGGGGATGCGACTCAAGAGAACTGGAGCAAGCTCACCCACAGATTTCCCATGTAACCATTTATCAGTCCAAAACAAAGTATTCTGGCCATCTCCCACAATAGAGCAAACAGAGGCTGAGAAAAATGCTGCTGCATTTGGATGCACCTGAATGTCAAAATCTGACCATGACCGTTCAGGCTGGATCTTTTTAAGCCACATCCAACGCATGTTCAGAGACCAGCCAAGCACCTCCAAACTGTGGATTCCGAGGCCCCCCCTACTGATAGGCCTGCAAACCTTGGACCAACCGACAACACAATGGCCTCCTCTCACATCTGTCCTTCCCTTCCATAAAAACCCCCTGCGAATCTTATCAATAGCTCTAATTACCCATTTGGGGCAGTTAAGGGCAATCAAATGATAAATAGGGATTGCAGTGAGAACCGACTTAATCAAGGTAGCTCTCCCAGCCGGGCTAATAATAGCAGCCTTCCATCCCGGAAGCTTGTCAGCAATTTTATCAATGAGCTCATTAAAGGAGGATCTCGGGAGTTTCCTAATTGACAGAGGCAAACCCAAATACTTACAGGGAAAAGGCATAACCTTGCAAGGAAAAATGCTCCTAATCTCCACAAGCTCTGGATCGTCACACTGAATAGGAGTCATACTGCACTTGCTCAAGTTCGTGACCAATCCCGAAGCTTCTCCAAAAATTCTAAGGATTTCTTTCACCAGAAACACTTCCTCATCTCTTGGCTGCATGAACAGCACTACATCATCTGCATACAGGGAGACTCTTTGCCCATTTCTGTTTCTCAAGAGAGGCTGCAGCAAGCCCAAATCGCTAGCCCGCGAGAAAAGTGAATTCAAAACATCCATAACTAGGATAAACAACATAGGAGATAAAGGATCCCCTTGTCTTAATCCTCTTTGGTGGCAAATAAGCTTTCCAGGTTCACCATTCACCAGCACCCTAGTCGAGGATGAGCATAATAACTTGGAGATAAGATTGCACCAAACTGGACCGAAACCAAGATGCCCAAGAACTTCCAGCAGTTGTTTTGTGTACTAATATACTTGTCTAAGTGTTAGAAACAGAAAGAAGAAAAGAAGAGAGGTGCAAAAGACTTGGCTGTGAACAGCCAAGACTTAGTTCGGTCTGGAGCACCGGACTGTCCGGTGGTGCACCGGACAGTGTCCGGTGCGCCAGACCAGCTCGGGCGAACTGGCCGCTCTCGGGAGTTTGACGGCGACGTACGGTTATAATTCACCGGACTGTCCGGTGTGCACCGGACTGTCCGGTGAGCCAACGGTCGGCCGGGCCAACAGTCGGCCGCGGAATCCGCGCGCGACACGTGGCCGAGCCAACGGTCGGAAGGGGGCACCGGACTGTCCGGTGCGCCAACGGCTCCCAGATCTGCAACGGTCGGCTGCGCTGTTTATGGAAAGAAATCGGGCACCGGACAGTGTCCGGTGTGCACCGGACTGTCCGGTGCGCCCGACGACAGAAGGCAAGGATGGCCTTCCAGATTTGTTTTCAACGGCTCCTAGCTGCCTTGGGGCTATAAAAGGGACCCCTAGGCGCATGGAGGAGAACACCAAGCATTCCTACAACATTCCTAAGCACCAAGACATTGATCTCGCGCATTCGTTTCATTGTGATAGCATATAGAGCTCCTGTGGAGTTGTGAACTCTTTGAGTTGTGTTGCGAGCTCTTGTTGCGACTTGTGTGCGTGTTGTTGCTCTGATCTTTTGAAGTCTTGTGTGCGTTGCTCATTCCCCCCTTGCTCTGTGTTTCTTTGTGAACTTCATTTGTAAGGGCGAGAGGCTCCAAGTTGTGGAGATTCCTCGCAAACGGGATTGAGAAAAAGCAAGCAAAACACCGTGGTATTCAAGTGGGTCTGTGGACCGCTTGAGAGGGGTTGATTGCAACCTTCGTTCGTTGGGACGCCACAACGTGGAGTAGGCAAGCGTTGGTCTTGGCCGAACCACGGGATAAACCACTGTGTCATCTCTGTGTTTTATCTCTTGTGGTACTGTGTTTTGTTGAGACTCCTCTCTAGCCACTTGGCAATAATTGTGCTAACACTTAACAAGTTTTTGTGGCTATAAGTTCAAGTTTTACAGGATCACCTATTCACCCCCCCCTCTAGGTGCTCTCAATTGGTATCAGAGCCGTTCTCTTCAAGAAAGGGACTAACCGCCCGAAGAGATGGATCCTAAGGGGAAGGGAATCGTGATCAATGACAAGGAGAAGGAGTCTGTTGGGCTTGTTAGTTTTGATGATAATTCACGTGTATTAGATGAGATTGAGCCGGTTTAAATCTATAACAAGTTAAAATACATCCCAATACACTCTAATACACATGTAATATCAATAACCGAACAAGCCCTACGTTATTGATATTACATGTGTATTGGGTGGGATTAGGGTAGATTTTGACTTGTTATGGATTTAAACCGACTCAATCCCACCCAATACATGTGGATTATCACCAAAACGAACAAGCCCTAATTATTCACTGCACTGAGTTAATTATCAACAGGATCGGAGCTGGTTTCTGCAGGAGGGATAGCGAAACAAGGACGACGGCGCCTGCTCGGAATCGTCTTCGTGACCTCGTCTCGTCGCTTCGCCCTGTGTCGCCGCAGAGTCAAGCTACTTCTGCAGTGGGCCATGTGCTCATGTCATGCAGTAAGGCTCCCTCCAACAATTTTCTCTATACATACTCCTCTTTTTCTTCTATTGCAATTATATCTAATATTTAGAGCGAAAAAGTTAAGGAGGATTATCTTAGGGCCCCTTTGGCAGGGCTCTGGCTTCTCCAAAAACGGCTTTGGCTCTGGCTCACGAGGTGAAGCCACTTCTTTAGATGAGCCAAAGCCATTCTGAAAAATCATTTGGCAAAACGGCTTATAGGTTGTTTTTCAGAAAGACCCTTGTATAGTTTTTCTGAAAAATCTCTCCTGTACGTGGCTAGGGATTGAGGGCAGGACCAAAAAATAATTTGGACTGGTGGGAGGGCTATTGTGCAAAAATGACGTGAGCTGAAGCCGGGTGAGCCACTTTTTTTGGCTCATGCCCTCTAGTTCATTTTGGAAAAGCACTTCACTGGTGAAGCCATTTGAAAAAGAGGTGTTTGGCACAACTTTTGCATGAGCCAGAGCCGAAGCTGAAAAATAAGCCCTACCAAAGGGGCCCTTAATGTGGTTGCTCATTATGTTTCTAAGGACCGGCTATTAAAAAAAAGCATTGACTTATTGGGTTTAGACTAATTAAAACATGTCACGCTCGTGAGAACAGGGTTATGACTGTGCTTGAAGATTACTGTGTTATTAATAAAGTTTTCTCTGTCACTTCGAACAATGCCTCTTCTAATGTTAAGGATATGGAGAAGCTTAGGTCTTCACTGTATGGTTCTATTGGTACTTTATTCTTGTATCAATATTGTCTCTGTCATATCTGTAATACTATTAAGAACACATTGTAGGCGTCCACACACGTTATGGTGCACGGTTCTGCCCCAAACCCACCCACTCCACTCTGCTCCGCTCTCCCGACGCGCTTTCGTCGCCACCATCAACGATCTCATTCCTCCATCGACCCAGATCCCCTTCCACGTCCGCGGCCGCCCCCGATCCCCTCCCAGGATGGCGCTCACCTACCATCAACGTCGCGCCCGCCCCGCTCTCCGCCCCCCGATCCCCTCCCAGGATAGCGCTCACCTACCATCAACGTCGCGGCTGCCCTGCTCTCCGCCCCACGATCCCCTCACAGGATGGCGCTCACCTACCATCAACGTCGCGACCGCCCCCGCTCCCCTCCCAGGATGGCGCTCACTTACCTTCAACGGGTCGAATCCGCCCCATCCAGCTAGATCTCGGCAATGGTAGAGGACCAGATGGTGGTGAAGACGGTTCGGGAGGAGTGCCCCTGGGAGTCGCTCCCCAATCGCCACCATACTCCAGTCCGCGCCATCGATTCTGGCCGCCGCCACCACGCCATCGTCCCCGGTCACCGCCACACGGAGGTCTACACCATCTGATCGGTAACGAAAAACCTAATCCCCAATCCCTCTCGAGTTGCTATTTGATGTTCTTGTTATTCCCCTTCGGCCTGATGTCCCTAGCTCCGCTCCCCGCATGAGGAGGAGGCCAGTGAGATTGGAAGCTCTTCGTGGGTGGGATCCCGGCTGGTGCGACGGGTTTCCATCGCCGGCGTCGTGCCGCTGATGGGCCACTCCACGATGCTTCAATACCAAAGGTCATGCTGTTTGGCATATGCATCTTTCAGCTGCAATTATTTACAGTGTGTTCCCATGCGTTTGGTGAACATTAGCCATGCTGTTTGGCATATGCATCTTTCAGCTGCACTTATCAATGTCATTTATATTTCACCATTTTGATAATATGTTTTATACAATCTTTCAAGGTAGGGTAATGTATAAGAAATGTGTTGAAACTGTGGGGCAATATGTCCTTAAACTCACTGGATTTCTCAAGACGTTAATGCAGAGGAGAAATTAATCCGGTGAGTCGTTGTACACTGTTCAAACCATTAAGGAGGTAAATTTTGTTTATGCTGCAAGTTTAAAGTTGATTGGAGTACATATATTCTTTTAACAATCTCACTAATAGCTGAGACAAGCTAATTGTTTTTAAACATGAGATGATATCTGCCTTGTTCTGACTCTACCTCTTTTTCTCTCGCATGTGAAGAAACTTTGCTACGTAGATGCTGATTATGAAGTTGAATTACGTAAGGATACACACGCGTCCTGCGAGGTTGATGGTGAAGGGTGGTTTACCTGCTGGAAGAGAGATTCAAGACTCCAAAAATCTCATTTCAGCCCCATATGGGAGGAACGTGCGAAATGTTTAGATATTGTTTAATTTTGCATCCATTACAATTTAGTCATTGTTGTAAAAAAGTTGATCTTGCCCTTGAAGGCGTGCTATGGGCTTGCATAAAGTAGTTGGCAATGAGCGACCGACAGCCGCCCACGTAGGTGGTGGCTGCAGGAAGGTGGTTTTCAGCATCGAGCCGTTGGCATTGAGCGACCGGCAGCCGCCCGCGTCTTTGTCTTCGTCGCCGGCGGCACCCGCCAGAATCGTCGCGTCCGGCTTGCTGCTGCTGCATGAAGAGGCTGCTGGAGGACCGGGACATCTTCATCTACCTGTGAGTGAGCTCTGCTGGTTTCCATCAAATGCGTGGCGTGTCATGTGTCATGTGAGACATGTTCCAACGCTGTTCGGTTCTTGATTTTTGACGGAACGTCTTGTGGTGGGGTGCAGGGGTGAGAAGGCCTTCTACAGCGACGAGTGCAGGAACGGGTTCATCGAGGAGGCGGCGGAGGAGGAGGTCATGATTCTGGATCCTGCTCGAAATCGTTGATCAAGATTTGTTAGCTGTCGTGGCAAAAGTAGAGAGTGTAATATTTGCCCGTAATATTTTTCTTCTGCCTTCAACTTGGGGACTACTTTGCTGGGAGAGTGAGTGGGGGAAGGACAAAGGAAATGCCTCTTGTTCAAGTTTTTTGCTGTAAGGAGAGGTCGTCCCGGTTTGGCCAACCAGTGCAACGGCTGAGCCAGCCAATTTCCGTGGTTTGTCGAGCCAGCCAATTTCCGTGGTTTGTTGAGGATAACATGGAGAACTTCAACCCTTTAAGTGAGAATGGAGAGCAGGGTACGGGGTAAGTACAACTTCATTTAAGCATTTGCAGTTCTCTCCCTACCCCTGTTTTTTAGGCCCTGTTTCAATCTCGCGAGATAAACTTTAGCAGCTATTTTTTAGCTACTTTTAGCCATTTATAATCTAAACATGAGAGCTAATGGTGATAATTGAAACTAAACTTTAGCACTTCAATTCATATAGCTAAAGTTTAGCAGGAAGCTAAAGTTTAGCTCATGAGATTGAAACGGGGCCTTAGTTTTTCAGCTGGATTCTGGAATAGATTAAATACTTACAATGATTGCAGTACTTTGCACCATTCATCAGTGAATTCCTAACCAAGTTTTACTGTATACATATTTTGTAGGTGGGCATTCACACCCCCAACCACGGAAAACATGTTGTGGGTAAGTTTCCATCAAATTTGGATTTCTATTAAAAAATAATATAAAACTCCCTTATAATTTATGGACGAAACTTTGTGAACTCCCTTTGTGCTGACAAACTGTCTAGCAATTTCTAATAACAAAGCGTGCAATTGGTTTATGGGAAAAATGAGTTTTACTATGATATTATGTTGGTATATGAGAATTTTATTAAAAAATAGTATAAAAATCCTTTTGCCTATGGCCTTCATCACAAACTGAACCTTTGGCAGTAGCGGATTGTAGGAGTTGAGCCCTTGGGGGAGTTTTGTCCTTTGGAGCTTGTGGTGACATAATTTTAGGTATGCATTGGTGCCAGCTTCACTCTACCTTGGTTTTATTGCATTGATCATTTGGGTTGGGTAGGTAATGCTGTTGCTTGGAATCTCTAGGGAATGTTTTATTAACTGTTTCTTTACACCTCAGGCACATATACTCATTGCAGGGTACATACCTAACATCAGCTGCCCTGCCCTTAGTGACGCAAGAGAAAATGATTGCTTGAGGGTCCAACTTTAGGGAGCTTCAATGTTCAAGGGGCGGCAGCACGCTGGACGTGTCAAAACAAGCTGATTAATCACAGATCTCTGCACGCAGGCGGCGCTACCGGAGCTAAAGGGGCGGCAGCACGCTGGGAGCGCGGCTGCGCCAGATCGGCGACGCGATGGGATTGCGTCCAGAGGGTGGCGGCTGTGCATAAATGATGTTCCTCACTCTCCCACCTGCATCTATCCATGAGCGTCCATAATCGCAATGGGATTGCATTGGGAAGGTGAATGGGGACTAGCTACAGGTCGGCCGCGTTTTGCTGTGCGTACATAGCACTGTCTAGGGGCCCTAGCTGCATGTGGGAGGCGTGGCGATCATAACTTCAGATGAGGTTAACTTCACTGCTTACTATTTCCTCCTTTCGATTGTTTAGCTGCTAGGAGTCAGGGATGTCAAAACAAGCTGATTAATCACAGATCTCTGCATGCAGGTTATAGACCTGAAACTAGATTGTAGGTTTCTTCATAGCAGAAAAGTGTGAAGCAGCGTGATTTATAGTCCATTTCTGTGTGCTGTGCAAAGGTAGTAATTTGCACAGAATTTGAGATATAAATCTACATAATGGTTTAGAAAGTCACATTGTATACCTAAGTGATCCCCGTAATGGCTTAACCAAATAAGCTCACTTTCTGCTCTGCCACTGGGCTAGATGAGATATTATGTGAACGTTTTTCATTTCCATCTAATTACAGAGTATGTGCAAATGATATGAAATCTGGAAACCATTTTCCAGTACTTGTAACCAGAACAGAGGTGAGGGAGTATACTTGTTGTGTAGAAGTAATTGTTTGCTGAGTTTTGAATGGAGGTGTGTTTTGTTCCTTGGTTTATTATTATCTCAAAATAGGAGTGTACTGTAACGAAATAGTTTCTACTGGTATTCCTTTGTTTTTACAACAAATTCTTACTTTCTAGCTCTCTCTGAATCAACTTTATTCCTTTGTTTTTAGGGGGAGATCTCTTCAAACAGGTGCAAAGGATGTTTCTGCTGGGCAAGAAAAGATGGTTTAAATTTTTCTATTGGGTAGAGAGAAAAATAGTATTGGTTGGATTTAAGTACAATACATGTTCCATGTTGCCATAATATAATAGCTAAAACAGTGTTCGTACTTTAGAATCCTAGGTGTCTTAAACTGTCTTGTCATTGCTATTAGTATTTTCCAATGTCCCCACTATGCACGATCTGCTGCTGGAAGCAAATTACCAACCGTAGGTGACTTTTATGGTGGTCCAGAAACGGCACAATACCAGGTCCTTTTTCAGTCGACAGGAGCGGGAACGTACTTCCTGGTGGGTGGAAATGGTACGTATACATGCTGCTGCTGCCTTTTCCAAACTTAACCTCCTTGTTGGAACACTAAACAGTCAAAGGTTTCAGACACTTTGTGTCTGCAGGGAAACAATCTGATTTGACCCCAGATTTTCAGTAGCTGGATTCAAGATTTGGCCTTTGGGATATCAAAAGTAGGAAGCGTGTTGTATATTCTCTGCTAGCAGCACCAGCATCCAAGATTTTACACTCCAGGTGTCCAAACCCATCACGGTTCAGTGTTTACAATTGAAAAGTGATCCACCGGAGAACCAGCAGTGTCCAGGAACAAACCAGCAGCGCGTGCGAGCTGTTGTTATTACCATGAGGACACATAGGTGCTGTCATAATTGTAATGTGACGGGTAACAAATAGCGTTAAATTATGTTTGTTTAAGTCTAACCGTAATTAGATATCACACTAGAAACTGTATTCAAATTTATTATCGTTGTCACTCGAGCGTGAATTATTACTGTTGTCATTACGTTATAATCCGTGAATCAAACAATACCATAGTGTTATGGTCATCGATAATGAGGGAAGCATGGGCAAGCTTGGGAAATGAAAGTACAGTGGCCGGCCCCAAGGAATTCTGAATTAATGGTTGAGATTTGGACGCAAACATGAAGCTGACTCGATGGCATTTGAAGAGGCGACAGTCAGTGACCTTCAGTGAAATCGGATTGTCACACAACAATGTGATGGAGATGCCGGACAATTTCTTTTGACCAACGGAACCGTATAATGATATGTGAAATTCACTAACATATATACTTGGTTATCCTATCAATATGGTCCTACCAAGTAAACGTCATGAACATTCTTCTACATGATCAATGTGTGAACATTCTCCTATTCTATAAATTTAGTGTCTTCACTATTTATGATTCAGGATACAGTAAAGTGCACCACGTTTGGGCGTCTTATCATCTCCCAATATGTTTGATGCCTACCATGCCCATAAACGCGGTTAATGGCCTAAAGGTGTGGAAAGTAGAGTACATTGAAAATATCATAACCATCACAAGAATTGAAAATTTACTGCAATAAACTTGGGGGTTTGTTATTACAAGCATGGAAAATTATTTAGCAGATAGTCAATGGTTAAGATGCATACCTGTATTTTATTTTTCAGGTCATGTCGTATTTCAATTCCTATGCTTGGATTGGTTCATTGCTTGATCATTAAGGACAACACATGATTTAATTTTGTCTCCCATTTGGGTGTATGGTTTGTAAGCAAAAGATGTTCTTTTGGCGCTGTGGACATTGTAAAGTTGCAGCACATACGAAATGTGTGCCATGGCCAGTGGAAAGATGATGAAGTGCAATTTGCTGGAGGCATACTTCTGATTGCCTGCTGCAAAATGAGGTATATTGTTTTTCCCTTAAAATTGGTTACTTCATGTTCTCATTCTATGAATTCGGTAATAAAAGTTTTTCCAGCCTAATTGAATAAATAGACAAGAAGGGTTTTCTTTCTTATGACTTGCTTGATTAGATTGATAATCTCCTCTCCTTATATATTGAAGCTTATTTGTTCACTAAGCAAGCGATCTTTATCTCTAATTAACCTAGACACTAATGAATTATACCGTAAACCTAAGCTAGATAGGCCCATGACATACGCCTTTAGCACTACATCCCTCTTGGACAATACATCTCAACCTATTTTATTATTCTTAACCGAAATATATTTGGACACCTTTTTTGGTCTCTTCAATTGAAGGTGGACACCATCTAGATGATGGAGCTACATGTATTAGCCACCTGAATCCTATGGTGTAGTCTGGCAGGTGGGAGGCATAAGAGTGGTCGCAACAACCAGCAGAGGTGCCCTCATGAAATGAGGCGGCTATGTGGTGCGTGCATGCAATAGGCTCCATGCCTCCTCCCGCTCACTTAGACTTTATTTCTGATATTTATATTGTAGTATAATATGATTTGTATCAGTTTAGTTTTGTATTGATTGTGCCAAGGAATTTGAGATATTGATGTCGATAATATACGTGGTATTCGTTTTTTATGAAATCGTTGTGCACTATTTATTTATGATTTTTATGAAATCGTTGTGCACTAATTCGTGTCGATATATCATCCCTGCAAACATACAACAACGGCTTATCGATATCACTAAAAAGGATTAGATTAGTGTATGGTTGTCGACACATTTGTCTGTCATTACAAAATTCGAAATTGACTTTTTAGAAATAATTTATGTGATATTGATAATATTTACCACACAGATTTTGCATATCATAGTGATATTTGTCGTTTTGTTTCTATGTCTCATACAAATTTTTTTACTCCCGTCGCAACGCATGGGCACTCACCTAGTTATCAATCTAAGTGTGAAGTGTGGCTTGAAAAGACTAGGCCTGTTTAGTTCGCTACCTAATTTGTCACACTTTGCCTAACATTTCTGTCTAAGGTTAGTTCTTCAATTCGAATGACTAACCTTAGGCAAAGTGTGGCGCAGTTAGCTACGAACCAAACAGGTCCTACAACCCTAACTTGATTCATTTATAATTGTAATTGTTTTCTTGAATGCTTCTAATCTAAGTGACCCGCCCTTGAAGATGTCTATGCAGCTACAAAAATCATGGTGTAAGACCATGTCCATCGATTCACTCATATGGTCATCCAAAACACTGTTTTATAATGTATACTGCACTGTTCGTAGATAGTCTAAAGAACATGCACACACCATCGAATGAATGGTTGCTACTCGTGCCTGTGTAATGTCCGCCTGAAGAACAGCCTGCGTGTTTTGTCAGGTATTTGATCAACTTTAGTTTATCTGATATCATGTGTCAATCAGCGAAGGTAATTCTCTATCAACGCAGATCACTGATGTCTGAAGCTGGAGAAGCTAGCGGGTAACTGAATTTCGATGCTGTCGGCGTTCAGACTGCCGCCACCAGCACAATCAGCGATCAACATGCTAAGCTTGCGGCCATCGAATGGTTGAAGTGATTCCTGTCAATATGCCATCTGAGTCGTAGTCAATAACCCATGCAAAACTGTTATTAGGTGCCAAATGATCTGAGTTACTTGTACACCCAAACCGTACAAGGGTATGTGATTTAGTTTCGAGAGAGAAAACACATTCAGAAACATCAGAGCACAAGTGAGCAGATAGTAAAAAAAAAATGAGATTATAGCAGCCAAAATCTTGCAATAAATCCATTCCTTCCATCCACACTAATGTCTGACGTCATCAAAAACATTAATAGCGAAGTAAAGAACGATGTTAACGACAACTTGTGTCTCTATCCAGTACTTATATCCTATTGTCCATCCGATATCTACTGTGGAACAACATTTCCAAATATTTCGTTCAACTAATGGTACCACTATCTGGACCGGAAGAACCATCCAAAGGCTCAAAAGCCAAAACTACAAGTCTGAAGTTTCTGTGAAATACTGGCACATAGGCAAAGCTCGTATCGCAGCTCATGCAATTGCTAACGCAGAATCACCTGGGGTATTTCTGCAAGTAGAGATCATACGGAGCATATCCAGCATGCACAGTTCTGTTCCCGAAGCGACGGCCATGTAAGGAATGTGCGGCCATGCAAGCAGCCTCCTCCCGCAAAAACTCCACAAGCACAGAACCAGGTTCAAACACGAAACCAGTGTCGCTGGTCCCAACAGCTTGGGCTTCTTTTTCTGAACGATCTTCAGTCACATCGTCAGCGCCTTGTTCAGAGTACCTTCCAGGTTTCTCCGCTTTGTCTGTAGGTCCAGCAGGATTGCAGGTCTCTGAGGTTCTTGGGTCTCCATGACTCTTTTCTACTGCATCGTCGTCCGCTGCAGTAGCTGTAACCTTCCCTACTCCTGTATGTTTATTCTCATCCACAGCTGCTTCGGTATGATCAGCTTCAGCATGTTGCAGTGTGGGGAGAGCAGCTCTAGACTGAGTTTCATCAAGCTCTGCGTCCTCATCTGCTACAGGTGCCTCACTCTCACAAAGTGCTGCATTTGAAGGGAGGTGTTTGTCCTTCTGATCCTGACTCTCTGGAATAAGATCCACATCTTTAGTATCCGAAGCGACAGAATGATTTAGAACATCTATGCTCGGAATAATCGGTACAGAATATTCTGATACAGCCTTTGCAATGTTTTCCGTATCAGAAAATTCAGTGCATTCAATCTTGAGCTCAACTATGTTCTCCTCTGCAGCACTGACACCAGCAGCAGGATACTCAACTACATTTACAGATTTGACTGCTCCAAACCTGTGAATCTTGTCCATACTGTAAGTTCAAAATCCACCACAATCAATAACACAAAATGAATGTAAAAGAAATGTGCGCACCTCGTGCATTCAACACGTACATCTTCCAATGTTTCTTCCAGCTCAGATTTTGAAAGTAGCATATACTCTTCTCGTTCAAACTACATAGGTTGCACGGTTATTTTATAAACCTCGAATATACGAAAATAAGTGATAGGTTGGTTGTTTTTGTCCAATGGTATGCATTAGTGTCAGAGTTTGAGATTTCTGCATCATTAATTCATTATTCTCAAAAAAAAAGATTGCTGCATCATTTATCTATCAATTTGAACTCGTGAGACCTAAAAATAACCAACAATACTTAGGATTTATGAAGCATATGAAGCCATAAATTGTTTTGATTTGGAGAGCATTGTTGATTTAACTAGAAATGTGAAGTGAGAAGAGATAAACTACAACATACCACATTTTTTAGCTGCAGGACCTTTGTTGGTTCTTTCAGAAGCAATTTAGCATTGTCAGGAATACCATAAAATGGGGAAGCCTCATTAGCAGCCTGAAAATTCAACTAGATTTGGATAAAAATTAACTAGAACACCATACTGTTTCAAACAGTGGAATATATACATGACAGTAAATGAATAGGCCGAAATGGTTATACCTCCACATGAGGATTAGGAAACACATGCACAGCAGTCAGTACACGTCCACCAAGCATCATCCCATTGAGGCCAGCACATGCCTTAGAAGTAACGGAGCGGTCGGCGTACTGTCCATATCAAATTGATCAGAAGTGACTATGATGATCATATACTCTAGCCTACGCACACAGCACTTATACCTCAAGAAATGCACAGGGTCCACCGAGCTCATTGTTAAAAAGAAAGCGGTATGCAGCCAATGGGCCAAATGCACTAACAATCTCCATTAGCTGAAAGAGAGGGGAATGCAGTAACTTTTCAGGAACATAAGCTATAACATTCACACAAAGAACAAAAAGATACTTAATATATAAAGCACCGATACTGATGCCTATCATATTACCATCTTAGATGAGATCACTCCAGCAATGCCCGCTATGAAAATCTGTAAAAATCAAAGGTGAATCAGAAACATGTGCATTCTTAAAAAAATGAACAGTCAAATATTCTTATGCTTAACTATTCTGAATCAGTTAACTCTTTTTTCCACAATGAGATGTGAGATGGCTTCGCTGGATATACAAGATTGTCCCTAGGTAAAAATAGCGGTTGAAGAAATTCTGACATGACATCAGAGTAACTTCATAGCTGTCAACAGCCAATTCTACTCCAACTGAGTTCTCACAGAACAACCAAGAAACTACAACAGGCAGGAAACCAAGAATGACCTGAACCTTGAGACAGCTTTCTCTTTGAAAATTTCTAAAAAGCTGAAACCAATTATATATGTTACCTTGTATGGTGAATCTGCAACAACATCAGATATCAAAGCAGTCTCTTCTGCCTTCTTAGGGGTAACATTCTGCAAGGAAAAAAATATGAACTGACATTTAAAATAAAATATCTAAAAATCTGAATATCCTCGCATTTAAAACGTAGATCTCCAAAAAAAACAATATCGTACCACTCTAAATATAATACAGAAAAAACAACAGGATTTACATTCTGCAAGAAAAAATGAACTGATATTTAAAATAAAATATCTAAAAATCTAGATGCCGCCACATTTAAAACAGAGGTGAGAGGTCTCAAAAAAACAATGTTGTAACACTCTCAATATAATACAGCAAAATCAGTGTGGTTCCTTCTGCTGTTGACTATCCCAGATATTATGGACAGCTAATAGTGATGGAAAATAATCATTGTGGACCATCGTTATGTGTAAGAGGAAAGCCTGGTCCTTGAGGAGACATATCACATATTTGCATGATCCTAGTGTTTAGCTATTCATGTTGGTATAGTGATACAGCACAAAACAACGCAATCTAGTCAAGCAAACCAAACTGGACCAGACTAATAACCTATCTCCTTCTATGATTCTATCTCACTGGTATTTTCTGTGATATATATTCCATTATTGGCTATGGGTGGAACGACTAACCATATCTACCTATACAAGTAAAGGAACTAATCTTGTCTTTTTAGAAGTAAAGAGACCAAGTTGAGGCCAGAGACAAAAATAGAGGAACTAAGATGTAAGGCAATATCCATGAAATAAGCTGAACAGGAAAATGTTAGAGATTGAACACAAACAAGAGAAAAAGTAAAGTCAAAGTTTGTTAAACTAAATGCAGAATAACTTTGAAGTTTATCAATGTCTAAATGACAGCCCTTGCTGCCAAATTGCACTCGGCTGTAGATATTTGCACAATTAAGGTTAGCACTTAGCAACCATCATACTCAAATCTTTGCTAATATTACATTTACTTGAACCATGCTGTACAAGCTGTCTTCCTAATGTTTCCATGAACTGAACACCATAAGGACTCTGCCTGTCTGCAGTACTGTAATCAGCCAATGAAAATCTGAAGTAGCAGCAATCACATAGTATTTGCACTACACCAGGAAGCCTGCTTTACAATTCCTTTGCTTCACGATGCTGCTGAACGTGAATTATGACACACCCAATTAAAATACCCTATTTGAGAGATTTCAATATGGCCGTCAGACAGGAACTTGTCCAATGATAGAAATATATGCCATTAACAAACCCAAAACAGCAACTCTATTACTTTGTGCACCATTAATAAATCTAAATATAGCTAATTTTAACTCGTAAAAGATACAATGAAACGTACATATATTTCAAGGTTCACCATGCAAAAAAAAAGGCACCAATAGCTAACCAATCAATGTCAGGATTCTCACTTCCAACTGACTAGAGCATCAGGTCCACAGCAAAACATGGCATATTTTATGCAAATACGCAAACTTCAAACTGCACCCATAATCACTAAATCAACTAAAACTTGTGGAAACAAATAAATAATGTTATTGTCACTATGGTTTTCATTACCGAGCCATTAGCATGCAAAACAGGTTAGGTGATAAAAGGAATTAATGAAGAGATCTTTTCATTTTTTTATAAAAACACAAACAGCTGTTAAATATAATCAACCAGGTAGTGAAAGGCATCTAGCTGAGTTGGTTAGGTGGTATGAGTACCACTCCTCAGGTTCTGAGTTCACACACTTCGTGGGAGCAATTTCCAGGCTAGGTTAAAAAAATCTCCTCGTTTGCCCCACGCCAAAGCACATGTCTAAGGCTCAGTCCCGATCACGGTCGTTCTCGCATGAGCTACGATGCCGATGTGTATGGATGGGGCAGGAGTTCAGGGTTTTTATCTGCGTGAGAAGTCTTAATATAATGCTCGGGGACTGTCTTACCCCTTGCAGGTCAAGTTTTTTTTAATCAACCAAGTAATGAAGTTAAATGGGAAGAATGTGAAATTTAAGCTCTTACAGTAAAAATTATGCCAGCCTTACAAGTAATACTATGTCAAATCATTATTGCTAAACAAATATTCCTTTCAAAAGAGAAAGATTTCTTTTGCAGCAAAAGAAGGTGCAAATATGCAGGAAACAGAAAGGTTTGGCGATCTCATTCTCACTTAACCAAATATAAACAGAATTACAGTAGTGCATAACTGTTATTAGTAAAAAAAGGACAGGACCAGAGTTGACGACTACCACATGAGTGGGGTCTAGGGAAGGAATAACTGAGGCAAGCCCAAAAAACTCAGGCGGGGAGGGAAAGACCGCCCTCCCGGTATTATATTAAGAGGCGAAAGGGCCTCTAGCTGAGTTGGTTAGGTGGTCTGAGTAACACTCAGATCCTGGGTTCGACTTTCCGTGGGAGCGAATTTTAGGCTGTAGTTAAAAATCCCCTCGTCTGTCCTAAACCAAAGCACAGGTCTAAGGGCCGGCCCCTGTCGCGGTCATTCTCACATGGGCTACGGTGCCGTTGTGTATGGGTGGGGCAGGGATTCGAGGGTTTCCTCAACCTGTGTGAGAAGGTCTTCTTCTTAGCACAATACTCGGGGTTGTCCTACCCCCCACCCCACCCCCCGCAAGTCGAGTTTTGTATTAAGAAGAGACCAAAATATGGTCCCGGCCGAGAAAATCCCAAACTCTGGCCCCCCATCACTAGTGGGCCGTCATTGTCCACTCTGCAACGGCCCAGCCGGAGGGTGGTGCGTAGGACGTAACCCGGGAGCGGACGGGGCACAGTGAGGGGATTTTTTTAATCAAACCAGAAATTCACCCCTAAGGGGGATCAAACCCAGGATCTGGAGGTGCTACTCGGAAGCCTTAACCATTACGCTAGAGGCCCTTTCGCAACTGAGGCTAGCCTTACCCCTGCATTTTGCAGAGAGGCTGCATCGAACCCAGTACCTTTGTCTTAGTACAAGGCTTCTTATCACTACACATAACTGTTATTAATAGTATATTAAAATAAAGAAACATTCAGCTTCAAACAAATGACATAAAAATCCAAATCTTTAGAAGAACTACATGTACATAATGACATTTGCACAGCAAACAAAGACTCGTCAGGAAATTGATACACCGTGACCAGACTCGTAGCGCTGCAGTAGCCCCACAAGTTTGCTGGTTGCTGGGCGGGAGTTAGACCCCCGGTTCACGCCTAAACAAAGGCTCCACGAGGGCAACCCAAAAGTAGGGATGAGCTTCTATTGGTGTTGCCTAGCTGCCCCTTGTGCCAGCCCAAGTCACGACGCATTGTATTTGTATGGATAAAGCTAGGGTTCAGGGCATTTTCTTGCCAGCATGATTGAGGTAGTACCCACATGCAATAACCTGGAAGGCTTTCCATGGCTGCTTTTTTAGTAAAAATGACAGAACAATAAGTTCATGCCAGATCAGTTACAGAATACCTTAATTCAAACCTAAATCAAAACATCGATTTCAAAATGACTAGGTCACTGAATACACAAAGAAGAACTACATGATCCAAATTAGGTGGCAACTCTGTACCAAAATATTAGCTGAATAAAAGCTTCTACAGACGCAAACAACAATAGTTCTTTTATAAAACAACATTGCCACCTAATTTATTCATTAACAATAGTTCTTTAAGTAATTGTTCCATTCTCAAAAGTCAAAATAGAACGGGAAAATTATGATGTTGTTTCGGCAAGAAGCAAAGAACCAAAGCGCATAACCTGAAGGTCATTGACATACATCAATGAAGAAAAACTAAAATGTATATAATGTAACAACATTGATGTGGAGGGTGGAAATCTTACCACCGTTTCAACATATTCTTTGGGGCGTCGAATTCTCAACACAGATCCATTTAGAGACCTTCCATCAAAAGAAATAGCTGCTGTAGCATCCTCTGGTGTAAGAAATTCCACAAAAGCCTGACGTTTTTCTCTGTTTATCTGCATCGAACCAAAAAAAAAAAGAATATAATATATATATGTATGTTAATAAAAATGTGATATGGTGGGAACAAAAGGTGGCACTGAAGTTCGCTCACCGTACAACTGAGGCATGGTTTAGACCGCTGGAGTTTACTGCCAGTAGACAATAAGAAGTCATTCAAGCAGTCAATCAACTTATCCTCTGTAGCTGAATCAGGCAAATTTTCAATGTGCAACCTCCTGAGTGGGCGTGTTGCTTGTGTAAGCTGGACAGAATCTGCAGTCAAACTATTACCTGCCAACATTGTCACAGCTGTAGTTGAAGGGTCCTTTATCACGCTGAAACTGAATGGAGTAGGAGCCATCTGGCCAACAGTTGGCAGGAAAGTGGTAGGAAAGTTAGATTGGTTTGCTTTAACAGGAGGCTGATCCCATGTGGCTGATTTTTTTTCTGGGGACTGAATGACCTTGGAAGGAGTCTTGGTAGTTGCCTGCTCAGCTTGCAGTGATGTTTTCTTTTTCCTTGGTGAGTATCCACCAAGCCGGCTTTCATATCTCTGGTGCAACCCACCAATGTATCCACCACTCCCCGACGATCTTTGTTTATCAACTTCAGCATACTTCCCCCTTGATTTCTCCATAGAGTAGTAAGGAGGATTGCCAAAATCACGTCCACGGTAATTATACCTTTGTTCCCTTAGTGGCGGTGAGATAGACCTACTGTATCTTTCTCGATCATGATCCCTGCTTCTGGACCTTCTCCTTTTCAACTCTGATTCTCCATGGTATGGTGTTGCATACTCATTCCTTCCAGCATTTCTATCTGAATGTTTGGAATCTTGGAACCGTGCAGAATCATGTCTCTTCAACACTGGTCCTACCTCTAAACTCCTCTCATTATCAAAGCTACGGTCTTTTCTCTTTGTCTCATTTCGAAGCTTCTCACTCTTAAACTTTAATTTATCATCATCATTGATTTCATCATTCCATCTTTTTCCAGGTTCCTTTTGATACTCAGATCTCATTACATCACCCTTTCTTTCTCTGATCTCACTAAGAGTTCTAGTTTTGCTTTCATCAGCCCGGCCACTCATGCTTGTGCTAAGTTTCTGAGAATGATGAATGCCTTTGTCTTTGCTACCTGAATGATTATCGTCTCCTGAGGGCCTCCGTTTCTTGGAGGCCTTCCTTGGTGCATCTCTCAGGCTTTCCTTCTCCGGGACATTTGGTGCATCTTTTAGGTCATCCATCTTTGCATCAGTGTTTGACCTATCTCTAGAGTTGTCCTTGGGTACCTCCTTTGGTGCATATCTCATGTCCTCCTTTCTGGAATATTCCCTTGGTATATGTCTTGGTTTTTCTTTCTTGGCGCCCTCCCTTGTTGCATCTCTATTCTTCTCCTTTCTTGAACCCTCCACAGGCATATCTCTGGGATCCTTTCTGCTTTTGTGGTCTCTTCCTCGTTCCAAGTGAGTAGATTTGTCCTTACCATTTTCTAGCCCTTCCTTGGCTTTCTTAGATTCTGATGCAGCCTTCTTTTCACGCCGCAGCATAATGTCCTTAATGCTCAGAGGTCTTGTGCGGGCAGCTGTCCCATCACTAGCAATTCTCTCAGAGTCATTTTCACCATATATTTTTCTACTCATCTTGATCCTTAACCCAGAATTTTTTGTCAAAAACAATGATATCTTATCTAACCTAGCCTACTCAGAAAGTCTAACAGATAACAGCATTCAACACCATGTGGCTTCCTGCAAAGAATAAAAAATAGAGGCAATGAAACATTGCAACATACTTTTCACCATAGGCAAGCTGATGCAATGTATTTCATCAGAATCACAAAATAAGAACCGGAAAAGGCTGTGCACCTTGAGGAAGCCTAAAGGAGGCTGTGCACCTTGAGGAAGCCTAAAGGTTAAAACCCTAATAGAAGCAGCTAGTTCCAACTTCCAAACAATGTGAAGGAACGAATCCTAGCTCAGTTGATTGTGGATGTGGAAGTATGCCCACATCACCCAAGTTCAAGTCCTCATCGAAGGAATTTGGGTACCTAATTCTTCTTAATTAAAAATCCACCTAGTTCCTCATAGGTTGGTTGAGTTTTTTTAATTCCAAAGAATGTGACATACATTTGGTTTTGATCAAGCATGAGGGATCTGGCTAATCTCACGCCTCCAGAAACTGGAAGCCATGGAGAATGCGAAATGTATGTATTACTTACCTAACCCTTGCTGTACTGAACTGGGCTGGGAAATAAGAATGCTAAGACAGTTTCATTTTAATAGATAGTCCAGAAATTGGTTATAATAGCACAGCACTAAAGAACCCCGTCCAATCCAGGGTAAACCGAGTACAGGACATGGGTGTACACATGTGCACCTGATAATTTTTGCAAGACCATGAAGTTAATATGTATCGCAGTGGCGGAGCTGGTAAATCTCACATAAACGCATAAACAACCCATATTATACCAGCATACCCATAGTTCATAGAAAAAACGATAAAATGCACAACTTATTATACAAGAAATTTGATAAAAATATGATGTTGTACAGAATAAGGCTAGCAAGACCAGGATAAGAAGTAACATTCATGTCATCTAGATTGGAATGATGATTGCTGAGTAAATTGGAATATTGGATATGAGAATATAGATTATCATAGATAGGTACGGATTTCTAAGTGTAAGCATGCATCTGAAGTTTACAGAAAACAGGAAACTAAGCAAGGACAACAGCTGAGGGGAACTGAAATCTTTTGCAGCTACATAACAACTGATCAAAATGGTCACTATGCGCAAATGAGAACTTGAGCATCTTGAGAAACTCTCTTCGCCTGCTGCAGTTTTGCACCTTGCCTACAAACAATTGATGAATGAATGATGGAGTATTCAAAATTTTGGAACAACCTGTTGTAGCTGAGTGTTGTCTGCTCTGCTGCTCTGCGCTTATACAGAACTGCGCAGCACGCAGGAGGCGCCGAGCGGCCGAGCCGTCGCAGCACCGCGTTCCTCTCGCCTGCCTACTGAACTGGTAGCACCCGTGCGCCGTGGAGATGCTGGCCGCGCCACTGCCCAACTCCTTCCTCGATTTGGCTGCACCGCTGGTCGCGCCGCTGGCCCCCCGGGACTAGGGTTAGTTCGCACGCCGCGCTGACGCACGCGGTGAGATGCACGCCGCTCGCGAGGGGAGGACGTCACACGAGGAGATGCGTCTGCGGCAGAGGCCACCGGTGTGAAGCTCACCTTTTCCCAGGCCGGCGACTGGGCCACTTTGGGTTGGGCCGGAAAACAGCGTTCACGGTTTGAACAAGGTCCATTTGCTTAACGAAGTCCGATTTATCATTTATCATCTGTAAAACTAGTCGGTTATTGGTGTGTTGCCACGACTCACATAAATTATCCAATAAAAAAATCTCAATTGTCTCCGTTCTTCGCATAATATTTTTTATAAACGCACGGGTACCATAGACAATAAATCAGAGACTTTCATCCCTCGTCTCCCTCGCTTCTAAGGTTTCGTAGAGCAAGAGTGTCGGTGTTTTGGGTCCGACCGCACACCCGGGGATGCCTCTCAAGGTGTTTTTAGAAGTAGGACGGTGTCGACGACTGTAGCAAAATGGTTTGTGCCAGATGCACGAGGGACAGTGGACAATGTTTGCAGGTTCGGGCCGCTTAGAGACGCGTAACACCCTACGTCCTGGTGAGTATGCTTGGTGGACAAGGTTACAAGAGGGCTCTCTGAATTGAGAATGCAGAGAGTTGATGTGGGTGGCTAAATAATAGAGTCGATCGATCTGAAGGGGTGCCCCCTAGGCCTTATATACTCGACCGTGGGGCAATACACGTGGATATGATAACAACGTGTAGCTAAAAGATGGTGAACTGTTTGAGTTTATTTATAGTTCTGCTCTGCCGACTTATCCTCGCATGGCTCCGTTGCATGGGGGCTCCAACGCGGGAAAGTCGGATCTCTGTTGTGGTCACTCGCTCGACGTTGTGGGTCGTCCGGGTTTACACCAATCCGGCCTCATGTCGATCTGCTTTGCTGGTTGTCTCTCCCCAGACCCACGAAAGAATGACCTTACGATTTATTGGGCCCTTTGGCCTTTCGTGAGGTCTTTTACTCTTTTAGTGGACCCGGGGATATCTATCCCCCACAAGCCCCCGATCTTTGGGTTAATTTAGAGGTAATCAGCCCAAAGATCCCAGGTCCAGTTTGCAGGTGATTTGAAGAAAATGACTTCTTATTGTCTCCTCCTGTTTTGATCACTCGTAGACCGAAGCTTTGTTTCGTGCTTGTGCCTTAGAGGTCGGCATTTCAATTTGTAGGATTCTGAGCTTCATTGGGTGCACCAGAGGTGCACCCAATGGGTGTAGCCCCCGAGCTTCGAGTAGATTTTAGAAGATAATCTACTCGAAGGTCTTCCCCAGAAATTATTTCCATTTGCGCTCCTGTGTTTTGGTTGAGGGCCGGCCTTTTAATCTTGTCCCACGCCTTAGAAGTCGGCACTATCTTGGCTTGGAATGATAATCCATGGGGTGCACCGGAGGTGCACCCAATGGGTGTAGCCCCCGACCTTCAAATGGATTTTTGAGGATAATCCATTCGAAGGTCTTCCTTTTGTGTCACTTTGCTGAAAATTATCCTTTCTGTTTATAAAAATTGGCATGAAGCTATCTGCATTATGCTTTGGAGGTCAGCATTATGTCATCAATATTATGCTTCAGAGGTCAGCATATATTTTGTCTTTAGCAGCCGAGTTCGCAATCCATCCATATCTTGCTAGGTAGTGCAATTTATTTGCTCTGCGACTGATTGGACGTTTGATGGACGTTCTCTGTCTAGTCTTCACGTCGCTTCTGTCGGCCATATTTTGTACTTCACTGGCTATATTTGGCTTTCCTCTGATCCTTATTGGTATCTCATTTTTGTCTTGAGGTATTCACTGCGTGCCCTGCACAGATGTGACCGTTTTGAAAAATATACCGATAATTCCTGGACGTCCCCCCCCCAATGGGTGCGGGCAAGGGACGGTTTGGTACGCTGAGTGTTTTAGCCGGCTGCTTCTGAGTAGTAATGTGATGTGACGGTGGGTGTAATCATATCCTTCGCGTTGTTGACTGGAGTCCCAATGGGTGTTGTGTTGCGTGAAACGGCGTCAGCCGCCTGACGCGTCCTCAGACGGGTTGAAGTGCTTATTGAATGCTTTGCGACTGTTCAGTGACCGCGGTTGGAGGTGAGCGGTTGCCTTCTCCTTCTATAAATAACGTCGTTGTCTCTCTGGCTTTTTCACATCTCTCGTTGTTCTCTGTTGCTTCCCTTTCTTCTCTCCGTTTTGCTTCCACCATGGGCAAGAACAACAAGCGCAAGCGTGAGCCAACTCCTCCATCGGAGGAGTTTGGTGACTCGGAGTACTCAGAGGAGGAGTTTTCCTCTGAGTCTGAGGGGTCTCCGGCTCCCATCCCCTGCGTGAGTCGTCTGACGACTCAGACGACTCCCAGGGGCTCGCGGCGGAGGTCTGGACGTACATCCGGGCCGTCGAGCGCTCCGGGCTCGAGGGCTCGGATGAGTCGGAGTACTCCTCGGATGAGGAGGACTCGGACGGCGGCGGCGAGGACGAGGATGATGACGACGACGACGATGGCGACGGTGGCGACGGTGACGGTGACGGCAGCGGCAAGGGCGGCGGCGGCAGCAGCAAGGACGGTGACGGCGGCGACAGCAGGGGCAGCAACCGGGGCGGCAGCAGCAGGGTCAGCACCAGGGGCAGCAGCGGCGGCGGCAGTAGCAGGGCCAGTGGCTAGATGTCACTGGTCTTTTAGATATTAGTATAGTATAGTTAGAATAATGTAGTAGTATTTAGTAGTGTAGAGTAGTATAGCGTAGTGTAGTAGTAGTAGCAGTAATGTAATGTAATGTAGTAGTAGTAATAGGGAAGTATCAACTCATAAAGAGTTGATTTGTAAGTATGTTATCTTCCTCTCTAATGAAATAGTGATGTTGGCTTCTCCTTGATGGTTGTCCAGCTTATTTGTGAAGCTAATTCATTTGAGACAGTAAGTGAATAACTCGGGCATCAAACTGATGCTTTCAGAAATAGCTGCCGAGTAACTTTGTAGATGGTGTCGGCGCTTTAGAGTAACTATCGAGTCACTGAACACGATATCGAAGTTTTAGAGATAACTGTCGAGCGACTGGATACGATATCAGCGTTTTAGAAGCAACGCCGAGTGATAGCAGGCCGCGCGGGTCTCTTTGAGGATGAAAGCCGAGTGATGAGGTGGCGCACCGGTGTTCTGGAAATAACTGCCGGGTGACCACGTGGCACGCCGGGGTTTTGGAAATAACCGCTGGGTGCTGACTGGGCACTTTTTGAAACGGTATCTGGCTCGAGAATATCCCATAAGTGCTGCGCTTTTAGCCGCCTTTGCTTTTCGTGCCCTAGTTTTTACTTTCTCGCTTCCGAATCCTCTCTGCTATTCGCCTCCCATTCCGCTCGCTGGTAAAATCGAGATGGCGCCCAAGAGGAAGACCTCGAGTTCGTCTGCTGTGGTGATTCCTCCAATCGATCCCAACAGCCAGTTGCCTTTCGCAGGTAACCACATGTCCGTCATTTCTGAGCCTGAACTTCTCCACCTCGTATCTATCGGGGTTCTTCCTCCGCGGGAACTCTGTTCTTGGCGGATTTGCCATGGGTTTACTGTTCTGACTGAGGATACCCATGAGTCCGTTGTCTATGCCCCTTTCCTTCTCCGCGGCCTTGGCCTTCCCATTTCTCCCTTTTTCCGCGGCCTCCTTGATTTCTACCATCTTAACTTGACCCATTTGAACCCCAATTCTATCCTGCAAATCTCCATTTTCGTTCATTTATGCGAAGCCTTTCTTGGCGTGCTGCCACATTTCGGTCTGTGGAAATACTTGTATCATTATCGCCCTAGGATGGCCGGGGGACAACATCAGTTGGTTGGGGGTGCCAGCTTGGAGATGCGCCGTGGGAGGAAGACTGAATATCTCGAGATCCCTCTCAAGGACAGTATCAAGGGATGGCGCTTGGAGTGGTTCATAGTTGAGAATTATGGGAATTCTCTCCCCTCCCGGTCGGGAAGACAGCCGGACGTTCGCACCCCAAGCTGGACCGAGTCTCCCACAGATCAGGAGGTAGCTGAGGCAGGTGTGTTGCTAGCTGAAGTTGGACTGCTGAAAGAGAGGGGTCTGACTGCTGAAGCCGTGGTTACTGATTTTGTTTTCAAGAATATTCAGCCATTGAAAGACAGGGCATACCCAGCTTATCTGTATCGAGGGCTAGCCGACTCAACTCGGGTTACCAACAGAAGAATTCCCTCTGCAGACTTGGTGAGCCGACTAGAGATGATCCTTAGGGGCAAAGTGTCAAATGTTGGTGCTCCAGTGGCATACTCGGCCTGGAACCTGCCTCCTCCCAAAGCCTTCACCCTTTTTGTGTCGAATCCACCTGTCACTGATGGCAGTTTGGGCCTTAGTGCGACCCTCTGCTGAAGAAGTTAGTGCCCTGGTTGCCTCGCTTGGGGAGATTCCTGATGATGAACAGCAGGTCCATTTTGAGGTGCCCATGAACCCTAGTGATGCAGAGATAAGCGCTATGCTTGATTTGCTGGCTGAGGATTCTTCCGACGCTGCTCCTGCTGGGGCGTTGGTAGTGGCGCCCCTCCCAGAGGCTGATACGACTTTGGATACTCAAAAGCCTGTCAGTACTCGCCCGAGGCGCCCTTGCCGAGCCAATCAGCCTGATCCTTCTGCTGATGAGCAGAAGAAGAAAAGAAGGCGCCTCCGGCGAGTATCCAGTTTGGATCGGGACGCTGGTACCTCGGTTCCTGCTACTGAAGAAGTGCCTGCGACTGGATTTACTGATGCTGACCCAAATGGGTGTACCCAATCCGCTGCTGATCCCAATGTGGGTTCTCCATCTGTTGCTGATCCCAATGGGGGTGCTGCTTGTGTTGCCAATGTGGATAACGAGGAGGAAGAAAATGAAATTCCTTTGACTCGGAAAAACAGTCGGCAGTTCATCGCCAGCGGTGAAAGTAGTGGAGTTCCCTCTCCTGCTTTGTCTGCCCTCATTGGTCTGCAAGAACTGTCCCTGGCCAACTTTGATCAGACTCTTGAGGATATGGTCCCAGAGGACTTGTTATCGGAGCCAGTGGATGATGGTGCAATGGAGGTTTGCGCTGACGTGCCTGATGCTGGGTTGAGGTCATCCCGTGCCTCGTCGACCTTAGAGCGCAATCTCGAGGGTCGGGAGACTGACTTGGATCGTCCTGGTCCTATGCAAGTAGCTGAGGGCCCGTCAACCTTAGAGGTGGTTACTGCAGAGAACTTGGACCCCAAGGATGGTGCTGACACATGCCTAGCCCCCGAGGATGTCGCCGGGGATGACTTGGCTCGGGTGGGGAGTGTAAGCCACTGCCCAGCCCCCGAGGGTGCTGCCGGGGATGATCCGGCTCAAGTGGGCAATGCAAACTATGACCCAGCCCCCGAGGGTGCCCGAGCGGGGTCTCCCTCCTGTACTTCCATGGACGTTCATGCGGGGTCTCCTCCATGAAAGCTCTTGTCGGGGACCATAATTAGGGGTACCCTCAAGACGCCTAATTCTCAGCTGGTAACCCCCATCAGCATAAAGCTGCAAAGGCCTGATGGGTTTGATTAAGTCAGGGATCAGTCCACACGAGTGACTTGACCACGCCACGCCCGAGCCTAGCCTCGGGCGAGGGCAGCCGACCCTAAGATGACTCCGTCTCGCCTGAGGTCTCCTCTTTCACGGCAGGCACATCCCCGGCTCGCCCTAGGCCCCGCCTCCGATAAGGAGAAACCCTGACTAAATCACCGCACCAACCGACCGAGTCACCAGGGCGTTTAACGCAAAAGGTAAGACCGACGGGCGGCCAGACTTCGCCAGTGGTGCCATAGGAGACTCCGCCCGACCCAGGGCTCGGACTCAGGCTAAGGCCTCGGAAGACGGCGAACTCCGCTCCGCCCGACCCAGGGCTCGGACTCAGGCTAAGGCCTCGGAAGACGGCGAACTCCGCTCCGCCCGACCCAGGGCTCGGACTCAGGCTAAGGCCTCGGAAGACGGCGAACTCCGCTCCGCCCGACCCAGGGCTCGGACTCAGGCTAAGGCCTCGGAAGACGGCGACCTCCGCCTCGCCCGACCCAGGGCTCGGACTCCGCCTCGGCCTCTGCCGAATAATCTCCGCCTCGCCCGACCAGGGCTCGGACTCTGTCTCTGTCTTGCAGGACGGACTCGGCCATAGCCTCGGAGGAGCCTCCACGACGCCCGACCTAGGATACGAGACCGCCACGTCAACAGGAAGCGTCATCATCACCCTGCCCCGAGCCGACTTGGGTCGCAGAGAACAAGACCGGCGTCCCATCTGGCCAGCTATGCCAGATAGGCCATGATGGCGCCCCGCTAGCTCATGACGACGGCGGCTCCCAGCTCCCTTACGAAAGCAGGAGAACGTCAGCAAGGACCCAGCCACCTCGACAGCTGTCCCCCCGTCCGGCTCCGTTACTCCTCCAACAGCCACGACGCCACTCCAACAGGGTGCCACGATCTCTCTGGCCGCCACCTGGGCATGTACATAGGGCGCTAGCTCTCCCTCGCTAGACACGTAGCACCTTGCTACACCCCCGTCTTGTACACCTGGACCCTCTCCTTACGACTATAAAAGGAAGGGCCAGGGCCTTCTTAAAAAAGGTTGGCCTCACGGGGACGAAAGGCAGGGGCAGGCGCTCTCTCGGGGCCGCCCTCTCCCTTCACCTCGTGCGGACGCTTGTAACCCCCTACTGCAAGCGCACCCGACCTGGGCGCGGGACGAACACGAAGGCCGTGGGAATTTCTCCGACTCCCTCGCGATCCGGCTCCGGCCACCGACCTCTCTCTCACTCCGTTCCCCCCTTTGCGCTCGCTCCACGCGCTCGACCCATCTGGGCTGGGGCACGCGGCACTCTCACTCGTCGGCTCGAGGACCCCCCGGTCTCGGAACGCCGACAGTTGGCGCGCCAGGTAGGGGCACGCTGCGTGTTGACGTTCGATTTCCCGTCAAAGCTCCAGATGGGCAGTCTCCAACAACCTCTTCAACCCGGGACGGTGCTCCGTTTCGGGAACCTCGAGTTCATCTCGCTCGACGGCGACTACGACATGATACTCCTTCCACCGCCGCGCGACGACGACATTGATGGCGGACAGCCCGCCCGCTGGCGGCGGAATCGACGACGTCTTTCCCGCGTAGGGGAAGGACAACTTTCGAGCTCGCCCCATCCTCTCCCTCGCCGTCGAAGGAGGAGGAGGCAGGGCAACCGGGACCGAGCGGGAGGTCGCGCTCCGACGGCTGTCGGGCAAATCGACATCCCCGGCGCCTCGACGGAGGACACGCCAAGCGTCGCCCTCGCGTTCAAGGCAGACGCGAGCGCCATCCCCCCGCAACACGTCGACTCCGAGCAAGTGGACGACGCCAGCACGCTCACGGAAGGCCTGCAGGACGTCGCCCTCGGACCCAAGACGACGACGCGGTCAGCCCCCGACGCGACTTCATCGCTCCTCGTCGACAAAAAGGTATCGACTGCTACCCATCTTTCGTTATTTCGACTCGGCCTCAGCCCGCCTGGCGATCTCGCTTTGGCGGGCGCTCACATTGAGGCGAGTGCAACCTCTCTGGGGTTCCCTGTGCGGTCGCCTTGGGACCGATTGACGGGTGTCTCGACCTACGGACCCCCTGGGTCCGAGGAAGACGACGACCCCAGCATCTGCTGGGATTTCTCCGGATCTGGCAACCCTAGTGCCATGCGGGACTTCATGACCGCATGTGACTACTGCCTCTCCGACTGTTCCGACGGCAGCCGCAGCCTTGGCGACAAGGACTGCGGCCTGAGTCGCGAATGTTTCCACATCGAGCTAGGGGATCCCTCCGGAGGCGGCTGTCTCGGCATGCCGGAGGATGGTGATCCCCCTAGGCCAGCGCCTCGCGCTGACATCCCGCGGGAGCTAGCTGTGGTCCCCGCTTCGGCGGGAGGTCACGACCCACAGCTCGAGCAAGTCCGCGGGGCGCAGGCCGGGTTCGATGAAGGAGCAGGAGCGCTCGAGGCAATCCGTCAGAACATCGGGCAGGTATGGGCGAGCCAACCCCCGGCCGGAGGAATACGTCACTTGCCCCAAGGTCTCCAGCACCGCATCGCCAACGATGCCAGGGACAAACCGCCACCCGCATCCGGCGGGACTGGCCAGGACCTGGTCGCTGCAGCAATGCTCCTCCGCGCGATGCCGGAGTCATCAACCACCGAGGGACGGCGGATTCAGGGAGAACTCAGGCATCTCCTGGAAGGCGCTGCGGCCCGGCGGGCAGAGAGCTCTGCCTCTCGAAGGCAGGGATACACCCCGGATCCTCGTGCCGCGACTTCCCGACTCACGCGGGAAGCCTCGGTCTTCACCGGGCGCACGCGCAACACCGCGCCTGCGGCCCCGGGCCACCTCGGCGACGAGCACCCTCATCGCGACCGTCGGGCACGCCTCGACGAAAGGGTGCGCCGAGGCTACCACCCCAGGCGTGGGGGACGTTATGACAGCGGGGAGGATCGAAGTCCCTCGCCCGAACCACCCGGTCCGCAGGTCTTTAGCCGAGCCATTCGGCGGGCGCCGTTTCCGCCCCGATTCCGACCCCCGACTACTATCACGAAGTACTCGGGGGAGACGAGACCGGAATTGTGGCTTGCAGACTACCGCCTGGCCTGTCAGCTGGGTGGGACGGACGATGACAACCTCATCATCCGAAACCTCCCCCTATTTCTCTCCGACACCGCTCGTGCCTGGTTGGAGCACCTGCCCCCGGGGCAGATTTCCAACTGGGAGGATCTGGTCCAGGCCTTCGCCGGGAACTTCCAGGGCACGTACGTGCGCCCCGGGAATTCCTGGGACCTCCGAAGCTGTCGGCAATTGCCGGGAGAGTCCCTTCGGGACTACATCCGGCGGTTCTCGAAGCAGCGCACCGAGCTGCCCAACATCACCGACTCCGATGTCATCGGCGCGTTCCTCGCCGGCACCACCTGCCGCGACCTGGTGAGCAAGTTGGGTCGCAAGACCCCCACCAGGGCGAGCGAGCTGATGGACATCGCTACCAAGTTCGCCTCCGGCCAGGAGGCGGTAGAGGCCATCTTCCGAAAGGACAAGCAGCCCCAGGGCCGCCCGTCGGAAGATGCTCCCGAGGCGTCTGCTCCGCGCGGCGCCAAGAAGAAAGGCAGGAGGAAGTCGCAAGCGAAACGCGACGTTCCCGATGCTGACCTTGTCGCCGCCGCCGAGCGCAAGAACCCTCGGAAACCCCCCGGAGGTGCAAACCTCTTCGACAAGGCACTCAGGGAGGCGTGCCCCTACCATCAGGGGCCCGTCAAACACACCCTCGAAGAATGCGTCATGCTTCGGCGTCACTTCCATCGGGCCGGGCCACCCGCCGAGGGTGGCAAGGCTCACGACGACGAAAAAAGGGAGGATCACCAAGCAGGAGAGTTCCCCGAGGTCCGCGACTGCTTCATGATCTACGGAGGGCATGTGGCGAATGCCTCGGCTCGGCATCGTAAGCAAGAGCGTCGGGAGGTCTGCTCGGTGAAGGTGGCGGCGCCAGTCTACCTAGACTGGTCCGACAAGCCCATCACCTTCGACCAGGACGACCACCCCGACCACGTGCCGAGCCCGGGGAAGTACCCGCTCGTCGTCGATCCTGTCATTGGCGACGTCAGGCTCACCAAGGTCCTGATGGATGGGGGCAGCTGCCTCAACATCATCTACGCCGAGACTCTCAAGCTCCTGCGCGTCGACTTGTCGTCCGTCCGAGCAGGCGCTGCGCCCTTCCACGGGATCATTCCCGGGAAGCGCGTCCAGCCCCTCGGACAGCTCGACCTCCCTGTCTGCTTCGGAACACCCTCCAACTTCCGAAGAGAGACTTTGACGTTCGAGGTGGTCGGGTTCCGAGGGACCTACCACGCGGTGTTGGGAAGGCCATGCTGCGCGAAGTTCATGGCCATCCCCAACTACACCTACCTGAAGCTCAAGATGCCGGGCCCCAACGTGGTCATCACCGTCGGCCCCACGTACAAACACGCATTCGAATGCGATGTGGAGTGCGTGGAGTACGCCGAGGCCCTCGCCGAATCCGAGGCCCTCATTGCCGACCTAGAAAGCCTCTCCCGAGAGGTGCCGGATGTGAAGCGGCATGCCGGCAACTTCGAGCCAGCAGAGACGGTTAAGGCCGTCCCTCTCGACCCCAGTGGCGACGCCTCCAAGCAGATCCGGATCGGTTCGGGGCTCGACCCCAAATAGGAGGCAGTGCTCGTCGACTTTCTCCGCGCAAACGCCGACGTTTTCGCGTGGAGTCCCTCGGACATGCCCGGCATACCGAGGGAAGTCGCCGAGCACTCGCTGGATATTCGGGCCGAGGCCCGACCGGTCAGACAGCCTCTGCGCCGATTCGACGAGGAAAGGCGCAGAGTGATAGGCGAGGAGGTCCACAAGCTGATGGCAGCGGGGTTCATCAAAGAGGTATTCCATCCCGAATGGCTTGCCAACCCTGTACTTGTGAGGAAAAAAGGGGGGAAGTGGCGGATGTGTGTAGACTACACTGGCCTCAACAAAGCATGTCCAAAGGTCCCCTACCCTCTACCTCGCATCGACCAAATTGTGGACTCCACAGCAGGGTGCGAAACCCTGTCTTTTCTCGATGCCTACTCAGGGTATCATCAAATCAAGATGAAAGAGTCCGACCAGCTCGCGACTTCTTTCATCACGCCCTTCGGCATGTACTGTTATGTCACAATGCCGTTCGGGTTGAGGAACGCGGGTGCAACGTACCAGCGGTGCATGAACCATGTGTTCGGCGAACACATTGGTCGCACGGTCGAGGCCTACGTCGACGACATCGTGGTCAAGACGAGGAAAGCCTCCGACCTTCTCTCCGACCTCGGACTGACATTCCGGTGTCTCAAGGCGAAGGGCGTCAAGCTCAATCCCGAGAAGTGCGTCTTCGGGGTGCCCCGGGGCATGCTCTTGGGGTTCATCGTCTCCGAGCGGGGCATCGAAGCCAATCCGGAGAAGATCGCAGCAATCACAAACATGGGACCTGTCAAGGACTTAAAAGGCGTACAGAGGGTCATGGGATGCCTCGCGGCCTTGAGCCGCTTCATCTCGCGCCTCGGCGAAAGAGGCCTGCCCCTGTACCGCCTCTTAAGGAAGGCCGAATGCTTCACTTGGACTCCCGAGGCCGAGGAAGCCCTCGGGAGCCTGAAGGCACTCCTCACACAGGCGCCCATCTTGGTACCCCCAACTGATGGAGAGACCCTCCTGGTCTACGTCGCCGCAACCACTCAGGTGGTCAGCGCCGCGATCGTGGTCGAAAGGCAGGAAGAGGGGCATGCTTTGCCCATTCAGAGGCCAGTTTACTTCGTCAGCGAAGTGCTGTCCGAGACCAAGACCCGCTACCCACAAGTCCAGAAGCTGCTATACGCTGTGGTCCTGACGAGGCGAAAGTTGCGACATTACTTCGAGTCCCATCCGGTGACTGTGGTGTCATCCTTCCCCCTGGGGGAGATCATCCAGTGCCGGGAAGCCTTGGGACGGATCGCAAAGTGGGCGGTGGAAATCATGGGCGAGGCGATCTCGTTCGCCCCTCGGAAGGCCATCAAGTCCCAGGCACTGGCGGATTTCGTAGCCGAATGGGTCGATACCCAGTTACCAACGGCTCCGATCCAACCAGAACTCTGGACCATGTTTTTCGACGGGTCGCTGATGAAGACGGGAGCTGGCGCGGGCCTGCTTTTCGTCTCGCCCCTCGGAAAACACCTGCGCTACGTGCTTCGCCTCCATTTCCCGGCGTCTAACAATGTAGCTGAGTACGAGGCTCTGATCAACGGGTTGCGAATCGCCATCGAGCTAGGGGTTCGACGCCTCGATGCACGCGGCGACTCGCAGCTCGTCATCGACCAAGTCATGAAGAATTCCCTCTGCCGCGACCCGAAGATGGAGGCCTACTGCGAAGAGGTTCGACGCCTGGAGGACAAGTTCTACGGGCTCGAACTTAACCACATCGCCCGACGCTATAACGAGACTGCGGACGAGCTGGCGAAGATAGCCTCGGGGCGGACAACGGTTCCCCCGGACGTCTTCGCCCGGGATCTGCACCAACCCTCCGTCAAGATAGGCGACGCGCCCGAACCCGAGGCACCCTCGGCCTCGTCCGAGGTGACCTCGGCTCAGCCCGAGCCGTCCTCGGCCCAATCCAAGGAACCCTCGGGGCCCGAGCGCGAAGCGCTGCACGTCGAGGAGGAGCAGAACGGGGTCGTGCCAGATCAAGATTGGAGGACCCCGTACCTGCAATATCTCCGCCGAGGAGAGCTGCCCCTCGACCAAACTGAGGCTCGGCGGGTAACACGACGAGCAAAATCGTTCGTCCTGCTGGGCGACGAGAAGGAGCTCTACCACCGCAGCCCCTCGGGCATCCTCCAGCGATGCATCACCATCGCCGAGGGTCAGGACCTCCTGCAGGAAATACACTCGGGGGCTTGCGGTCATCATGCAGCACCTCGAACCCTCGTCGGGAATGCTTTCCGCCAAGGCTTCTACTGGCCAACGGCGGCGGCTGACGCCACTAGAATTGTCCGCGCCTGCGAAGGGTGCCAATTCTATGCGAAGCAGACCCACCTGCCCGCTCAGGCTCTGCAGACGATACCCATCACCTGGCCCTTCGCTGTGTGGGGTCTGGACCTCGTCGGCCCACTGCAGAAGGCACCCGGGGGCTACACGCACCTGCTGGTCGCCATCGACAAATTCTCCAAGTGGATCGAGGTCCGACCCCTAAGCAGCATCAGGTCCGAGCAGGCGGTGGCATTCTTCACCAACATCATCCATCGCTTCGGGGTCCCGAACTCCATCATCACCGACAATGGCACCCAGTTCACCGGCAAAAAATTCTTGGATTTTTGCGACGATCACAACATCCGGGTGGACTGGGCCGCCGTAGCTCACCCCATGTCGAATGGGCAAGTGGAACGTGCCAATGGCATGATTCTACGGGGGCTTAAGCCTCGGATTTATAACAGTCTCAACAAGTTCGGCAAGCGATGGATGAAGGAACTCCCCTCGGTGGTCTGGAGCCTGAGGACGACTCCAAGCCGAGCCACGGGTTTCACGCCGTTCTTCCTGGTCTACGGGGCCGAGGCGATCCTGCCCACGGACCTGGAATACGGTTCCCCGAGGACGAGGGCTTACGACGAAGAAAGCAACCAAGCCAGCCGAGAAGACTCGCTGGACCAGCTGGACGAGGCTCGGGACAGGGCCCTACTACACTCAGCGCGGTATCAGCAGTCCCTGCGACGCTACCACGCCCGAGGGGTCCGACCCCGAGATCTCCAGGTGGGCGATTTGGTGCTTCGGCTGCGGCAGGACGCCCGAGGGAGGCATAAGCTAACGCCCCCCTGGGAGGGGCCGTTCATCATCGCCAAAGTTCTGAAGCCCGGAACTTACAAGCTGGCCAACAGTCAAGGCGAGGTCTACGGCAACGCTTGGAACATCCAACAGCTACGTCGCTTCTATCCTTAAGAATGTTTCCAAGTTGTTCTTATACCCCGTACCCACGAGAAGTTTAGTCAACAAGGAAGGGTCGGCCTCGCCTCAGCGGAGCCCGACCCTCCCTCGGGGGCTAAAAGGGGGTTAACCCCCTCTGCGTCAAAATTTTCCTCGAACAAAAAACCTCTTTTACCAGAACATCTTTCGTGCTTTTTGACTACTTCGAAAAGTGGGTCCTAGAAACGACGGGGTACACGTAAGCAGCCAAGGCCGACCGAGCCGAGGGACTCCTACGCCTCCGGGATACGGATACCTCACTCGTCACCTTCTGTGATAAGTAACTCGCGTTCGGATAAGGTGACTCCGCGGATCGAATGAGTCTTTACGTACGGAGGCTTTTCTGTTGAAGCAGGTTCTTCGAGCCTTCTCGACCGAGTCGGTGACAGGGCCTCATGGATGGGTAAAAGTACGCGTAAGCGGCGAGGCCGACCGAGCCGAGGGACTCCCACGCCTCCGGGATACGGATACCTCACTCATCACCTCCCGCGAGAAGCAACTCTTGCTCGCACTAACATCCCTGCTACCGACAAAAAGTCCAGATACTCGAAGCAAGAGGAAAAGAGACACAGCTTTATAACGCGACAAGGGTGTGTGTTCTGGCCTCAACGACCGCACAAGGCCCACGCTACAGAACGACTTGACCCTGCAGGCGCGGACCTCGGCGCTGGAAGAGAGTGACGACACCCTCGGCATCAGCAGCACCTTCGGCAAGACCCGACCTGGCCTCGGGTGGCCACGCGGTCCGAAGGCCTCCGCTCCAAAGGACGACGTCGACGCCGCGCTCGAGCAATCTCCGCCAGAGGCTTCCCCGAGAATCCGGCCCAAGCGGACGGCTCGGCCGGCCACCTCCGGGGCCTCGGCCGACCCCTTCCGAGGGCGCCAGCTCGGTCCGAGGCCTCGGCCAATCAACTCCGGCGCCGAGCCTGCCAGCAGACGACCCAGCTGGGCTCCGGCCAACCAGGTTCCATTTCCGAGCCAACAACGCCTCTGCTTGTGCTGATATCGCTACCCCTGGCCTCGGCTCATCGAAGAGCGACCGAGGGGTCTTTTTAACCAAGCTAGAAGAGCCTCGGACAACAGGTCCGACCGAGCCGAGGGATTCCTACGCCTCCGGGATACGGATACCTCACTCGTCACCTGGACACGGGGCGACTCATGCTTGGTGAAGCGATTCAGACAATCGATAGGCAAGTCTTATTGCTCAGAAATGAGGAAAAAACACGGCTCTGTGCCGGAGTTACATACATGTTCAGGCCCCGAAAGCCGAAATGAACAAAAAACCCGGCACTCGGAGTGCCACTACAGGCGGAACTCCGGTTCCCCCCCCGCAGGTACGAACAACCCCACTCGATAGGGGCGGGCCTGCGGGGCAGCGGAAAGACTCTCACCCCTCGAGGACGAGAGCCAGCCATTCAGGCCGAGAGACGGAGACCCAGGGCTACTGACGGAGTCGGCAATCTCATCAGTAGAGAAGCCAGTTCCGTCCGCCGGCGCCTCGGGACCCCCCACTCCCGGCATGGCTAGAGGAAGTCTCCGAGATGCTGGAGGATGCCGCTCTCACCCCGGGAACACGGGGAAGAAGAGGGCAACCGACCCACACGGAGACAGCCCCCTGGCTCGCCTCGTCCTCCCTCTTGGCCTGGTGATGAAAATCCTTGAGGCCGAGGGAGGGGCAGAGACCGCAGCCCGGCTCGCTTTCCCCCACCATCAAGCCGGAGGTCGCCTTCTCGGGCGATCGCCGGTGGAGGGGTGCAGCCGGGCCGCATGATGAAAATCCTTGAAGCCGAACGATGGCTGAAAGGTACCAACTCCCACGGGGTTGCGTTCCTCCAACGATGGAGCGAAAAGACGGCGGTTCCCCCCATCCGGGGACCTGGAAGATGGAGAGACACAATGCATAAGGGAGAAAGGAGACATGGTCGCCTCACAAAGAGGGTCGCCCTCCTTTTAAAGGCAACTCCCCCTGCTAGCGCCCTCAACCGTCATGGGCTGAGTCTTCTCCAACGCGCCTCCAAGGCCCTTCCCCGCGGCGCGGGGGCTGGGGCCCGCCTGTCATGCAGACCAGCTCCAAGCAGAGGGAGCCAAACCGCCGCGCACGACGCACGCAACCGCCCAGCGGTTACAAGTAACCCTCCCCTTTTGCCCAGACCAACGGGCAAAGGGGGCGAGCGGCCATGCAAGCGGCATGCAACCACGCCAAGTGGACGCGCCTCCCCGACTCCTGACAGGCCAGCGCGACGGCTCAAGACCACGCGTCGTTCAACTGGCGCGCCAGGCGCTGCATGCGAACCGCTGCGCCTCTCGCTCCACCACCGCACCTCCTCGATTGCGGAACCGATACCGCGACTCGAGGCCGCCCAGCCTACGATCCAGCGGCGCCAGCCTGGCGCAGCGGTCAAACGCGGTCAAAAATGGGCCGGCAGTAATGACGGTGGCAGGCGTGTGAGGGCAGCGGTTACGCCATCGGCCAGGCTCACGTCCCATCCGGGGGCAGCAAGAGAACCCTTCTCACGACATGAAGACGACGCGTCCGTGACCCGTACCTCGAACGGCCCGCACGCGCACAACGGCGACCTCGCCAACTACTCACCCCAGCGCATTAACTCCACTGCGAAATAGGTGACGTTTCTGGCAGGGGCAGCTGGCGGCGCTTCGCCTCCGCCAAAAACGGCCACGCCGAGAAAGGTACGCCACGAAGTTCAATTTCGAATCCCTTTTTCCCTTTTCCTTCTTTCTCTATCTCTTGCAACAGGGACCGAGAAGGGGGATAACCCCAAAGGGATCCTTCCCCGTGAAGGAACTAGGCCCCGAGCCTCCCTACTGATCAGGGGTTCGAAGGCTGGCCCCCCGAAGGGTTCAACAGCCGCCTCAGATCGCGTGGGCCCGACACCCACTACTGGTCAGGGGTTCGAAGGTCGGCCCCCGAAAGGTTCCATGACCGCCTCAGGCTACTAGGGCTCCGTGCCCCCTACTGATCAGGGGTTCGAAGGCTGGCCTGTCGAAGGGTTCACAGCCGCCTCAGACGCCGAGCGAGGGATGACCAGGGGTACGTTCGATACATAACCAAGGCTCGGGCTGCGCTCCCGAGGTACCCTAGGACATTTCCGAGACCAGCGGGAACGACTCTGTAACGGAATCCCATCGGAGGGAGGCAACGAGCCCTCGGACCCCGTCGCTAGGGGACCGGGTCCGGCAGATCACCCGCAGGTACTTTTGGGCGTGCCTCCGGGCCCCTAGCCGACCCCTAACGAACGGGGCACGGACGTCCACTCGGATTACCCGATCGCAGCTCACCGGAGACACCATGTTCGGTGCCCATCGAGGGTAACATGGCGCACTCCCCCCCTCCTCCTTGCGGAAAGGCGACGTAGGGGCGTATATAAAAAGTCGAGTCTGTCCCTGATCGTCCTCTCGCTCCGTGCGAAGGCTCGGGGGCTGCTCTCGCAAACCCGGCTCCGGCCGAACCGTTGACAGCGTCAACATACCAGCCCAAGAACTTGGGCCCCGACAGTGCACCTGGGTTACGCCCTGCTCGCATGAGGGAACCGCTAGTCACGCCGAAGCATTGCGCAAGGCATTAAGACCTCGAAGGAGTGAAACCACTCCTCCGAGGCCTCGGGGGCTACACCCGGTGGGTGCGCTCGCGCGCACCCACCGGAACAAGGTACCTCCGAGAAAGGCTGGTCCCCTTGCAAAAAAGTGCGATGCAAGCCTCCAAGCGAGTGTTAACACTCTCTTCGAGGCTCGGGGGCTACTGTCGGGGACCATAATTAGGGGTACCCTCAAGACGCCTAATTCTCAGCTGGTAACCCCCATCAGCATAAAGCTGCAAAGGCCTGATGGGTTTGATTAAGTCAGGGATCAGTCCACACGAGTGACTTGACCACGCCACGCCCGAGCCTAGCCTCGGGCGAGGGCAGCCGACCCTAAGATGACTCCGTCTCGCCTGAGGTCTCCTCTTTCACGGCAGGCACATCCCCGGCTCGCCCTAGGCCCCGCCTCCGATAAGGAGAAACCCTGACTAAATCACCGCACCAACCGACCGAGTCACCAGGGCGTTTAACGCAAAAGGTAAGACCGACGGGCGGCCAGACTTCGCCAGTGGTGCCATAGGAGACTCCGCCCGACCCAGGGCTCGGACTCAGGCTAAGGCCTCGGAAGACGGCGAACTCCGCTCCGCCCGACCCAGGGCTCGGACTCAGGCTAAGGCCTCGGAAGACGGCGAACTCCGCTCCGCCCGACCCAGGGCTCGGACTCAGGCTAAGGCCTCGGAAGACGGCGAACTCCGCTCCGCCCGACCCAGGGCTCGGACTCAGGCTAAGGCCTCGGAAGACGGCGACCTCCGCCTCGCCCGACCCAGGGCTCGGACTCCGCCTCGGCCTCTGCCGAATAATCTCCGCCTCGCCCGACCAGGGCTCGGACTCTGTCTCTGTCTTGCAGGACGGACTCGGCCATAGCCTCGGAGGAGCCTCCACGACGCCCGACCTAGGATACGAGACCGCCACGTCAACAGGAAGCGTCATCATCACCCTGCCCCGAGCCGACTTGGGTCGCAGAGAACAAGACCGGCGTCCCATCTGGCCAGCTATGCCAGATAGGCCATGATGGCGCCCCGCTAGCTCATGACGACGGCGGCTCCCAGCTCCCTTACGAAAGCAGGAGAACGTCAGCAAGGACCCAGCCACCTCGACAGCTGTCCCCCCGTCCGGCTCCGTTACTCCTCCAACAGCCACGACGCCACTCCAACAGGGTACCACGATCTCTCTGGCCGCCACCTGGGCATGTACATAGGGCGCTAGCTCTCCCTCGCTAGACACGTAGCACCTTGCTACACCCCCGTCTTGTACACCTGGACCCTCTCCTTACGACTATAAAAGGAAGGGCCAGGGCCTTCTTAAAAAAGGTTGGCCTCACGGGGACGAAAGGCAGGGGCAGGCGCTCTCTCGGGGCCGCCCTCTCCCTTCACCTCGTGCGGACGCTTGTAACCCCCTACTGCAAGCGCACCCGACCTGGGCGCGGGACGAACACGAAGGCCGTGGGAATTTCTCCGACTCCCTCGCGATCCGGCTCCGGCCACCGACCTCTCTCTCACTCCGTTCCCCCCTTTGCGCTCGCTCCACGCGCTCGACCCATCTGGGCTGGGGCACGCGGCACTCTCACTCGTCGGCTCGAGGACCCCCCGGTCTCGGAACGCCGACAGCTCTCTTGAGAGTTTTGGTGTTTGGATGACAACTCAATTAAAGGACTAACAAGTGTGTTGAGTGTTGAACAGGTGCTTAGTGTAAAGCTGATAGGGTTCAACACAAGTGAACAAGTGTGATGGCCCAAGGACTAGATAATGGGCATCACAAGTTAGATGGACATTGCAAAAGTGATACTCGGGTGCGTAGCTCGGAGACAACTGATCAAGCCAAGGACGGAGGCAAGAAGAGCTTCGAGGTACCAAGTGCACGGGAGAAGGTCAAGGAGACTGAGGAACCCAAGGCCAAGGGTGAAGAAGAAAGCTTGCAAAGTCAAGGGTGATCGAGTTGAGAACAGCTACGGCACATCAAGGATCACTATATAAGGACGTGACTTACAACCAATGAGGTAATAGCTACAGTTATGTGGTGTAAGTCATAAGGCTCAAGATCAAGCTCTAAGAAGGAGATCAAGGTCACTAGAAGGAGAACAAGTGTCAAAACAGAACTGGAAGCAGCCCAAAAGAGCTAAGTTCATCTTGATATTTAGTTTGGGTTGTTCCTATGTTTGGAAATGTTCTATGTGACCCTTGCAGGATGTTGGAGCTAAGGAATGTCAATCTAGATCAAGTCAAGCCGACTTGATGATTTATGAGTCCAACATCAAAGCTCAAGCATGTGAAATGCTATAGATGTAATAATTAAGAGAAGGTATGTTTCTAGACTTAGTACATTGGTTTTTGTGTACTAACATATTTGTCTAAGTGTTAGAAACAGAGAAAAGAAGAAAAGAAAAGAGATGCAAAATGCTTGGCTGTGTACAGCCAAGACTCAGCTCAGTCTGGCACACCGGACTGTCCGGTGGTGCACCGGACAGTGTCCGGTGGTGCACCGGACAGTGTCCGGTGCGCCAGGCTGAACTCTGGTGAACAGGCCGCTCTCGGGAAAAGTCTGGCGACGAACGGCTTAAGAGTCAACTTAAAACTGAGAATTTTATGCTTAAGAGTCAAGTAGAAATGATAAATTTAGAAAAACTTGCTCTAAGTGAAAAATATGATATGATAGCTTATTCTCATAATGAATTAGTTGATGACCATATCATGCTTAATGTTGCTCATGAGGTTGTAATTCCAAACTTAAATTCATGTGAACCTCATTCTTGCACGTGTGCACATTTGAATTGTATATCACCATGTGCTAACCCCTGTTGCTCGAAAGAAAGCCAATCACTGATTGAGCAACAAGTTTTAAGGTCACAAAAGAAATTGAGTGGGAACAAGAAGCAAAGACAACTGAGGAGAAGACGCATTGCTCAACTCTCTCAAGATATCCACGGGCGCGTGGTGAAGAAGCTTGAGAAAGGAAGAACTGCAGCAAGCGTCAAACTCCATAAGAAGAATGTTCCTAAAGCTATACATGAAGAAATCAACATGAACAAGGAAAAAGGTAAAGATTCAATTAATCATGTTGTTTGCACTGACCTTCTCTCCATGTCATTCAAGTACAAAAAGGGAAAAGGAAAAAGGAGGTGTTTCAAGTGCAAGAAGGTAGGCCACCTCATCGCGTCTTGTCCGTACAAAGACAAGAATGAAGGGACAAGGAGTTGTTTTGGATGCAACAAAAAGGACCACACGATCACTTCATGTCCGGTCATGAAGAATCAAGGATGTGCATCCTCCAAGGTGACCCTCACCAAGGAAAATGACACACAGCAAGCGTCATGTCAAGTTGAGCGACGCTTCTGCTACATGTGTGGTGAGCATGGTCATCTACCTAAGGTATGTAAGAAGGGTAAGGTTCCTAAACAAGGAAATTTATCTCAATCTTATTCGCTTAGGAGACCCAAATCATACACTTGTGCTAGATCAGTAATGAGATCACCTAGGACTAGCACAACTGCTATTTGGGTACCAAAGGCCCTTTTAGATGAACGTTATGGACCCATCTCGAGATGGGTACCAAACCGTGCCAACTAGACCATGCAGGTGCCTCGAGATGGACTGGAGACCCTGGGAGAGCTTAAGATGGTTAATTCAAACTCTATGCTTAAGCTATCAATTTTAATGTCTATTTATTGACCCAAGGTTGAATTATTGTGCAATACTAATCCCATGTTCATCTCGAGTTAAATAAGTTGTAGATGTCCTTGATCATTATTGGTGAATCAAGCAAAGGACTTTTATGAGAATCTGCAACTTGCTCTCCAAAGGACGGTACCCGTGTATCTTAAGTGCATTATTTCTAATCAGCATTGCTTTTAAGTTGGATTGTCATGCTATACCTATCCTTGGAGTAGTTATGCTTTTTGATATTGCTTGTGTTGAATATCTTTGAATTAATGATCCATGATTTCCAAGATCATAATCATGCTTGCTTAATCGTGACTGTGTGCTTTATAGGTTATATCTCTTGAATCATTCAATGGGTAGCTTTTCATTTGATATATCCACCATGATTAACTCTCTTGGTGTATGTGGATAAACATGTATCTTTTTGTAAGTCATGCTATGTGGTTTTTAATGATTAACCTATGTGCAAGCATGATAGTTTTGTTTAGTCCATGTTCACATGATTACTTTGTCTTGGTACTCTGTGTATACCAAAACAATAAATCCATGTTGTGTCTCTAATGCACCCTCTCGAGCTATGAGGTGCATGAGCAAAAGGAGCCCTAAATTGGTGACAACAAGTGCTCTCACTACACACTACCTAAAAGAATGAATCTCATGGCATTCAGGTAAAAGGCAAAGGTATGGAGAATGGAACTATGCAATTTCATTGAATATCTTGAAGTTCTGTTTATTGTGATCATAGCTATGTTCTTGCCTTTCAATTGGTAGTATCTTGGCTTAGGTAATTTATGTCTTTAAAAAGTTGTTTCCTTTGGTGTACCTAAGAAAATACTTCTTAATCATGGTGTGCTTAGACATTGTGCTTTATATGCATGACCTTGTCATTTTTCAATTGGTATATGTGTTGCAATGATCATCATGTGTAAAGCGTGCCTTGGTGTTTTTAAATGTTATATATCATGAGGCATGCATTGTTTTCACTAGTCATAAATTGTGTTGTTCTTCTATTGGTACATGTGGTACAATGTGTGTCATGCATGTAGCATATTTAGATTGCCATGTATGTGGAACAATAATTGGCATGCATTGCTGTATTAAGTCAATCTTTCATGTGGTACTCAATTGGTATCTCCTTGTGATAAAATTAAGAGTATGCCTTGATCGAGATATGGTGTAATCCCCTCTAGTTCTGAGGAAGCTAGAATGTGCAAAGTGCAAGTTATTCAAATACTTGATGCACAAGTTTAGGGGGAGCACACATAACTTGTGTCTTTTGAGACTAATTGTTTCTTGAGTGATCTTATGTAGTCTCAAGGTGGAAAAGAGAAGATGAGCAAGAAATGGAGCAATCAGGACTTGGGTACCTCCGTAAGGACAAAGAATCTGGCACAAGTGTGGAGAAGCTCTCAAGAGATTAAATACTTTCAAGATGGGAAGTACACTACAACATGGTAAAGGTACAAAAGGAAGTAGTAATCTTTTTGCATACTTGTATCTTGCTTAAATGTTGTTAGTGCATATGCTCAATAAGTAAGGGGGAGTATTGATCATGTGTCTCTCCTCCTTAACACCCTGCTGTCCCTTGACATCATCCTATGTTCTTGCTTGAATATGGTTTTGGTGGTTGATGTCAAAGGGGGAGAATTTGTGCATTAAAGCTTATCTCAACCTGAGAGGAAAGCTTATCCTAAGGGGTGATGTGTTAGTTTGAGCTTTGCTAGTGCGTGTGTTATTCATATGCTTCCTGCAGTACTATATGTGTTGCATCATATGGACTAGTGCTTCCGTTGCTATGAATTCATTGGCTTCTATGTGTTCATTCTGAAATAGATAGTCATGTGGACAATGATGCATATGGTTAATGGTGTTAAGATTGCTTTAAATTAGTATCTAAATTGGTATCTTAATGGTGAAAAGTGGTAGGTTGATATTCCTGTGATATAGCCACTCAATGATGGGTGTTTAACTCTGATTCTATGCATTTGTGTGTTATAGTATCATGGTTTGATCTTTGACACAATGCATTCCAAAAGGTGCTAAGGTGTAGAAATGCTTCGAATTGCCTAAGTATGTGCAAATTGGCATATAAGGCCAAAATTATGATTCTGAAGTAAGCACATATTTAGGGGGAGCAATTCTATAAACTTAGTATTCAAAATTTGTGCTTCAAATCTTATTCTTATGTAAGCTTTAATTGTGTTGCCATCAATCACCAAAAAGGGGGAGATTGAAAGCTCTCTTGAGAGTTTTGGTGTTTGGATGACAACTCAATTAAAGGACTAACAAGTGTGTTGAGTGTTGAACAGGTGCTTAGTGTAAAGCTGATAGGGTTCAACACAAGTGAACAAGTGTGATGGCCCAAGGACTAGATAATGGGCATCACAAGTTAGATGGACATTGCAAAAGTGATACTCGGGTGCGTAGCTCGGAGACAACTGATCAAGCCAAGGACGGAGGCAAGAAGAGCTTCGAGGTACCAAGTGCACGGGAGAAGGTCAAGGAGACTGAGGAACCCAAGGCCAAGGGTGAAGAAGAAAGCTTGCAAAGTCAAGGGTGATCGAGTTGAGAACAGCTACGGCACATCAAGGATCACTATATAAGGACGTGACTTACAACCAATGAGGTAATAGCTACAGTTATGTGGTGTAAGTCATAAGGCTCAAGATCAAGCTCTAAGAAGGAGATCAAGGTCACTAGAAGGAGAACAAGTGTCAAAACAGAACTGGAAGCAGCCCAAAAGAGCTAAGTTCATCTTGATATTTAGTTTGGGTTGTTCCTATGTTTGGAAATGTTCTATGTGACCCTTGCAGGATGTTGGAGCTAAGGAATGTCAATCTAGATCAAGTCAAGCCGACTTGATGATTTATGAGTCCAACATCAAAGCTCAAGCATGTGAAATGCTATAGATGTAATAATTAAGAGAAGGTATGTTTCTAGACTTAGTACATTGGTTTTTGTGTACTAACATATTTGTCTAAGTGTTAGAAACAGAGAAAAGAAGAAAAGAAAAGAGATGCAAAATGCTTGGCTGTGTACAGCCAAGACTCAGCTCAGTCTGGCACACCGGACTGTCCGGTGGTGCACCGGACAGTGTCCGGTGGTGCACCGGACAGTGTCCGGTGCGCCAGGCTGAACTCTGGTGAACAGGCCGCTCTCGGGAAAAGTCTGGCGACGAACGGCTAAAATTCACCGGACTGTCCGGTGTGCACCGGACTGTCCGGTGAGCCAACGGTCAGCTGGGCCAACGGTCGGCCGCACAATCTGCGCGGGACACGTGGCCGAGCCAACGGCTAGATGGAGGCACCGGACTGTCCGGTGTGCACCGGACAGTGTCCGGTGCGCCAACGGCTCCAAGACTGCAACGGTCGGCAACGGTCGACTGCTCTATTTTCGGAAGGAAATCGGGCACCGGACAGTGTCCGGTGGTGCACCGGACTGTCCGGTGCGCCACCCGACAGAAGGCAAGATTTGCCTTCCTGGTTTGCTTCCAACGGCTCCTAGGCCCCTTGTGCCTATAAAAGGGACCCCTAGGCGCCTCAAGCAATATAGAAGCGCAGCCAACAAGTGTAGACATCACTCGGATCAATTCTCACTCTCCCTCTTGTGTGTATCTCTCTAGTTTGTGTAGAAGGCACAACTATAAGCCTTTAGAGAGTGGAGAAGTGCTGCTAAGAGCTAGAGCAAGGTCTTGAGCGTATCGTTACTCTGCCGAGGTGCTGTGAAGAAGTTTGTAAGCAGCCTTGGTTTTGTTGTAACCCAACTCAATAGTGGAAGGCTCTATCTGTCATACTGACAGATCTGAGCAAACGGAGGAAGGAGTTGAAATAGACTCCAAGCCCAGGTGTGGCTAACTCCAACGAGGATTAGGCAAGCATTTCAGGCTTGGCCGAACCTCGGGATAAATCCTTGCGTCTGTGTGCTCTGTTCCGTATTGTATCCTGACTCTCTGTCTTACTCGCCTTTATATCTGCACTTTAGCACTTATCTGTGGTATAAGCTTTATTTGAAGTGCAGGACATTTTGAGACAGGATTTTCTAAACCGCTGCGACCTACTCAAAGAGTTCTTCACTCCACTGCGATCTTGTCTTCGAGTAGAGTAAGATTTAAGTTTTAAAGTGATAATTTTTATTCGCCTATTCACCCCCCCCTCTAGGCGACATCCAGATCCTGTTCCCGGGTCAAAGGGAACTTTCAATTGGTATCAGAGCTAGGCCTCTCCAGTGTGGGCTTAGCCGTCCGGAGATAACGATGTCGTCACAAGAGGTAACTGTAGAACTTCTTTTAGGCGATGGCTCTAATTATAAATCTTGGTCTGTCTCTATTTATAATGCTTTCATGAGTGTTGATCCTGATTTGAGACAGATCTTTAGGAGAAGTATTTTTCCATCTGATATTAGTAAAAATCCCTCTAATGATGAACTAAGATGTTTTTCTCTCAATCACCGTGCTTGCAGCATCTTAGTTGAATCTCTTTCTAGAGGTGCTTATTTTGCCATCATGAGTAGTGGAAATGATTTAATTGTTGATGCTCATGATTTATGGAATAGAATTAAAGTAAAATATTTTGTGGCAAATTGTGTTGCTTCTACTCCCTATATTGCCTGTGATACTAACTCATCAAAGGGAGATGAAAAGCGTTGGACACCAAACGATGAATCCACCTCATCAACAGGTTTGTCTTCCACTAGTAATAAATGTCTTATTGCTAACATTGATGGTGGAGACGAAAGCGATGATGAGGAAGAATATGAGGATGAGGAATCTTCATCATCACAAGGTACATTTTTCTATATTGCTTCCACTGACATTAATGACAGGGAAAATGAGACCGATGATGTGGAAGAAGAGGAGATTCGCCGTTTCTACAACCATCTCAACAAAACGGACAAAGCTCTCTTGGTTAAGTTGTTGAGAAGGAACAAGGAACAAGGCGAGACACTTCTCAGGCTAGAGGAGACTCTCATCAAAACAAACAATAGCTTGGAGAAGATGACCAAAGAACATGAGGAGCTGAAGTACTCTCATGGGAATTTGATCCAACGGTATGAATCGATTTTATTTGAGCAAAGAAATAATCATGATGTATTATCTGATGTTGCTCAACTTAAAACTGAGAATTCTATGCTTAAGAGTCAAGTAGAAATGATAAATTTAGAAAAACTTGCTCTAAGTGAAAAATATGATATGATAGCTTATTCTCATAATGAATTAGTTGATGACCATATCATGCTTAATATTGCTCATGAGGTTGTAATTCCAAACTTAAATTCATGTGAACCTCATTCTTGCACGTGTGCACATTTGAATTGTATATCACCATGTGCTAACCCCTGTTGCTCGAAAGAAAGCCAATCACTGATTGAGCAACAAGTTTTAAGGTCACAAAAGAAATTGAGTGGGAACAAGAAGCAAAGACAACTGAGGAGAAGACGCATTGCTCAACTCTCTCAAGATATCCACGGGCGCGTGGTGAAGAAGCTTGAGAAAGGAAGAACTGCAGCAAGCGTCAAACTCCATAAGAAGAATGTTCCTAAAGCTATACATGAAGAAATCAACATGAACAAGGAAAAAGGTAAAGATTCAATTAATCATGTTGTTTGCACTGACCTTCTCTCCATGTCATTCAAGTACAAAAAGGGAAAAGGAAAAAGGAGGTGTTTCAAGTGCAAGAAGGTAGGCCACCTCATCGCGTCTTGTCCGTACAAAGACAAGAATGAAGGGACAAGGAGTTGTTTTGGATGCAACAAAAAGGACCACACGATCACTTCATGTCCGGTCATGAAGAATCAAGGATGTGCATCCTCCAAGGTGACCCTCACCAAGGAAAATGACACACAGCAAGCGTCATGTCAAGTTGAGCGACGCTTCTGCTACATGTGTGGTGAGCATGGTCATCTACCTAAGGTATGTAAGAAGGGTAAGGTTCCTAAACAAGGAAATTTATCTCAATCTTATTCGCTTAGGAGACCCAAATCATACACTTGTGCTAGATCAGTAATGAGATCACCTAGGACTAGCACAACTGCTATTTGGGTACCAAAGGCCCTTTTAGATGAACGTTATGGACCCATCTCGAGATGGGTACCAAACCGTGCCAACTAGACCATGCAGGTGCCTCGAGATGGACTGGAGACCCTGGGAGAGCTTAAGATGGTTAATTCAAACTCTATGCTTAAGCTATCAATTTTAATGTCTATTTATTGACCCAAGGTTGAATTATTGTGCAATACTAATCCCATGTTCATCTCGAGTTAAATAAGTTGTAGATGTCCTTGATCATTATTGGTGAATCAAGCAAAGGACTTTTATGAGAATCTGCAACTTGCTCTCCAAAGGACGGTACCCGTGTATCTTAAGTGCATTATTTCTAATCAGCATTGCTTTTAAGTTGGATTGTCATGCTATACCTATCCTTGGAGTAGTTATGCTTTTTGATATTGCTTGTGTTGAATATCTTTGAATTAATGATCCATGATTTCCAAGATCATAATCATGCTTGCTTAATCGTGACTGTGTGCTTTATAGGTTATATCTCTTGAATCATTCAATGGGTAGCTTTTCATTTGATATATCCACCATGATTAACTCTCTTGGTGTATGTGGATAAACATGTATCTTTTTGTAAGTCATGCTATGTGGTTTTTAATGATTAACCTATGTGCAAGCATGATAGTTTTGTTTAGTCCATGTTCACATGATTACTTTGTCTTGGTACTCTGTGTATACCAAAACAATAAATCCATGTTGTGTCTCTAATGCACCCTCTCGAGCTATGAGGTGCATGAGCAAAAGGAGCCCTAAATTGGTGACAACAAGTGCTCTCACTACACACTACCTAAAAGAATGAATCTCATGGCATTCAGGTAAAAGGCAAAGGTATGGAGAATGGAACTATGCAATTTCATTGAATATCTTGAAGTTCTGTTTATTGTGATCATAGCTATGTTCTTGCCTTTCAATTGGTAGTATCTTGGCTTAGGTAATTTATGTCTTTAAAAAGTTGTTTCCTTTGGTGTACCTAAGAAAATACTTCTTAATCATGGTGTGCTTAGACATTGTGCTTTATATGCATGACCTTGTCATTTTTCAATTGGTATATGTGTTGCAATGATCATCATGTGTAAAGCGTGCCTTGGTGTTTTTAAATGTTATATATCATGAGGCATGCATTGTTTTCACTAGTCATAAATTGTGTTGTTCTTCTATTGGTACATGTGGTACAATGTGTGTCATGCATGTAGCATATTTAGATTGCCATGTATGTGGAACAATAATTGGCATGCATTGCTGTATTAAGTCAATCTTTCATGTGGTACTCAATTGGTATCTCCTTGTGATAAAATTAAGAGTATGCCTTGATCGAGATATGGTGTAATCCCCTCTAGTTCTGAGGAAGCTAGAATGTGCAAAGTGCAAGTTATTCAAATACTTGATGCACAAGTTTAGGGGGAGCACACATAACTTGTGTCTTTTGAGACTAATTGTTTCTTGAGTGATCTTATGTAGTCTCAAGGTGGAAAAGAGAAGATGAGCAAGAAATGGAGCAATCAGGACTTGGGTACCTCCGTAAGGACAAAGAATCTGGCACAAGTGTGGAGAAGCTCTCAAGAGATTAAATACTTTCAAGATGGGAAGTACACTACAACATGGTAAAGGTACAAAAGGAAGTAGTAATCTTTTTGCATACTTGTATCTTGCTTAAATGTTGTTAGTGCATATGCTCAATAAGTAAGGGGGAGTATTGATCATGTGTCTCTCCTCCTTAACACCCTGCTGTCCCTTGACATCATCCTATGTTCTTGCTTGAATATGGTTTTGGTGGTTGATGTCAAAGGGGGAGAATTTGTGCATTAAAGCTTATCTCAACCTGAGAGGAAAGCTTATCCTAAGGGGTGATGTGTTAGTTTGAGCTTTGCTAGTGCGTGTGTTATTCATATGCTTCCTGCAGTACTATATGTGTTGCATCATATGGACTAGTGCTTCCGTTGCTATGAATTCATTGGCTTCTATGTGTTCATTCTGAAATAGATAGTCATGTGGACAATGATGCATATGGTTAATGGTGTTAAGATTGCTTTAAATTAGTATCTAAATTGGTATCTTAATGGTGAAAAGTGGTAGGTTGATATTCCTGTGATATAGCCACTCAATGATGGGTGTTTAACTCTGATTCTATGCATTTGTGTGTTATAGTATCATGGTTTGATCTTTGACACAATGCATTCCAAAAGGTGCTAAGGTGTAGAAATGCTTCGAATTGCCTAAGTATGTGCAAATTGGCATATAAGGCCAAAATTATGATTCTGAAGTAAGCACATATTTAGGGGGAGCAATTCTATAAACTTAGTATTCAAAATTTGTGCTTCAAATCTTATTCTTATGTAAGCTTTAATTGTGTTGCCATCAATCACCAAAAAGGGGGAGATTGAAAGCTCTCTTGAGAGTTTTGGTGTTTGGATGACAACTCAATTAAAGGACTAACAAGTGTGTTGAGTGTTGAACAGGTGCTTAGTGTAAAGCTGATAGGGTTCAACACAAGTGAACAAGTGTGATGGCCCAAGGACTAGATAATGGGCATCACAAGTTAGATGGACATTGCAAAAGTGATACTCGGGTGCGTAGCTCGGAGACAACTGATCAAGCCAAGGACGGAGGCAAGAAGAGCTTCGAGGTACCAAGTGCACGGGAGAAGGTCAAGGAGACTGAGGAACCCAAGGCCAAGGGTGAAGAAGAAAGCTTGCAAAGTCAAGGGTGATCGAGTTGAGAACAGCTACGGCACATCAAGGATCACTATATAAGGACGTGACTTACAACCAATGAGGTAATAGCTACAGTTATGTGGTGTAAGTCATAAGGCTCAAGATCAAGCTCTAAGAAGGAGATCAAGGTCACTAGAAGGAGAACAAGTGTCAAAACAGAACTGGAAGCAGCCCAAAAGAGCTAAGTTCATCTTGATATTTAGTTTGGGTTGTTCCTATGTTTGGAAATGTTCTATGTGACCCTTGCAGGATGTTGGAGCTAAGGAATGTCAATCTAGATCAAGTCAAGCCGACTTGATGATTTATGAGTCCAACATCAAAGCTCAAGCATGTGAAATGCTATAGATGTAATAATTAAGAGAAGGTATGTTTCTAGACTTAGTACATTGGTTTTTGTGTACTAACATATTTGTCTAAGTGTTAGAAACAGAGAAAAGAAGAAAAGAAAAGAGATGCAAAATGCTTGGCTGTGTACAGCCAAGACTCAGCTCAGTCTGGCACACCGGACTGTCCGGTGGTGCACCGGACAGTGTCCGGTGGTGCACCGGACAGTGTCCGGTGCGCCAGGCTGAACTCTGGTGAACAGGCCGCTCTCGGGAAAAGTCTGGCGACGAACGGCTAAAATTCACCGGACTGTCCGGTGTGCACCGGACTGTCCGGTGAGCCAACGGTCAGCTGGGCCAACGGTCGGCCGCACAATCTGCGCGGGACACGTGGCCGAGCCAACGGCTAGATGGAGGCACCGGACTGTCCGGTGTGCACCGGACAGTGTCCGGTGCGCCAACGGCTCCAAGACTGCAACGGTCGGCAACGGTCGACTGCTCTATTTTCGGAAGGAAATCGGGCACCGGACAGTGTCCGGTGGTGCACCGGACTGTCCGGTGCGCCACCCGACAGAAGGCAAGATTTGCCTTCCTGGTTTGCTTCCAACGGCTCCTAGGCCCCTTGTGCCTATAAAAGGGACCCCTAGGCGCCTCAAGCAATATAGAAGCGCAGCCAACAAGTGTAGACATCACTCGGATCAATTCTCACTCTCCCTCTTGTGTGTATCTCTCTAGTTTGTGTAGAAGGCACAACTATAAGCCTTTAGAGAGTGGAGAAGTGCTGCTAAGAGCTAGAGCAAGGTCTTGAGCGTATCGTTACTCTGCCGAGGTGCTGTGAAGAAGTTTGTAAGCAGCCTTGGTTTTGTTGTAACCCAACTCAATAGTGGAAGGCTCTATCTGTCATACTGACAGATCTGAGCAAACGGAGGAAGGAGTTGAAATAGACTCCAAGCCCAGGTGTGGCTAACTCCAACGAGGATTAGGCAAGCATTTCAGGCTTGGCCGAACCTCGGGATAAATCCTTGCGTCTGTGTGCTCTGTTCCGTATTGTATCCTGACTCTCTGTCTTACTCGCCTTTATATCTGCACTTTAGCACTTATCTGTGGTATAAGCTTTATTTGAAGTGCAGGACATTTTGAGACAGGATTTTCTAAACCGCTGCGACCTACTCGAAGAGTTCTTCACTCCACTGCGATCTTGTCTTCGAGTAGAGTAAGATTTAAGTTTTAAAGTGATAATTTTTATTCGCCTATTCACCCCCCCCCCTCTAGGCGACATCCAGATCCTGTTCCCGGGTCAAAGGGAACTTTCAATTGGTATCAGAGCTAGGCCTCTCCAGTGTGGGCTTAGCCGTCCGGAGATAACGATGTCGTCACAAGAGGTAACTGTAGAACTTCTTTTAGGCGATGGCTCTAATTATAAATCTTGGTCTGTCTCTATTTATAATGCTTTCATGAGTGTTGATCCTGATTTGAGACAGATCTTTAGGAGAAGTATTTTTCCATCTGATATTAGTAAAAATCCCTCTAATGATGAACTAAGATGTTTTTCTCTCAATCACCGTGCTTGCAGCATCTTAGTTGAATCTCTTTCTAGAGGTGCTTATTTTGCCATCATGAGTAGTGGAAATGATTTAATTGTTGATGCTCATGATTTATGGAATAGAATTAAAGTAAAATATTTTGTGGCAAATTGTGTTGCTTCTACTCCCTATATTGCCTGTGATACTAACTCATCAAAGGGAGATGAAAAGCGTTGGACACCAAACGATGAATCCACCTCATCAACAGGTTTGTCTTCCACTAGTAATAAATGTCTTATTGCTAACATTGATGGTGGAGACGAAAGCGATGATGAGGAAGAATATGAGGATGAGGAATCTTCATCATCACAAGGTACATTTTCCTATATTGCTTCCACTGACATTAATGACAGGGAAAATGAGACCGATGATGTGGAAGAAGAGGAGATTCGCCGTTTCTACAACCATCTCAACAAAACGGACAAAGCTCTCTTGGTTAAGTTGTTGAGAAGGAACAAGGAACAAGGCGAGACACTTCTCAGGCTAGAGGAGACTCTCATCAAAACAAACAATAGCTTGGAGAAGATGACCAAAGAACATGAGGAGCTGAAGTACTCTCATGGGAATTTGATCCAACGGTATGAATCGATTTTATTTGAGCAAAGAAATAATCATGATGTATTATCTGATGTTGCTCAACTTAAAACTGAGAATTCTATGCTTAAGAGTCAAGTAGAAATGATAAATTTAGAAAAACTTGCTCTAAGTGAAAAATATGATATGATAGCTTATTCTCATAATGAATTAGTTGATGACCATATCATGCTTAATATTGCTCATGAGGTTGTAATTCCAAACTTAAATTCATGTGAACCTCATTCTTGCACGTGTGCACATTTGAATTGTATATCACCATGTGCTAACCCCTGTTGCTCGAAAGAAAGCCAATCACTGATTGAGCAACAAGTTTTAAGGTCACAAAAGAAATTGAGTGGGAACAAGAAGCAAAGACAACTGAGGAGAAGACGCATTGCTCAACTCTCTCAAGATATCCACGGGCGCGTGGTGAAGAAGCTTGAGAAAGGAAGAACTGCAGCAAGCGTCAAACTCCATAAGAAGAATGTTCCTAAAGCTATACATGAAGAAATCAACATGAACAAGGAAAAAGGTAAAGATTCAATTAATCATGTTGTTTGCACTGACCTTCTCTCCATGTCATTCAAGTACAAAAAGGGAAAAGGAAAAAGGAGGTGTTTCAAGTGCAAGAAGGTAGGCCACCTCATCGCGTCTTGTCCGTACAAAGACAAGAATGAAGGGACAAGGAGTTGTTTTGGATGCAACAAAAAGGACCACACGATCACTTCATGTCCGGTCATGAAGAATCAAGGATGTGCATCCTCCAAGGTGACCCTCACCAAGGAAAATGACACACAGCAAGCGTCATGTCAAGTTGAGCGACGCTTCTGCTACATGTGTGGTGAGCATGGTCATCTACCTAAGGTATGTAAGAAGGGTAAGGTTCCTAAACAAGGAAATTTATCTCAATCTTATTCGCTTAGGAGACCCAAATCATACACTTGTGCTAGATCAGTAATGAGATCACCTAGGACTAGCACAACTGCTATTTGGGTACCAAAGGCCCTTTTAGATGAACGTTATGGACCCATCTCGAGATGGGTACCAAACCGTGCCAACTAGACCATGCAGGTGCCTCGAGATGGACTGGAGACCCTGGGAGAGCTTAAGATGGTTAATTCAAACTCTATGCTTAAGCTATCAATTTTAATGTCTATTTATTGACCCAAGGTTGAATTATTGTGCAATACTAATCCCATGTTCATCTCGAGTTAAATAAGTTGTAGATGTCCTTGATCATTATTGGTGAATCAAGCAAAGGACTTTTATGAGAATCTGCAACTTGCTCTCCAAAGGACGGTACCCGTGTATCTTAAGTGCATTATTTCTAATCAGCATTGCTTTTAAGTTGGATTGTCATGCTATACCTATCCTTGGAGTAGTTATGCTTTTTGATATTGCTTGTGTTGAATATCTTTGAATTAATGATCCATGATTTCCAAGATCATAATCATGCTTGCTTAATCGTGACTGTGTGCTTTATAGGTTATATCTCTTGAATCATTCAATGAGTAGCTTTTCATTTGATATATCCACCATGATTAACTCTCTTGGTGTATGTGGATAAACATGTATCTTTTTGTAAGTCATGCTATGTGGTTTTTAATGATTAACCTATGTGCAAGCATGATAGTTTTGTTTAGTCCATGTTCACATGATTACTTTGTCTTGGTACTCTGTGTATACCAAAACAATAAATCCATGTTGTGTCTCTAATGCACCCTCTCGAGCTATGAGGTGCATGAGCAAAAGGAGCCCTAAATTGGTGACAACAAGTGCTCTCACTACACACTACCTAAAAGAATGAATCTCATGGCATTCAGGTAAAAGGCAAAGGTATGGAGAATGGAACTATGCAATTTCATTGAATATCTTGAAGTTCTGTTTATTGTGATCATAGCTATGTTCTTGCCTTTCAATTGGTAGTATCTTGGCTTAGGTAATTTATGTCTTTAAAAAGTTGTTTCCTTTGGTGTACCTAAGAAAATACTTCTTAATCATGGTGTGCTTAGACATTGTGCTTTATATGCATGACCTTGTCATTTTTCAATTGGTATATGTGTTGCAATGATCATCATGTGTAAAGCGTGCCTTGGTGTTTTTAAATGTTATATATCATGAGGCATGCATTGTTTTCACTAGTCATAAATTGTGTTGTTCTTCTATTGGTACATGTGGTACAATGTGTGTCATGCATGTAGCATATTTAGATTGCCATGTATGTGGAACAATAATTGGCATGCATTGCTGTATTAAGTCAATCTTTCATGTGGTACTCAATTGGTATCTCCTTGTGATAAAATTAAGAGTATGCCTTGATCAAGATATGGTGTAATCCCCTCTAGTTCTGAGGAAGCTAGAATGTGCAAAGTGCAAGTTATTCAAATACTTGATGCACAAGTTTAGGGGGAGCACACATAACTTGTGTCTTTTGAGACTAATTGTTTCTTGAGTGATCTTATGTAGTCTCAAGGTGGAAAAGAGAAGATGAGCAAGAAATGGAGCAATCAGGACTTGGGTACCTCCGTAAGGACAAAGAATCTGGCACAAGTGTGGAGAAGCTCTCAAGAGATTAAATACTTTCAAGATGGGAAGTACACTACAACATGGTAAAGGTACAAAAGGAAGTAGTAATCTTTTTGCATACTTGTATCTTGCTTAAATGTTGTTAGTGCATATGCTCAATAAGTAAGGGGGAGTATTGATCATGTGTCTCTCCTCCTTAACACCCTGCTGTCCCTTGACATCATCCTATGTTCTTGCTTGAATATGGTTTTGGTGGTTGATGTCAAAGGGGGAGAATTTGTGCATTAAAGCTTATCTCAACCTGAGAGGAAAGCTTATCCTAAGGGGTGATGTGTTAGTTTGAGCTTTGCTAGTGCGTGTGTTATTCATATGCTTCCTGCAGTACTATATGTGTTGCATCATATGGACTAGTGCTTCCGTTGCTATGAATTCATTGGCTTCTATGTGTTCATTCTGAAATAGATAGTCATGTGGACAATGATGCATATGGTTAATGGTGTTAAGATTGCTTTAAATTAGTATCTAAATTGGTATCTTAATGGTGAAAAGTGGTAGGTTGATATTCCTGTGATATAGCCACTCAATGATGGGTGTTTAACTCTGATTCTATGCATTTGTGTGTTATAGTATCATGGTTTGATCTTTGACACAATGCATTCCAAAAGGTGCTAAGGTGTAGAAATGCTTCGAATTGCCTAAGTATGTGCAAATTGGCATATAAGGCCAAAATTATGATTCTGAAGTAAGCACATATTTAGGGGGAGCAATTCTATAAACTTAGTATTCAAAATTTGTGCTTCAAATCTTATTCTTATGTAAGCTTTAATTGTGTTGCCATCAATCACCAAAAAGGGGGAGATTGAAAGCTCTCTTGAGAGTTTTGGTGTTTGGATGACAACTCAATTAAAGGACTAACAAGTGTGTTGAGTGTTGAACAGGTGCTTAGTGTAAAGCTGATAGGGTTCAACACAAGTGAACAAGTGTGATGGCCCAAGGACTAGATAATGGGCATCACAAGTTAGATGGACATTGCAAAAGTGATACTCGGGTGCGTAGCTCGGAGACAACTGATCAAGCCAAGGACGGAGGCAAGAAGAGCTTCGAGGTACCAAGTGCACGGGAGAAGGTCAAGGAGACTGAGGAACCCAAGGCCAAGGGTGAAGAAGAAAGCTTGCAAAGTCAAGGGTGATCGAGTTGAGAACAGCTACGGCACATCAAGGATCACTATATAAGGACGTGACTTACAACCAATGAGGTAATAGCTACAGTTATGTGGTGTAAGTCATAAGGCTCAAGATCAAGCTCTAAGAAGGAGATCAAGGTCACTAGAAGGAGAACAAGTGTCAAAACAGAACTGGAAGCAGCCCAAAAGAGCTAAGTTCATCTTGATATTTAGTTTGGGTTGTTCCTATGTTTGGAAATGTTCTATGTGACCCTTGCAGGATGTTGGAGCTAAGGAATGTCAATCTAGATCAAGTCAAGCCGACTTGATGATTTATGAGTCCAACATCAAAGCTCAAGCATGTGAAATGCTATAGATGTAATAATTAAGAGAAGGTATGTTTCTAGACTTAGTACATTGGTTTTTGTGTACTAACATATTTGTCTAAGTGTTAGAAACAGAGAAAAGAAGAAAAGAAAAGAGATGCAAAATGCTTGGCTGTGTACAGCCAAGACTCAGCTCAGTCTGGCACACCGGACTGTCCGGTGGTGCACCGGACAGTGTCCGGTGGTGCACCGGACAGTGTCCGGTGCGCCAGGCTGAACTCTGGTGAACAGGCCGCTCTCGGGAAAAGTCTGGCGACGAACGGCTAAAATTCACCGGACTGTCCGGTGTGCACCGGACTGTCCGGTGAGCCAACGGTCAGCTGGGCCAACGGTCGGCCGCACAATCTGCGCGGGACACATGGCCGAGCCAACGGCTAGATGGAGGCACCGGACTGTCCGGTGTGCACCGGACAGTGTCCGGTGCGCCAACGGCTCCAAGACTGCAACGGTCGGCAACGGTCGACTGCTCTATTTTCGGAAGGAAATCGGGCACCGGACAGTGTCCGGTGGTGCACCGGACTGTCCGGTGCGCCACCCGACAGAAGGCAAGATTTGCCTTCCTGGTTTGCTTCCAACGGCTCCTAGGCCCCTTGTGCCTATAAAAGGGACCCCTAGGCGCCTCAAGCAATATAGAAGCGCAGCCAACAAGTGTAGACATCACTCGGATCAATTCTCACTCTCCCTCTTGTGTGTATCTCTCTAGTTTGTGTAGAAGGCACAACTATAAGCCTTTAGAGAGTGGAGAAGTGCTGCTAAGAGCTAGAGCAAGGTCTTGAGCGTATCGTTACTCTGCCGAGGTGCTGTGAAGAAGTTTGTAAGCAGCCTTGGTTTTGTTGTAACCCAACTCAATAGTGGAAGGCTCTATCTGTCATACTGACAGATCTGAGCAAACGGAGGAAGGAGTTGAAATAGACTCCAAGCCCAGGTGTGGCTAACTCCAACGAGGATTAGGCAAGCATTTCAGGCTTGGCCGAACCTCGGGATAAATCCTTGCGTCTGTGTGCTCTGTTCCGTATTGTATCCTGACTCTCTGTCTTACTCGCCTTTATATCTGCACTTTAGCACTTATCTGTGGTATAAGCTTTATTTGAAGTGCAGGACATTTTGAGACAGGATTTTCTAAACCGCTGCGACCTACTCGAAGAGTTCTTCACTCCACTGCGATCTTGTCTTCGAGTAGAGTAAGATTTAAGTTTTAAAGTGATAATTTTTATTCGCCTATTCACCCCCCCCCCCCTCTAGGCGACATCCAGATCCTGTTCCCGGGTCAAAGGGAACTTTCACTCCACACTCTGGCTGTATGGTGGTAGCCCAAACCTTGGACCAGGGAGTCGCTTTAGAGGGCAGCGTCCCCGCTGACCGAGTGTTTGGCTCTGTTGAAGGAACCGAGCTGATTCCTACTGGTTCGTTGCAAGCTGCTTCGGGTGGTGGCCTTACGCCTGATTATCAACTGATCTCTCCTAATTTGGGGATCCCTTCGTTCTTTTCCAACCTCCAGGTACTGTGATGTATTTTAGCTTGATTTTTACATTGCATGAACTGCAGTCATTACACTCATCTGTTCTCCTCATCAGGCTTTGGTGGATGGGATGGTTAGCCAGCTGAGGTTACAGGGTGCTTCCGTCCCAGAAGTAGCTTCGTCTCTTGCATGTTGGAATCCAGTCTCACTTCAACATCGCGTCTCTGTATTGGAGGCAACCAACGCTGGTTAGTGCTTTTTTGCTTCTCTTTGCCTTCACTGTGGACTGCTTTTCATTCTGACCCCTTTTTGTTTGATTATCTCCTGCTAGGAATGACTCGGCAGATTTCAACTCTTGAGGAAAAACATTCCCGAGATCAGGCTGAATTGGTCCAGCGGTGCGCTGACTTTGAGGAGAAGTACTCTCAGAGCCAAACTGAACTGGGTCAGGTCTCCGCTGCCTTGGATGACGCCAATGCACTGAGTTCTTCTCTTCATGCTCAGCTCAATTCTGAAAAGGTGATTTACAAAACTGTGCTTTGCCTTGCTGCGTTCCTATTACTTGCTTGTTTTTTGAAAGAGTTGACTTTTGCCCACAGGAAGAAAAGCGTATCCTTGCTGCTTCTCGTGACAGTCTTGACAGATTGTATCGTGATTCTAGCAACTCGCTGACCATCTTGGAGAGGAGTCACCGCTTTACAATGGAAGAATTGGACAATCAACGCTGTAAGCTGCAGGAATCCGCGGATGAAGTGACCCGCCTCAAGCAGTTGATATCAGCGAAGGATGCTACCATCAAAGAACTCCGAGCTTCCAAGAAATCCATTGTCCAGGAGTTAGAAACTGCTCGACTGGCTGCTAAGGTTGCCGAAGAAACTTCTGTTACTCTCAGATCCCAGCGCGACAGAGCCATGGACAAGGCTATTCGGGCGGGGCGAATCTTGATGAGGAGACCCAGCGTGGTTGTTCCTGAAGACATAAGGGCTGATATGAATGTTGCCCCTGATTCCTCGAGTCGCCCTTCTTCGTCGGTCGCTCCTGAGAAATATATTGCGAAATAGAGAAACATTTTGCGTGCTTTGAGCGCGCGGTTAGCATGATCGAATATTTGTTAGAGGACATCGGTTCAGCATTCGAATGATATAATTACTCTCTTATTGTTTCAGAATTCATCAGTTCGTATATTTGCAGTAGTAAAATGATGCGCGATGGTTTTGAAATTTGTTTGCGGGATATAGAAGTCATCCTTATATGAGTAATTGTAATCACTTCAGATCGCCTTAAGTCGCTGCTGACTTAAGTCGATTGCTTTTGTTAATAGGGCGTAGTGGTCACCCTGAATTGCGTAGGCGTGATCATGTTGCACCGGCTTAAGTCGCTGCTGACTTTAGCTGATTGCTCTGTTAGCAGGGCATAGTGGTCACCCCGAGTTAAGTAAGCATGAGCATGTTGCACCGTCTTAATTCGTTGCCGACTTAAGCCGATTGCTCCGTTAGCAGGGCATAGTGGTCACCCCGAGTTAAGTAAGCGCGAGCATGTTGCACCGCCTTAAGTCGTTGCTGACTTAAACCAATTGCTCCGTTAGCAGGGCATAGTGGCCACCCCGAGTTAAGTAAGCGCGAGCATGTTGCACCGCCTTAAGTCGTTGCTGATTTAAGCCGATTGCTCCGTTAGCAGGGCATAGTGGCCACCCCGAGTTAAGTAAGTGTTGGGGACTTGTTCTCAAATGCTATGAATTAAGAACAAGGCAACATAAAATGTTAAATGTTAACGTCCTTCGTCCATGAAACAATATTCCCATGAGGGTAATGAACCATGGACGAATGTTGATGAGAACATAATTACGAAGGCTAAGTCTTCGTAATTAAATTCTAATAGATGATATAAGATAACATAAAATAAAGGGTATTAAAAGATAAATGAATCATAAACGAGTTAAATTGTATTTACTTAATATATTGAATTATTAAATACAATTATACCTTTGCCTTGGCAAAGATAGATTCCCGAAAGATGCGATTACAATTGCCAGAATCCGTGAACAGTAAAGGAATATTGTTCACTATTTATAGGCACAGGACACAGCCTGTGAGGAATTACAATTATGCCCCTCATAGAAGTTTACAACATTGACTCAGATCTTTATGGACTAAAAGGTCATTCTATCTTTAAGTCGGTTTGTAATACCGAAGCTTCATGAAGAGGAACCTTCGGTCATCTCATACAAACAGCTTCAGCCGAAAGCCGCTTCTTCCTAGAAGACCTTCGGCGACGAAGCATAGACCCAACAGTAGCCCCTTTCGCGGTGCTAGATCGTTTTTCGTAACGAGCTTGATCCGTGAAAAAAGTCTCTTAAGCTTCGGGGAGCCGAAGGTCCAAAAAACACCTTCCCTGAGCTCGTTGTCGAGAAACGATTCAGTTTCCCGGCGCGTAGTGGTCCCACCTTGCAGAGTTACTGTTTGTCCCTGCGGTCCACCGCGCAGCGAGTGCAAGCGGGTGTCCGCCTGGTGTAAAAATCCTGGCGCTTCGCCTTCTTACCTGCAGTACTATATAAACAGACGAGTAGGTGTGAAGTTACCACAGCATTCATTGCTATTTGCACTGTTTCGCTGCCAAAATTTTTAGCCATCGCCGAAGCTTGATTTTCGGAATCGAACGAAGCTCCAGCTTGAAGCCTACTTCGTCAGAAGAAAATACTTTGGAAGAAAAAAGTATTAAATTTCTACAAATTCATAATTAAATGGCCAGAGTGCGCTCTACCGCCAGGGTTGAGCGTGAGGGGGGCGAAACTGAAGCTTCGGAGACTGTTCCCATCTCCGAAGCAATGCAACGATCCGGGCTGATGACTTTGGAAAAGATCCCTAGTGATGATGCAGAACAAGCAGAACAAGCAATTGTCGAAGCAGAAGAAGAAGGTATTGAGGAAACTGATCCCGAAGATGATTATCGCATTGCCATGCCAAGCAAGCCCAGCCACCTGGACTTCGGGAAGTCTACTGTTTCGAAGGCTGATCTCTCCAAGATGGTAAAGTCAGGCTTTTTTAATGAAAATCAGAAGAAGCTATTACGCTTCGGGGGAGAAGAGACTACCCCAAAGCCGGAGAAGGATGAAATTGTTATTTTCAAGAGCTTTCTAAAGGCTGGATTAAGATTCCCCCTACATGAGATTATTGCAGAGGTACTGAAGAGGTTCGGTATCTATTTTCACTAGCTGACCCCTAACGCTATCGTTAGGCTTAGTGTTTATATCTAGGCACTCCGAAGCCAAGCAGTGGAGCCATTTGCGGACAGCTTTTGCCGGGTTCACGAACTGCATTATCAGACGAAGGCTAGAAAGGATGGATTGCACGACAATTTTGGTTGCTATAACTTTGCTTATCGGAAAACCACAAAGTTTCCTGTAATCAGCTACCGGAGCAAATGGGCAGCAGGCTGGAAGTCGGAGTGGTTTTATGTCAAGATTGATGACGACAAGGAGATACTTGTGCAAAGTCCACTCGAACTAATCTTCGGAGAAACCCGACCTCGCTGCAACATGACACCAGAAGGTCCAACACAACAAGCATTGAATGAGTTCAGAATTATTGCAGAGCATATTAGTACAAGAGACCTGGTTCAGGAGTTTTTGGCTTTCAAAGTTTTTCCCAGTTTGAAAGAATGGGAAATGCCGGAGCTAAAGGGGGAGAAGAAAGAAGGTGAACTTGTACGTTTACCTTACTATTTCAAGTTTAAGAAATACTTTAAAACGCCTTGCCAAGAGTGGCTAGACACAATTGAAGTAATGTGCAATGAAATACTTGGCAATTATTCCAAAAAAGAAGATCAATTGATGACTGCGGCCTTCGGCACCCGTCCGAAGCGAAGACTGAACCGAGTGCTGGACGCCTTGGGTTTTGAATACCCTGACTATGAAAATCTGAACAAAGGTGCCGGAGGCCAGAAAAGGAAAAGGATAACCGAAGCCTCAAATGAAGATGAAAAAGAGACACCAAAGAAGAAAATTCCAAAGAAGAGGAAAGCGTCTTCTCCGAAACGAAAAATATCCGACGAAGAAGAATCCCCCGCATCACCCTCTGCCACTGATGTGGAGGCAATTTTGAAGGTAATGACTGAATCCCTGCCTGCGAAGCTAAGTCCATTGGGGCCTCAACTGACAAAGTTTTTTCAGAAGGAAAAGGAGCCCGAAAAAACGAAGAAAACGACTAAAGTAAAGAGACAGAGGATCATCGGTGTGACAGAGGTAATTGACAAGACACCGCCAAGAGCTTCAGCTCAGAAAACACCAGCGGTTGCGGAAGGGACATATATTAAAATTACACCTTCGGAGGTCGCGGCTGCCAAAGCTGCCTCAGCTGAAGATTTGAACCTGGAGAGCACAATCGAACACATTGACAAAATACTAATAGACATGGCTGCAGAAGAAGCTACCAACGCCGCCAAAGAGGCCGCAACCGCAGCGTCGGGAAAAGGGAAGGAAATTGCTGCTGAAGCTTCAGAAAATGAAGCCTTCATGTTCCAGAATTTAGTTGGAGAAAAACTGTCAAAAGCTGAAATAGAAGAGCTTAGAGAGTATGCCAAATCCTGCGGATACAAACCTGGAGCACTGCTCTTCGGAGGCATTGATGATGAAAAATTAGATTGTATTCGAGATCAAACTGGAGCCAAAGTTATCGGTACTCTGTCAAAGAGTATCGGTTTTCCGAAGCTAGAAACAGACATCAGCCGCTACCGACGACAACATATCGTTGGTAGTTTATTTTATTCCAATTTCAAGGTGAACTACTTTTCCCTTAACTTTTATTGTTTCTAATAATGAAAACATGTCTGACGAAGGTTGTTTTCGTGCAGAGTATGCTGTTGAGCAAAGCCTTGAAAATGCAGCAAGATTTTGAAGACAAGAAGCACGAAGTTATAATTGAAAATTTGGAAAGCAGAATAAAGGAGCAATCAGATGCTATCGAGAAAAAGAACTTTGAGCTCCAGGCAAGCGAAGGTTTATTGGCGGAAGCCGAAGCAAAAATAACAGAACTGAACACGAAGCTTCTCCGCCAATCTGAGCAGTTCGAACGAGAAAAGCAAGATCTTAATGCAAAACTTGAAGCCGAAGCTCAACAAAATTCAGATTTGAGAAAACTATTGACGAGCCTTCAAGAAAATTGTTTGGAATTTAGCAACAAATGCATTCAACGATTAAGAAAAATTTTCCACTCAGTTGGAGCCAGCAGTGAAAAATTCACCCCCTCAGCTGAAGATCTACCGAAGACCTTCGAACATATTGAGGGTGAGATTGACGAGCTCGACGAAGTCATAGCTAGGCACGGTGACTTCTGTGCCTGGGTAGCTTCTCGGGGCACTGCTGCAGCTTTCCTAAAAGCTGGCTGCGATCATGGAAAGATTGTCAATAGGCCAAATTTCACTTTATCACCATCAATCCTAGATAACATTCCTGATCTCGCCCGAAGTATCTCTAATAGATTTGTAAAAATGATATGGACAAAAGGTGGGCGAGAAAAGGCTGGAGACGAAGCTCGGAGTCATCTTGAACCAGTAAGAAATCATACTTTGTGCTTACCTCTTCCTTCAAGCTCGATTTTTACTTACAACAACCTTATTCATGTAGGATGACGAAGCCGAAGCCGATGATTAAAAAATGACGCCGAAGCTGAAGCTCCTTGGAGATTAAATAGTAGACTGTAGACAGTACTTGAGAAACTTGTCTTTAATGTATTCTGTTCATACCTTGTAATATATTCTTATCCTTCCATTGATGTATGAGAAGTGCTTTGATGTGGACGAAATTTTCTTTTTTGAGCCGAAGGCGAAAAAACACCTTCCCTTCTTTTCGTACGCAACGAAGCATAGAAAACAGCATTTCCCTTCTTTCCGAAGCTCTCCTTTTTGTAGACGAAGCTCTTTCTTTCTTTTTTTTTCTTTTTGCCGAAGCAACCACTTATGCCATGATGATGATTATCCTACATATGTCTAGATGAATGTTTATGAATGCAAATGCTATGATGTAATGTGATGTGCAAATGAATGTCCAAACGCGTATCCGAAGCCATACTCATAGCCATTATTTCCTTAAAAACAATCACACCTCAGCTCTGCATTCCCTTAGGAACGACTTTGGAGCTTCTTCGCCTTTACTTTTGGCGGAATCAGCGTTGACTTTTCGCTGTAAGCTCTGCATTCCCTTAGGAACGACTTTGGAGCTTCTTCGCCTTTACTTTTGGCGGAATCAGCGTTGACTTTTCGCTGTAAGCTCTGCATTCCCTTAGGAACGACTTTGGAGCTTCTTCGCCTTTACTTTTTGGCACTCGATGGTGCGTTCTCAGCTTTTACATTTACAATCTTGGGGGATTTTGCTCTTATAGAACTAAAATAGGAAATTACATGTGGTGGCCCCATTAAAAACCTTTCTCCCCCTTCAGAAAGGAAAAGGGTGCCATGAAAGAAAAATAAAAAATATGAAAAATTACATCGAGTTATACATAATATCGTCGAAGCTCATCCGCATTCCAAGATCTAGGAATGTCGTTGCCGTCCATATCCTTCGATCTGTATGAACCGGGTCTTGACGAAGATGCTACTAAGAAAGGTCCATCCCATTTCAACTGCAACTTGCCCACTGTTTCTGGGTTGGCCACTCTCCGAAGCACCAAGTGTCCTGGCTCAATATTCTTTAGCCGAACCTTTCTATCTCGCCATTTGATTGTTTCGGCTTGATATTTATTGATGTTCTCCACGGCTTGCAGCCTGATCCCTTCTAAAGCATCCTTTTCCACAGAACAAGCAGCTTCAGAACCTGATTCTGCCGAAGCTACTACTCTTATTGATCCGGTTTTAGCTTCCTCCAGAGTTATTGCTTCGTCACCGAATAATAACTTGAATGGAGTAAAGCCTATAGACCTTGATGTTGTTGTATTGTGGCTCCACACCACTTTGGTTAACTGATCTGGCCACTTTCCCCTGGGTTGATTGAAGATTAACTTCATTATTCCTGTCATTATAATGCCATTGGCTCTTTCAACGAGTCCGTTTGACTCCGGATGCCTGACTGATGCAAAATGGATCTTCGTACCAATTTGATCACAGAAATCCCTGAAAGCTTCGGAGTCAAACTGTGTTCCATTATCCACAGTGATGGCCTTTGGTACCCCGAAACGACAAACAATATTCTGCCAGAAAAACTTTTGGACGGTGGCCGAAGTTATTGTGGCTAAAGGCTTTGCCTCAATTCATTTAGAAAAATATTCCACCGCCACTACAACATATCTTAGGTTCCCTTGGGCCGGTGGTAACGGACCTAACAAGTCAAGGCCCCACCTTTGCAATGGTCAGATAGGTTGTATGAGCTGTGTTAAGGACGAAGGTTGTTTTTGGTCTCTTGCACATTTCTGACAACCTTCGCACTTTTGAACTAATTCCGCCGCATCCGAAGCTGCCTTCGGCCAATAAAACCTCTAACGGAAAACCTTTCCAAGTAACGGCCTAGATCCAATGTGAGATCCACACAGGCCTGCATGTATTTCTTTCATCAACTCTACGCCTTCGGTTCTAGATAAACACTTGAGTAGCGGAGCACAAACTCCATGCTTGTACAACTCCCCTTCTATCATGACATATGGACGAGCTCTCGCCTCTATCCTCCTGTTATAAGCTTCGTCATCTGAAAGGAATTTACCCTGTAGGTAAGAGATGATCTCAGTTCTCCAATCTTCGCTATAAACAAGAGATATATTGAGGACTGCTCTTTCAAGAAGTTCCACCGAAGGTGCTTTTATTGTTTCGAAGAACACATCCGAAGGTAAGGGCAGCCCCTGTGCTGCTGACTTAGCTAGCAAATCAGCATGCTCATTTTGTCCTCGAGGGATATTTTTGACAGAAAATCCTTCGAAGGAAGCTTCAACTATTCGAACCATATCCAGATATTTTTCAAGCTTCGGATCTTTAGCCTTGCAAGTCTTGTCAATATGACCCGAAACAACCTGGGAATCAGTTTTAAGTATGGCCCTTCTGATTCCCATTGCTTTTAGCTTCCGAAGACCCAGAAGCAGGGCTTCGTACTCGGCAATGTTATTTGTGCAACTAAAATCAAGTTTTGCCGCATAGCAAGTTTTAACTTTGGAAGGTGAAACCAACACAGCAGCCGCTCCCGCTCCGAAGGTTCCCCAAGACCCATCGCAAAACACTATCCATGCTTCGGCGTCTTTATTTGTTTCTTCCTCCTGAGCCCCTGGCGTCCAGTTAGCAATGAAGTCTGCTAACGCCTGGGACTGAATCGAAGATCTATGAACATATTCAATACAAAATTCGTTGAGCTCTGCAGCCAATTTTCCAATCCTTCCAGTAGCTTCTCTATTTCTCATAATATCCTTCAACGGCTGTGAAGAAGGAACAACAATATTGTATGCTTGAAAGTAATGCCGAAGCTTCCTGGATGCCATCAAAACAGCATATAACACCTTCTCTAATTTTGTATAGTTTTTCTTTGATATACTAAGAACTTCAGATACAAAATACACTGGGACCTGCTTCTTGACTTGGCCATCAAGCTTCTCCTGGACAAGTGCTGCACTCACCGCTGAGTGCGAAGCTGCCACATATAATAACAAAGGAGCCCCTGGCGTTGGTGGAGTTAATGTTGTTAAATCTATCAGATATTGCTTCAACTCCTCGAAGGCTTTTTGTTGGCTTGGTCCCCATTGAAAGACTTCGGCTGATTTCAGCACTTCAAAGAATGGTAAGTTTCTCTCTGCTGGTCTGGATATGAATCTATTGAGAGATGCCAACCTTCCTGTCAATCTTTGAGCCCCCTTTTTTGTAGTTGGTGGCTCCATCCGAAGTATAGCTTCAATTTTACTTGGATTAGCTTCAATTCCCTTTGTTGAAACCAAGCATCCAAGAAATTTCCCCTTCTTTACTCCGAAGACACATTTTTCTGGATTCAACTTTAAGTCAGCTTGTCTGAAATTGGCGAAGGTCTCCTGCAAATCAGCAATATGATTCTCCTGTTTCGTGCTTTTTACAATGATGTCATCAACATAAGTTAGCACATTTCTGCCTATCTGAGAATGGAGAACCCTCGCAGTCATTCTGCTAAAACTTCCTCCAGCGTTTTTGAGCCCCTCAGGCATCCAAAGATAGCAATATGTGCCACTTGGAGTTATGAAGCTAGTCTTCGGCTCATCTTCCTTCTTCATCCAGATTTGGTGGTAGCCTGAATAACAGTCTAACAGACTCATGAGCTCTGAAGAAGCTGCTGCATCAACTAAAGAGTCTATCCTTGGCAATGGGAATTCATCCTTCGGACAAGCCTTGTTAAGATCTGTAAAATCGATACACATTCGTCACTTGCCATTGGCCTTTTTTACCATAACAGTGTTAGCTAGCCATTCTGGGTACTTTACTTCTCTGATAACTCCTGCACTGAGGAGTCTTTTGACTTCGTTACGAGCACATTCGGCCTTATCATCTGACATTTTCCGAAGCCTCTGCTTTCTGGGTCTGAAGGATGGATCAACATTGAGCGAGTGCTCAATAACATCCCTATTGACTCCGCAGAGATCATTGGCTGACCATGCAAAAACATCTTTGTTGTTGAACAAAAACCTTATCAAGGTTTTCTCTTGTTCTTCAGATAATTGAGAGCCCAACAGCACCTTTTGCTCTGCTATGTCCTCACATAAAAGCATGGGCTTCGACTGATCTGCTGAAGCTGCCTTCTCCCTTCTGAATTTACTAGATGAGTGCCCGTGCGTTGCAACGGGAACATATAATATTATGGTAATTTATGTACCTGGTCGCCCGACTGACTGACCCACCTGCCCCGAGCGCTCCTCGATCCTCATCCGTGCTCGCCAAGCGACGAAACCCAAGACGACAACGCCACAGCCCACAGCACACCGGCGGCCACACCAAAGCCAAGCAAGCAACTTAGGAACCCACGCGCCCGGTGCCTTGGACTTGTTGGGCGTGCGGCGGTTCGTTAGTGGCAGGATTTTTCCTTGCATTTCCCTGCCGCCAGCTTGGCCCCTCTGCCCCTCGGCGCCGTGCCAACGCCGCGGGAGCTATATCCCCCGATTTAAAGTTCAGTTCATGGGGGGTGATCGACGTATCCTGCCGATTGCCCAGACGCAGCACGCTCTTCGCCCAAAATTTGCCTGCAACCCTGAGCGACGACGATGGGGAAGGGGTCGAAGGCGATGCTGGCCAAGCCCATCCAGCTCACGGACCAGGTGGCGCAGCAGGTGGGCTGGTAGTGCCTCAGGGCGGACTGCACGGAGCTACGGTCCCGCGCCATGAAGCTCGCCGAGCTCCTGCGGCAGGCGGCGCGAGTCGAGCTGTACGAGCGCCCCGCCGCGCGCGTCATGGCCGACACAGAGCGGGCGCTCCACAAGGCCGTGGGCATGGCCGCGCATTGCTTCCAGAGCCACTCCCGCCTCCGCCGCTTCTTCACGCTCAACCCGGTGTCCGGGCTCCCGCGCACCCTCGCCCTGCTCGACACCGCGCTCGAGGACATCGCCTGGCTCATCCGCGTCTCGTCCCCGCAGGACGACGACGGCAACGACGACCTACGGGGGCTCCCCAACATCACGCATAACGAGCCTGTGCTCGGCATGGTCTGGGACAACATCGCGCGCCTCCAAACCAGCGGCCTCGCTGCGCGGGCCGACGCGGCCGCCACCCTCGCCTCCCTCGCCGTGGGCAACTCCTACTTCGCCAAGTACATCGTCGAGGAGGACGGCGTTGCGCCCCTCGTCAAGCTGCTCAAGGCACCGACGATGGGCAGGAGGCCACGACCACGACGCTCGGCCTCCTCTGCCGCGACGAGGACAGCCTGCATAAGCTCCTCCACTCCGGGGTGTGCTCCGTCTTCGCCATTGTGCTCAAGGAGCCACCGATGCGCGTGCAAGTCGCGGTCGCGGACGCCATCGCGTCGCTGGCGTGCCACAGCCACAAGTGCCAGGACCTGTTCGCGCAGAGCAACGCCGTCCGGCATCTCGTCACCCACCTCGCTTCCACCCAGTCCGTACCACCGCCCTGCCCGCACCTCGTCGCGCACCGCCTGTCCTCGCGCCCGCTGCGCTTCCTCCGCCGCTGCCTACGCGTGCGCTCGCTCGGCCGCCCCGAGATCTGGCAGGACCCATGTGAGCTCCCGCGCTGCTCGCCCTGCGTCGCCGCGTCGTCCCAGTCCCCCACCTCCCGCCTGCCTCTCCTGTGCCGCCGTCTTCTACCCCTCCCACGCTGCCACGCACGCCTCTGCCTCCGCGGGGCCTAGCCACCAGATCGCCGTCGACGTCGACCGTGTCGAGCTCTTCTGCGCCGCCTGCGGGGACCAGGTCTACGATCCCGATTTCTCATGCCGTCTTCCTCGCCCAGTCCTCCTCGCTTCTCCCCTCCACCTCCACCTCCTCTGCCTCCTCGGTCCTCCGCAAGCGCCGACGCGTCGATTACCGTGCGTGGTTGTAGACCTCGAGCATCGCGGACGCGGAATGGGGAGGGGACTGGACGATAGCTGTTGGGGGTGTGGCGGGTTTCTCGGTGTGGTGGTTGCAGCTTTCGCGGGGGGAAGATGGGGGCGTGCGCGCAGAGGGGGAAGGCGGGGGCACATGAGATGGTCTACACTATTGCCTTAATAGTTAGTATATATATATATATTAAATGTAATATATCAAATGATGATTAATATTAATGACACAAAAATCGATAACCAAATTGATTCCATTAATTTGTCGTTTTTCACAATCATGTGAGCGGTCTGAATAGACAAATGTAGCTCAAAGTCTAGTTCAGGAACAAAGGACAGCAGTCCTAGGCACGACCATCAAAACAACTCAGTTCAATGTGAAAAGTACATTACTACAAACCCCTTTTCAAATGTTCAGATGTGCATTAAGACTAAAACTGAAACAAATCAAACACTTCATGACTTCAACAATGTGCGGCATAACTTCAAGCTTGCATCCGAAAATGGGCTAGGTCTTTTCTTGCCATAATATGCCATCACATCTTCAAGCTTGCATGAGAAAATTGATCGGATCTTTTCTCTTCTTGACATAGTATGACATCACCTTGTCCAATGTCAACAGTTTGTACTAAGGACAACAATAGAGACTGCAACTTCTCAGCATCATATTTGGACATTATCATGAAGTACTAAAAATAAGTAGTAGAGTGATCAGCTTGCCTATAATTTTAAGTTGGCAACAATAAGATGGTGTACAACGAACAAAGCCTAGTGTCAGGTACTTATGTTGGCAGCCAAATCATCAGTATGCCTACCATTTGAAGATGACGTCAATCAGTAGCATACCCTAGTAGTAGAACCTATTTGCCTAGGTGTTGGAAGCACCAACTTCTGTCAATACTACTTTTTTATGGTAACAGTTTCAGAAATGAGCTTACTCGAGCTATATTAAATGTGACCATAACATTAGGTAAGACATGATTTCGATTGTTTGTGGATAGGGTGCTGCTTCTAATAGTTGTCACCAAGCAATGGTTAATTTGGATGTCTAGAAATACTACGAGACATAGAATTTCAGCACCTGGATTTTAGAGCGTGCTACGCCATCCCATTTGTTATAGGTACTGCAACAATTTTTTGTCCATAAACCATAGTCCATCCTGAGAAAAAAAAACGTGAGATTGAGAATCCAAGCAGATATGGATAAATAAAAGGAGTGTAGCTTCGGCGGTAGTGGCTCTGGAAGCAGCGCGCGGCCATGACCGCGGCCTTGTGGAGCGCCCGCTCCATGTCGGCCATGACGCGCGCGGTAGGGCGCTCGTACAGCTCGACCCGCGCCGCCTGCCGCAGGAGCTCGGCGAGCTTCATGGCGTGGGACCATAGCTCCGTGTAGTCCGCCCTGAGGCACTTCCAGCCCGCCTGCTGCATACTACCCAACAACAAAGAATGCATAGCCATCCAAGTGTTAGCTCTAAACATTGTGTCATTATTTTGGAATATAATCTCCATAAAGCCCTAATATGTGCTATTTGTAATATAATTGTGTCAATATTTGGTAGGTATAAACATCAAAAGACTACAGACATATTAAACTGAATAGTCACCAAACCCTAAACATCTATGAACTAAACCATCGGTCCTTACACGCGTCGCACTGGAAACACAACACCCGTCGGTCGTTGCTCCACACATGACAGTCAATGCCATTCGCCGTCGTGGCCGCGCCAGACGCCGGGGATGCCTAGAACATGGCGTTGACGGGCTAGAGCCCATAGTACGCCGGCAGCTTGCAGCAACCAGAGTGCGCCGCACAGTGTTAGTGTTACACAAGAGAATATCAACAGAGTTTAAACTCTGTGACAAGAACCATGCTTTAGATGAAATTCATAATCACTAACCAAAATATGGACATAAACCCATAATAACTAGGAAATCATCTACATGGGAGTTCTGAACCAAAACCCAAAGAATCCCCTTCTCTGTTTAACTTATGGAATGCCGGTTAGGGACCAATTCCTCACACGATTGACCTTGTGTCGCATGATTCCACTGCATTTGCACCGGAGGCCATAGAGAGCACTGCACTTTTAAGCCTCCACCGGATCTCGAAAGAATCTGTCACCAAAGAAACAATGGGAGCAGAAAATTATCCTGTTATTTTCTACCAGCGGACGACAGAGGTAAGGGAAAAACGTGCTGACGACAGAGGGATGGGCGGAGCCGACGGATCTGTGTAATTGGGGATGTCGATGATGTCGCTATGCATCTTCTAGAACATATAATCATGAGCTAGCGGAGCCGACGGACCTGACGTTGCTCAAAGAGCTCGAAGTGCGCGACGACGATCCACACGGTGCCCAGCGGGCTCTTCTGTGTGAGGACTGTGTGCGAGTAGAATATCCTCTGTGATCCCCTCCAGGTCACCGATAAAATGAAATTCCCTGAAGAAAGATCCAATATAACTATGCGAGAGAAAGGACCTCCTAATCATGTGATGCGAAACACTGACAGTGACAGCCCCAATCCATACGAACACAATCCAAGCATACGAACAGTGACAACCCCAATCCATACGAACACAATCCAAGCATACGATGATACAATAATAATGTACCATTGAAAAAAATGTACGCACTTTTAAAAATGGTACTCCAAGATTACCTTGTAGCAGATCATAGTTGACGACAACAACATTAGTACTTGCAGGCAAAGCTGTGAGCCCAGCGGTTGCCATGCTCGCAGCGGTTCCCGACGACGCAGCAAGGGGCACCGCCGTGGAAGGAAGTTGTCTCCATGGCCGCGCTAGCTCCGAAGCCGTACTGCAGCAACCCCAGCGTCGTGTTGTGCTGGTGCGTCGCGTCCCTTGCCACGGTGTTGGTCACCGCGGTGGTATTGTTCTTGTGGTGCTGATCAGCTGATGGTGATCAGCGCCGCCCACGGGCCAGAACTGCCCGAGCCCCGCCAGGCCCCAGGCGCATGTCCTGCGACAAGTGACAGTCGGCTCTGTCACCTCGTTGCACAGCCCCAAGAACGCTCCCGCAGGCAACGCCGCCGGTGGCTGCTGCTGCTGCACGGGCACGTCGTGTCTATACTGCCCCCGAGAATGGTGGCGACCTCGACAGCCGACAGGAAGTAGCCTTGTGGCCACGGCTGGAAGACGGGCTCGTCGGAGGCTACAGGGTCCTGCACCTTGTGCGCTGGCGGTGCCGAGACCGGCGCCACGGGGTGGGCTTGGTAGTACATCTGCGCACACGCCGCGCCGAGCGGCCCTGGAAAGTCCATGGCCGCTGCCGTCGCGGACATTGGCTGTGCGCCGGCTTGCTGGACCCAGAGGAGCGGTCAGAGGAGGACGAGGACGAGGAAGCTGGCGCCTACGCCTCCGCGGGCGAGGCGAGCAGCTGGAATTGGTTCTGGATCAAGGGCTGCGGCTGTGGCGTGACGGGCGCCGCTGCCGCAGCGGTCCCGCAACCCGGCGCGCGCAAGGCCCAGCCCCAACTGTCCGGTGCGCAGCTTGTTCTTGGAGCGGGACTTGCGGTTCTGGAACCAGTAGAAGACGTTGGCGTCGCCAACCTGGCCGTACTCCTGCAGGCGCATGCAGATGCGGGGGATCTCATCGCGCGGCGAATTGACCATGCCGGAGTTGAAGATGGCCTCCAGAATCCGGATCTGCTCCAGCCTGGGGTTCCACCGGGGCTTTGGATCTGGGGTCCGCTCCTCGCCACCTACGCATGCACAAATCGAGAACCAAGATAATCAACCAGTACGTATGTAGTTAGCTTCAGTTCACCCCTCGATCTTGATCCCCGTCTCGCTACAAATAAACACTACCTCTAAAACTGATAGGGGGCATCACGAATGGGGCGTCCACACGGCAACTGTCGGGGCGGGGACCGCACGGCAGGCAGGGGCGCCGGCCATGGATGGTGGCGAGGCGTAGTCCAACGCAGACGCGAGGTCGAGCAACAAGAACGGCCGACGCTGGGAGCGGCGGGAGCAGAGGCAGTGGTCGTGGATTCCGAGTATCCCGGGCGCGGCGCTGGGTGCGCGACGGTGGGGGCGGCCGCAGGGGCGACAATCATGGCGCCGAGGTCGGGGAAATGGGGGCGTCGGGTGGGGGAGGCGGCCATAGCAGAGGCAGGCAATGGGGTTTTTAGGAGAGAGAGGTTCGGTTGGTTGACCAGCGAAGCGCGCGGGATGAGGACGGGGCGTGACCAGCGGAGCGCGCGGGATGAGGACGGGGTGGGGGCATGTGATGCGGTCTACACTGTTGCCTTAATAGTTAGTAGAGATATTGTTCACAAGCTTCAGCTCCATCTATGTTATGAATTGCTTTTGAGTCAGTCCAGTTTCCTTCGGCCCTTCTGGCAGCTTCCTGACTTCCATGAATAGCGATGGGTCCTTGATCCGAAGGTATCTTCATGCAAAGATAAGCAGGATGAAGAATTGCTTCGAAAGCATTGAGGGTGCCACAACCAATAATTACATTGTAAGGGTATTCCATGTCAACAATGTCAAACACAACTTGCTCAGTTCTAGTGTTGTTGATGAACCCGAAGGTCACTGACATGGTGATCTTGCCCAGTGCCACAATCTGTCTTCCTCCGAAGCCACAGAGAGGATGTGTAGCATCATGAATCTTATCGTCTGGCTCTTGCATTTGTCTGAAGGCCTTAGCAAATATGATATCAGCTGCACTGCCTGTATCAACCAAGACGTTGTGGACCAGAAATCCTTTGATAACACAAGAGATAACCATGGCATCGTTGTGTGGGTAATCCTTGAGTTGAAGATCCTCTTGGGAGAAGGTGATAGGAATGTGAGACCATCTTGACTTGATGAAGGGTCCTTGCACCCCAACATGCTGTACCCTTCTCTGTGCTTCCTTCTTCTGTTTCTTGTTGTCTGGCTCTGAGGACGAACCACCTGTAATCGGGAGCACCAGCTTCGGGTTCGAAGCAGCTCCAACTTGATCGTTGAACGAAGCCATCGGCTCAAAAAGTGGAAGTGAGTTCACCGGAGGTGGGCGCCAATGTTGGGGACTTGTTCTCAAATGCTATGAATTAAGAACAAGGCAACATAAAATGTTAAATGTTAACGTCCTTCGTCCATGAAACAATATTCCCATGAGGGTAATGAACCATGGACGAAGGTTGATGAGAACATAATTACGAAGGCTAAGTCTTCGTAATTAAATTCTAATAGATGATATAAGATAACATAAAATAAAGGATATTAAAAGATAAATGAATCATAAACGAGTTAAATTGTATTTACTTAATATATTGAATTATTAAATACAATTATACCTTTGCCTTGGCAAAGATAGATTCCCGAAAGATGCGATTACAATTGCCAGAATCCGTGAACAGTAAAGGAATACTGTTCACTATTTATAGGCACAGGACACAGCCTGTGAGGAATTACAATTATGCCCCTCATAGAAGTTTACAACATTGACTCGGATCTTTATAGACTAAAAGGTCATTCTATCTTTAAGTCGGTTTGTAATACCGAAGCTTCATGAAGAGGAACCTTCGGTCATCTCATACAAACAGCTTCACCCGAAAGCCGCTTCTTCCTAGAAGACCTTCGGCGACGAAGCATAGACCCAACAGTAAGCGCGAGCATGTTGCACCGCCTTAAGTCGTTGCCGACTTAAGCCGATTGCTCCGTTAGCAGGGCATAGTGGTCACCCCGAGTTAAGTAAGCGTGAGCATGTTGCACCGCCTTAAGTCGTTGCTGACTTAAGCCGATTGCTCCGTTAGCAGGGCATAGTGGCCACCCCGAGTTAAGTAAGCGCGAGCATGTTGCACCGCCTTAAGTCGTTGCCGACTTAAGCCGATTGCTCCGTTAGCAGGGCATAGTGGCCACCCCGAGTTAAGTAAGCGCGAGCATGTTGCACCGCCTTAAGTCATTGCCGACTTAAGCTGATTGCTCCGTTAGCAGGGCATAGTGGCCACCCCGAGTTAAGTAAGAATGCAAGTCAATCGTGAACAAACTGAGTATCTTTGAAACCCCTTTTTTATTGATGACATATTTCCATTTTACAGAGTACATCGTCGTCCCGATAGCTTTTGAAATACAGCTAGGGATAAAACTTCCTGAGGTGTTCTATGTTCCAGGAGTTCCCGACTTCTATGCCATCCATCTGAGTGAGACGATATGACCCGGGTCGAGTGACTTCTGCTACTATGAAGGGTTCTTCCCATAAGGGCGATAACTTGTGTCGTCCCTCCCCCGTTAGAATTCGGCGGAGGACGAGATCTCCTACTGAGAAGGATCGTTGTCGCACAGCCTTGTCGTGATAGCGCCTTAGAGTCTGCTGGTACCGTGCTGATTGGATTACCGCATTCACCCGTTCTTCTTCAAGTACATCAATGTCCTCCAGCCTGGTGGCCTCGGCTTCTGCTATGTTTTTGAAGATCAACCTTGGCGCCCCGAACTTGAGATCGGCGGGTAGCACTGCCTCTGACCCATAGACCATGAAGAAAGGAGTGTTTCCATGCAAAGCTCGGCTGGGTTGGGTTCTTAGGCTCCAAATGACATAGGGCAATTCCCTTATCCACTTTCCTGCGAACTGTTCATTCTTGCCGAAGACCTTTTTCCTGAGTGCCTCCGGTATCATCCCGTTGGCTCGCTCAACCTGCCCGTTGGCTCTTGGATGTGCTACAAATGCATACTTGATCTGAATGCTCTTTTGCTCGCAGAAGTCGAAGAACTCTGAACTTGTGAAGTTAGATCCTAAGTCAGTTATGATGTTGTTTGGTATCCCGAATCTGAATATTATGTCTTGTATGAATTCCACGGCCTTAGCAGAGGTTAAAGAAGCAATGGGCTTGAACTCTATCCATTTAGTGAATTTGTCGATTGCTACCAATACATGAGTGTATCCCCCTTGAGCTTTCTTGAAAGGTCCAATCATATCCAGTCCCCAGCATGCGAAAGACCAAGTTACTGGTATGGTCTGCAGTTGCTGTGCTGGCAGATGTTGTTGCTTTGACAAGTATTGGCAAGCTTCGCACCTCTGAACTAACTCGGCTGCATCGCTCTTTGCTGTTGGCCAATAGAATCCTGACTTGAAGACCTTCCCGACTAGTGTTCTGGAGGCTGCATGTATTCCACATTGCCCAGCATGGACCTCCTCCAGAAGTTGCTCCCCAATAGACGGGGGAATGCACTTCATGAGGACGCCTGATGCACCCCTTCTATACAATGTCTCCCCAATGAGTGTGTAGTGAGCCGACTGTCTGGCGATGCGCTCGGCCGAGTTCTTGTCATATGGTTCTTCTTCATTCTTTATATACTTGATGATTGGCCTTCTCCAGTCATCAGAGTCTGACTCGGGTTGATCTATAATGTTGCACTCTTCTGTTTGATCCATTGAGATACTCGGCTGTAGTATTTCTTGCACAAAGACTCCGGGTGGAACCTGAGTTCGACTGGATCCTAGCTTGGACAGTACATCGGCCGTTGTGTTCCGATCTCTTTCTACGTGATGAAATTCCAGACCCTCAAATTTATCTTCCAGCTTTCGGACAGCAGCACAGTATTTTCCCATTAAATCGCTTGAACAATCTCACTCCTTGTTTATCTGGCTAATGACTACCAGAGAGTCTCCGTATACCATCAATCTCTTGATGCCCAATGAGATGGCGATGTTCAATCCATGGATCAGAGCTTCATACTCGGCTGCATTGTTGGAGGCCGGAAATAGCAACTGGAGGGCGTATTTGAGGTGCTCGCCTCCAAGTGCGGCGAAGAGAATCCCTGCTCCTGCTCCCTGCAGCCTCAGCGAGCCATCAAAATACATTCGCCATACTTCTGCAGTCTCTGGGTTATCTGGTACTTGCTGCTCAGTCCACTCTGATACGAAATCAACCAGTGCTTGAGTTTTGATGGCAGTGCGAGGTCGGAACTCGATGTCATGAGATCCCAATTCACAAGCCCATTTGGCTATCCGACCAATGGCTTCCTTGTTGTGAAGAATATCCCCTATTGGAAAACCGGTGACTACTATGACTTTGTGGTCATCAAAGTAGTGACGTAGCTTGCGGGCAGTTAGAAGTACTGCGTGTAATAGCTTCTGAACTTGAGGATACTTTTTCTTTGAGGGGCCTAGAACTTCACTGATGAAGTAAACATGATGTTGCACTGGGTAGGCATGTCCTTCTTCTACTCGCCCGACTACCAACGCGGTGCTTACCACGTGAGTCGTGCAAGAGATATACAGTAGTAGATCTTCAGCTGGTTGAGTTGACGTAGCTCGTCGGGGTGGCTTCAGTACTGGTGGTGTTGTTAAGAATTTCTTCAGCGCATCTAGAGCTTCATGTGCTTCTGAAGTCCACTGAAACTTATCCACCTTCTTGAGTAGCTTGTAAAACGGCAAACCTTTTTCCCCCCGGCCTGGATATAAATCTGCTCAGAGCTGCCATACATCCAGTAAGTCGCTGAACCTTCTTTTGTGATCGAGGCGCTTCCATCTTCATGATAGCTTCAATCTTATCCGGATTAGCCTCAATTCCTCGGTGGCTAATGATAAACCCGAGTAACTTTCCTGCTGGTACCCCGAAAACACATTTTTCAGGATTAAGCTTCCATCTATACCGTCTCAGACTGTTGAAAACCAGCTGTAAGTCTTCGATGAAGTTTTCCGAATTCTCCGTTTTGATTACCACATCATCTATGTAGGCCTCCACACGCTTGCCCCAGTGATCGGCTAAGCACGTTTGAATGGCTCTCTGATAAGTCGCTCCAGCGTTTTTGAGGCCGAACGACATGGAGGTGTAACAGAAAGCACCAAACGGAGTGATGAACGCTGTTTTTTCTTCGTCTTCCTTCGCCAAACTAATCTGATGGTATCCGGAATAGCAATTCAAGAAAGACAGCATAGAACATCCAGCGGTGGAGTCCACCACCTGATCTATCCTCGGGAGCCCGAAGGGATCCTTCGGACAGTGTTTGTTGAGATCGGTATAGTCGACGCACATGCGCCAATCCACTTTATTCTTTTTGAGTACAAGAACAGGGTTGGCTAACCACTCGGGGTGTAACACTTCTCTAATAAATCCAGCCGCGACCAAGCGAGCTAACTCGGCGCAAATGACCTCTCTCTTGTCGGGCGTGAAACGACGTAGCTTTTGCCGAATCGGCCTTGCCTGGGGATAGACCTTCAGTTTGTGCTCGGCCAGTTCTCTTGGGACTCCCGGCATATCCGCAGGTTGCCATGCGAATACATCTCGATTATCTTGCAGAAACCGGACGAGCGCGCTTTCCTATTTGTCATCCAAGCTGGAGCTGATGATGGCAGTCTTGTGTTCATCAGCGAACCCCAGGTTGATCCTCTTGGTTTCTTCAGTCGGCCGCATAGAGGTCGTGACCTGAGCTTCGTTTGCCGGTACTGCAAGGTCCTCCTCAGGCTTAGAGTTCGCCAGTGTTGAAGAAACCGCCGATGGCTTGGTGGTGAGGGCTGCTTGGATGGCCACTCGGAAACACTCTGCGGTGCCTTGGAAGTCGGCGCGCACAGTTATGATTCCTTGCGGTCCTGGCATCTTTAGTATCATATACGTGTAATGAGGGATGGCCATGAATTTGGCCAGTCCCGGCCTCCCGATGATGGCGTTGTACCCGCAGTCGAAGTTCGCCACTTCGAACCTCAGGAACTCGGTTCTGTAGTTCTCCGGAGTTCCGAAGGTGACTGACATGTAGATGTGGCCCAGCGGGTATTCCCCTTCTGTCGGCACGATGCCGAAGAAAGGAGTGTCCGACTCGTGGAGCTCTTTGAGGTGAACTCCCAAGCCTTGGAGTGTCCGGGGGAAGGTGACGTTGATGCTGCTCCCCCGTCCACTAGCACCTTCTTTACCCGGCTCTCTCAGATCACCGAATCAACGAGGAGCGGGTATTTGCCTGGATGGTCGAAGTTGAGCCATTGATCCTCCCGAGTGAAAGTGATCGGGTGCTCCGACCACCGGTATGGGGCGGGAGGATCGGTGATCGCCACCAGTATCTGGCGGTCATTGAGCTTTTGTTGTCTTTTGTTCTCCTGCGACCCATGTCCGCCGAAGATGACGTTGACCTCCCTGTCGACGCGTGGGAAAGCTCCTCCTCCTCCCTCCTCCTGCTGATGGGGTTGTCGTGGTTCATCTGGTCCTCCCCTCGGCGGAGGAGGAGGTAGAGGTTGGAAGGGTCGGCCGTGCCCGACGGAGTGCTTGAAGTCCCGGCAGTTACGAAGAGTGTGACACATGTCCTTGTGGTACAGGCACTGGGCGTCGAGGATGTCGTCCAGCGTGCGTTCGCCTCCATGAGGTCCTCCTCGGGCGCGAGAGGCAGGTGGTCCGGCGGCGTGTACTTCTTCGCGAGGCCTCTTCTCCCATCGTTTGTCAGGTTGCTGGTTCACGTCGCGTCGTGGTGCTGCTGGTGCGGGCTTCGCTCCTCCGATGAGGTCCTGGGCCCGTTCGTCGGCGGTGATGTAGAGGTCGGCTTCCCGGAACAGCTCCTCAGAGGTAGTCGGCGCCTTCTGTAGTATGGCTCGGACGAAAGCCGAGTCATTGGATCCTCTGTAGAAGTCCTCGATCACGGTCGCCTCCGTGACCTTGGGGATACGATTTCTCATGGTCTGGAACCTTTTGAGGTACGATCGGAGAGTCTCGTCCCCCTCGGCGCTTGATGGATTTGAGGTCCCACGGTTGCGCCGGTTTGTCGGAGAGGGACTGGAAGTTGGCGGTGAAGCGTCGACTGAAGTCGCCCTAGTCATCGATGCGGTGTCGGGGTAGATGTCGCAGCCATTGCAGTACGTCTTGCCCAAGGACAATGGGTAAGTACGCGGTCATCACGTCTTCGGACGCCCCGGCAGCTCGAGCAGCGGTGGTGTAGACGGCTAGCCAGCCCCCTGGATCATGCTTAAGTTCATATTTGTCGACATTGGATACCTTGAAGTTGGGAGGCCATTGGATGGCCCTAAGGCGCGGAGTAAGAGCAGTCACTCCGCATGTGTCCTCCTGTCGTCGGGGATGATGTCTGTCCCAGGGAGGGGAGTAGTGGTTGTGGTTCCTCGACCGTCCCCGGGTGGTACCGCCAGTTGAGGCCGTTGCCGACTCAGTTCTGGTGGCCTGGCTATGAGCTGGGATGCCATGATCCCTGTCGTACTCCTCCCTGCGGCGGATCTCATTCTCATGCCGCCGTTCGCGCGAAGCATTGATGGAGCTTCGCGCGTCTCGGCGACTGTTGATGGCGTGTCGTAGATCGTTCGGCGGGTGAGCAAGCGGTAGAAGATGGTTGGCCGCCTGGGTGAACAGTCGTCGGTAGCCCTAGGCGTCGGGAGTCCGAGGGAGTCCATCGGCTATCCGAGCTAGTACCCCTCCGACTTCGCTCGGCGTGTTCATGGCTCGGGCGAAGTCGGGGTTCAGGTTGCGCCCGAAGAATGGGTTCTCCCGGCGTTGCCTTGCATCTTGCTCGGCTTGTTCCTAAGCCCGTCGGCGATCACGTCGTCAGGAGTTCCTTCGTTCTCTGAAGACGCGTTCTTCCGGAGTTTCTCCTATCTCCGAGACCTCGTCTCGCGAGACAGGTTGCTCCGGATCCCGTTCTCCGGCCGCGTGATGCCGTCGAACGTTCCTGCGCCGGTTCCTCCGTCGGCGGGATTCTCGTTGAGGCGGTTCTTCTCCGGGTGCGGTCGGCTCGTCGTCGGAGACGGTGGGCGATTCCGCTCTCCCGATGAAGAGGACGTCAGGATAGAACGGTGCTGCTGTCATGGCGACCTTCTTTCCGTTCTCCTTTGAGGGCGGAGGAACGGAAAGAACAACTTGCTTCTCCTTGGTCTCCTTTTTCCTCGTGATCTGTGTCCATTCTCTCGTCGGGGAAGTAGACAGTGGAGTTCTCCGGGTCAGCGGGCCCTCAGCCTCCGATTTTCCGGAGACGATCTTTTTTCGGAGAGCTGGAGGTTGCGCTTCTCCGGCATTTTCGGAGTTTGTTGGAGGAGACTTCTTTTCCGGTGGATCCGCAATGCGGTGTAGAGTTCCCTCTTCATCTGCCACAGATGAGATTGTTCTGAAGCAGAATATGGATCCGGGACGCAGGGTGATCTTGCTGTAGAAGGTGACGACCATTGAGCTAGCTTGGATCGTCGACACACCCCCTACCTGGCGCGCCAGCTATCGGTGTTTTGGGTCCGACCGCACACCCGGGGATGCCCCTCAAGGTGTTTTTAGAAGTAGGACGGTGTCGACGACTGTAGCAAAATGGTTCGTGCCAGATGCACGAGGGACAGTGGACAATGTTTGCAGGTTCGGGCCGCTTAGAGACGCGTAACACCCTACGTCCTGGTGAGTATGCTTGGTGGACAAGGTTACAAGAGGGCTCTCTGAATTGAGAATGCAGAGAGTTGATGTGGGTGGCTAAGTAATAGAGTCGATCGATCTGAAGGGGTGCCCCTAGGCCTTATATACTCGACCGTGGGGCAATACACGTGGATATGATAACAACGTGTAGCTAAAAGATGGTGAACTGTTTGAGTTTATCTATAGTTCTGCTCTGCTGACTTATTCTCGCATGGCTCTGTTGCATGGGGGCTCCAACGCGGGAAAGTCGGATCTCTGTTGTGGTCACTCGCTCGACGTTGTGGGTCGTCCGGGTTTACACCAATCCGGCCTCATGTCGATCTGCTTTGCTGGTTGTCTCTCCCCAGGCCCACGAAAGAATGATCTTACGATTTATTGGGCCCTTGGGCCTTTCGTGAGGTCTTTTACTCTTTTAGTGGACCCGGGGGATATCTATCCCCCACAAGGAGGGGAAGATAAGAGGCGGACATACTTATTCGTTGTCGGAGAAGGACACGACGAAGACATGGGTATCTCGAGCCGATATAGGTAGTATATCGCTAGATATATAGGGAGAGAGCACGCAAGCGGAGAAAGAAGCCCAGCCGGAGCAGCTCCAAACCGAGAGACGTCCGCACCAGGCATCAATTCGAGAAGGGCGAGAGAATGTAAGTGTTTTTCCCAGTCCTGGACCCGCTGAAGCGACACAACACCACCACCAACTCCATAGCATTTGCCGATTGTTGGCATGCTACGGGCCTTGGTTGTCCAATATCTTAGACCTGGACTCCTCGTCGCCAAGATAACCTAAGTGTGGTAGGCGCCACCATGTCCTCCTCCACGACACGCACAGAGAAAGGCCAGGAACATGACCGACTCGCGTCGTACCCGCGTCGACGAGCGTCGGTCGGCTCGCGGCTGCGACCATGGGCGGGGGCAGCAGGTTGGGGAGGAAGAACAGGGCGAAGGCCGGGAAGATGAACGGGGTGTCCGATGACGGCGAAAACGATGGTGCGCACATGATGTGAAACGTCCTCGTGGATGTGCAATTGCCACTGCGCGAGTCGGTGTCGGGGCTAGTGTCGGACGAATACGGGGAGGAGGCACATGCTCCTACGCCCTCTGCCGAGAATGGGGTGGCGCGGAGGTGGAGACATGAGGGGAGAGAGAAAAGAAGTATAATGTCGAACGATGTGGTGGCAATTGAGGCAAGAACCATCATTATCGTGCGGGGATATAGATGGCCAAATGGGTCGTGTCTTGCGAGCTAGCCGGAGGCACGACCCATTTAATAGTGTCTGGGCCAACCCGACACGAGCGTCGTGCGGTGCTTGGGCCGTAGCCTCGGCTCGTAGTGCTGGCCCGGCTCGACATGATTATTTTTTTTATTTTACAAAAAATCATATATACATATGTACAATTTATATTCAGTATTATAAACTACTAAGCATGATGTTCTACCGGTTAGACAGCTCCACTCAGTGTCTCACACTCTTCTTTCATCAGGGTGTGGGTTCAAACTCCCACCTCCTGCACCGTTTTTTAATATCTCACTTTCGAAACCGTGCGATTGAATAACAATCCTCCCCATGGACCATTTCCTTGACATCAAACAAACCCTAAGGCCATGTTTGTTTAAGTCATTCCCGACTGGAAATAGGGACCGAACCACATGGATCTCTCATGTGGAAAGAAGTCCGATCCATGAAAAAATGTGTGTTCGGTTAAGTTGCGTGTGGGTCATATCCCGCTCTTTTCTCGTTGTTCTAGACTAGGAACCACGTCCGCCCGTGTGAAAAATATCCCACGCGAAGGGGGTGTGGCGGCGGCGACAGCTCTCTGGGCTCTCGTGTCTGCCTTCTCACCTGTATGCTTTTTTCCCCAGGTGGGCGTTCGGTCTATTAGGGTAATTTGGTTTAGTCTATTTGGGTTTGTGAAATCTCGGATTCTAAAAATTGAGAACCGAAATTTTCAAATAATTTTAGGAACCGAATCCGAATAGACTCATAATTTCAGTTCGATCTATTCGGTCCACCGAATAGTAGAGATACTAATATCTTTTGTTAAAATATATACAACGAATAATTATTTGGAAGTATTATTATTACAACAAGCGATTATAAAAATAGCATACAAAGATATATATATTATCATTAAGATGATATCATAATTTTTAGCTAATAAGTTCATAAATCATATAATAATATCATCACATATTAGGAGTTTTTTTATATTTCGGTTTATTTGGTCTATTTGGGTTTGAAAGGTTAAGAACCGAACCCGAACTCATACCCCAAAATATAGCACATATAGGAAGCAAACCCAAAAACCCGAATAGTCCGATAATTCGGTCTATTCGGGTTTCGGATTTAAAATGCCCACCCCTACCTAGGCTATTGAATCTCTGAGAGCACCTAGAGAGGTGAATAGGTGATCGTAGAAAACTAGCTCTAAACAAACACATGCTTTGGATGACCACATGTGTGGAATGGTCAGCCAAAACACCGTTTTGCACTATACATTACATTGTTTGTAGAGTGTAGTTTGAAAATAGGTAAGATGCTGGAGATAGTCTTAGGGGTTGGGCATGAGTATGATGTCATAAGCTTTCAAATTGATTATCTTTATAACAAATCAGATATATTTGCCAGCTGCTACTGCTTGAAAAGATGCTATACTTAAATTGTTGTGCTGATCTTGTTTATGTTGTTTGAGGAGTCATACTGAAACTCACTACTTTGAACAAATTATTGAAACATCTTCCTCTAACTATGATTTTATCTGCATGATTTGCAGTGACTCAAGCGATTCAGATGACGAATATTTGGATACATGCATACGCTCAATCATGTTAATACCAGAAAGCTAAATCTCTGGCGCATCTTGCACAGGTGGATTCTGTCATGGTGTATAAAGAGCTGCATCTCATGCATACATAAGTTCATTCCAACAGATTCGGGCTGCCATTTAGACGCAAGGAAGCGCATTTTGCAATGATTGCTGAACTGGTGATAAACAGCGGTCGGCATTTTTAGCTGGCCTTAACTGGGAGTGACATCAAAAACCTAGAAAGGGTCACAATTACTGGATAAATTAGGTAGACAGGATTGAGGAAGCAGAGAAAGAATGCCTTTCTTTAGTTTAATTTTGGATAGCAACAGCATTCTGAGTTTTTTTTTTGGCAGAGTAACGATCAATGTGATAATAATGGGTAAATGATATTAGAATCGAACGGTGCTAATTCCCTATGCATGTTGCAGATCGATTTTGTCAATAGTATTTGATGTATTTACATGGGATGTTCCATTTTTTAAATCCTTGCTACCACCATCCGTTATTCAAGTTAGTGTCCCAGATTGCTGTTGAACATTGTATTAACAAACTGCATCTGAATTTACGCCGCTATGCCTGTACTTTCGTTTTGAGATGTTGTTGGGGGCTTGGGGCTGTAAAGACAGAGTAGAAGTTCTGTGCACTTGCACGACTGGACGAGTGAGACGGATGGCCGACCCCGCCCAGGCCCAGGTCTACGCTCAGCGTTTGCGCTGTTGTTTGGTGGTGCACGCATAACCATGGGCCACATAGGGGTAGGCCCAGCCCATTTTCATGGTGGCCCTCGGATTCCTTTCTGGTGGGAGCCTCTCACACGGGTTTCCGTTCGTCCAACGGTCACTTGCCAGATGGGTCAACTTGACCGTTACCAGTCGTGGGTCGCGGGCTCGCGGGTCGCGGCGCTTCTCCTTTTCCCCCAACGGCTTCATCGCCACCAGCCCACCACCACCAGTTTTCCTCCCCTTCCCGCTCACCAGACCCAGATGCCGCCTCCTCATCACTAATCACCACTGCCCCGCGCTCCCCTCCCACTCGCTTTGTGCTGCCTCTCGCCGTCGCTCGCGGTTCCCGATGGGCTGCTTCCTTGGCTGCTTCGGGGGGGCCAAGGAGCGCCGCCGCCGCCGCAAGCGGTCGCCTTCACAGTCCCCCAACGGCCGCGCCCGGGTAACCGAGTCGACCCGCTCCGTGATTTGTTTTGTTTCTCCCGTTGCTCGATCGAGTTCTAGTGTTGGTGGATCGGATCATCTGATCGAATCTACGTGTGATGTCGGATCAGGCTGTGCCGCGGGTTACGCCGAAGAAGGTTGATGTGGATGGGGAGGCCGCGGCCTCCGCCGCCGCGCCGCTTCTAGCGACGCTCCTCGAGTTGAGGTTCGTGGGTGGGTCGCTGCAGTTTCGGTCTGGCGAGATGAGCTGCCGCTCTCGTTGTTTCATCCGGCGTGTGTGTGTTGTGCTTGTTCAGGGACTCCACGGACGGCATGTGCCTAGCCGTCGTGAAGAAGAAGGTGACGTTCGACCCCAACGTCACCACCTTCGAGGCGGCCCCGATCCAGGAGGACGACGGCGAGGGAGCCGATCCGGAGGATGGTGGTGGGGCTAGCAGGGAGAAGGGGTGGATGCTGGCGCCGGAGTGCGCCAAGTCCGAGGCCTTCCCCTTGAACCACAGGTACAGTAACTGCGCCGGCAGCGACACCGACAGCGACTACGAGGACTCCGAGGAGGACGAGTTCGAAGGCGACGAGGACGACGAGGAGGAAGACGAAGACGGGATTGATGAGTGCGCGATCGACGGCGACGAGGACGAAGACGAGCACGGCCTCCTCGGCATCGGACGCAGCGAGGAGGATGCGTGCGAGTCGCTCTTCCTGCTTCCGTTTGGCAAGACATCCAAGGATTCCTTCGGCCAGGTAGTGGCGCTGGCGCCCGTCGTGCCCCCGCCGCCGGAGGCCCCCGCGGTGCTCGGCTCCGTAGAGAACCTCAACCTCGCCCGGTGGAAGGAACCCAAGCCCCGGGCTGCCGCCGCGCTCAAGTCCTCGGACAAGGAGAACGTCACTGTGGGGCAAGAGAACCGGATGGACGACCTCCTCGCCGAGCCACCAGCGGCCAAGAGGAAGGAGGAGAGGCCGGCGGTCTCGGGCTACACCCCCAGCACGCCGAGCAAGCAGGAGGCCTCCGTGGACGCCAGCCTCTCCACGTGGCTCGGTTCCTCGGGGACGCCCGAGAGCAACTCCGTCCGGTCCTACTCGCCGATCAGCCGGGAGGACCGCCCGATCCTTGGGGCCCTCACCGTGGAGGACATCAAGATATCGTCGGCCAGCTCAACTCCGAGGAGGTCGAGGTCCCCGAGCCCGAGCCCGGATGACATGCCGATCCTGGGGACGGTGGGCGCTTACTGGAACTGCAGTGCCAAGGAGGCCGATCCCGTGACAAGGGGAGGGTTTATGAGGACCAGAACCAGATTTGAGCAGGTGAGCTTTGTCTCAGCAATCTGACTGCAATTTCATGTCGGCTCTTCCAGGTATAATCTTCTGATGTTAAATCATCTGCAGGGTTTTGCAGGATGAAATGGTGGATTGCTACTGAACAGTGAACACACCTCTCCTCCCGCTAGGAGGGGAGAATGCAATGCAAGAGTGGAAACCAGTTTACATTTCTTTCATATGTTGTAAAACATTACATGGTCACCAGATCGGTATTCTAGTATGATATTTTTTTGTGGCACTTGTCAATATGATGCAGTATTTCAATATTATTCTTTTGTCAATATGATCAATTTGTATTTGTGCGTGTTATATACCCTCTCTTTTTTGGAATATTTTGTACCAGCATCTGCAGTACCAGAATCGCTCAAAATTTCAACACTAAGACAAAGTCGTCTCCTCCCTCGACCTTCATTCCTGCAATTCAAACTACCTGCAAATGATTCGAGCGTATTTGTTTTTCAGACACTTGCTCATACAAACCATATGAAGTCTGCAACATACACTGACCCGGCCGACGGTTAATGAATAAAGATGTATCAGACTTAGATGAGTCAAGGTCAAGTTTACGCAATTTGGTGTTCAACATTGAATACCATGACCTCGGCGTTTGTTTTAATTCATACTCCATCTATTCCATAAAATAAAGCGTACATGTTTTTAAAAAACCAATGTTTTAGAACTTTGACTAACAATTCAGCCAAAAACACATATTTTTAGTGTATGCATACTTTGATTTGTATTAAAAATACTTTAATATAATGCTCATTTTGCATTCATTGATGGTATATTTTAAAAATAAATAAATGGACAATATTTCACTTTAAAAAATTAAATGCCTTATTTCATGGGATGGAGGGAGTATATTGTTTTATCAAGCTTGTAGATATAGGGGTTTTTTTTGTTTGTCCTCATATACAGGAGGTTGTCTGGTGTACACTTTTTCTTCTATAACACCATAAAGAAAAATGTCGCATACAACTAGCTGTTTTAAATAGCAACCTTAACTACAACAACAACAACTACGACAACAACAACAAAGTCTTTTTATCCCAAGCACGTTGGGGTAGGCTAGAGATGAAACCCCGTATGAAAACCTTAGAGCTCAACCCCCAAAGAAAAAAAGGTGAAACAAAGGCAAATGAGAACCAAAAAACGACGAAACGGGGAAACACATAAAAGAGATAAAACCCACAAGAACCAGCAAGATCTAAATAGGCACAAGAAAAGGTCAAACGATTAAAGAGGAAAAGCGAAACTATAAATCAAGGTTCTGGCACGTGAATTGCACACTTCCACCCCTTCCTATCCACGACGAGCTCTTTATCAATATTCCACTCCTTCAGGTCCCTCTTCACAGCCTCTGTCCACGTCAAGGTTGGTCGACCTCTACCTCTCTTCACATTCTCGGGACGCCTAATTATTCCGATATGCACTGGTGCCTCTTCAGGTCTTCGTTGGATATGTCTAAACCATCTCAAACGATGTTGCATAAGCTTCTCCTCAATTGGCGCCACTCCTACTCTCTCTCGTATATCATCATTCCGGACTCGGTCTCTCCTTGTGTGGCCACATATCCAGCGCAACATACGCATCTCTGCCACACATAGTTGTTGGACATGTCGTCTTTTAGTGGGCCAACATTCTGCTCCATACAACATAGCCGGCCGAATTGTTGTCCTGTAGAATTTGCCTTTTAGTTTGTGTGGCACCCGGGGGTCGCATAAGACACCCGCCGCTTGCCGCCACTTCAACCATCTAGCTTTAATTCTATGACTGACATCCTCATCGATGTCTCCATCCTTCTGAAGCATTGATCCTAAGTAACGAAAAGTGTCTTTCTTGGGTACCACTTGCCCATCAACTATGTGTGATATGTTAACTACGACTAAAAATATTTTCATAGCCGATGTGATATCTCTATGTGTCGGCGTTTCGACCCCGGGGGTCCCTGGACCGACGAGTAAATTGTCGCTGCGTGTCCCAGCCCAGATGGGTCGGCGCGAGACGGGACACAAAGGGGGAGAACAGTGAGGGGAAACCGCGGCCTTCGTGTTGTCCTGCGCCCAGGGCGGATGGATGCGCTTGTAGTAGGGGGTTACAAGCGTTCGCGCGGGAGAGAGAGAGAGAGCCTTATGCGTCGGCCCGTTCTCCCGCGCGGCCAACCTCCTCGTACGAGAGCCCTGGACCTTCCTTTTATAGGTGTAAGGAGAGGGTCCAGGTGTACAATAGGGGGTGTAGCAGTGTGCTAACGTGTCTAGCAGAGAGGAGCTAGAGCCCTAAGTACATGCCATCATGGCAGTCGGAGAGGTTTTGGCACCCTGTTCATGTGATGTCGTGGCCGTCGGAGGAGCGCTGGAGCCCTGCGGAAGTACAGCTGTCGGGGCTATCGGGTCCTTGCTGACGTCTCCTGGCTGTCGTAAGGGGCTGGGAGCTGTCGTCGTCATGGAGCGTGCGGGGTGTCATCATTACTTGTTTGCTGGGGCGAGCCAGATGGGACGCCGGTCTTGTCCCCGTAGCCTGAGCTAGCTAGGGGCAGGGTAATGATGACCCCCCTGGTGACGTGGCCGGTCTGGACCCGAGTTTGAGCGAGGTGGCAATTCCTCCGAGGTCGAGGTTGAGTCCGAGCCCTGGGGTCGGGCGAGGCGGAGTCCATCGTCTTCGGAAGCCAAGGCCGAGTCCGAGCCCTAGGGTCGGGCGAGGCGGAGTCCATCATCTTCGGGAGCTGAGGCCGAGTCCGAGCCCTGGGGTCGGGCGAGGCAGAGTCCATCGTCTTCGGGAGCCGAGGCCGAGTCCGAGCCCTAGGGTCGGACGAGGCGGAGTTCGTCATCTTCCGGAGCCGAGGCCGAGTCCGAGCCCTGGGGTCGGGCGAGGCGGAGTTCGTCGTCTTCCGGAGCCGAGACGGGGGCCGAACCCTAGGGTCGGACGAGGCGAAGCTTCTTATGTCACCCGAGGCTGGATTTAGCCGCTGTCATCCTCACTCTAGCGAGTGGCACGACAGTCGGAGCGGGGCAGGCGGCGCTGTTTTCTTGTTAGGTCGGTCAGTGGAGCGGCGAAGTGACTGCGGTCACTTCGGCTCTGTCGACTGAAGAGCGCGCATCAGGATAAGATGTCAGGCGATCTTTGCATTAAATGCTCCTGCGATATTGTCGGTTGGTGTGGCGATTTGGCCAAGGTTGCTTCTCCGCGAAGCCTACCTGAGCTGAGCCTCGGGCGAGTCGATGGTGCGTCCGTTGCTCGAGGGGACCCTCGGGCGAGGCGTGAATCTTCCGGGGTCGGCTGTCTTTGCCCGAGGTCGGGCTCGGGCGAGGCGGGATTGTGTCCCTTAAGCGGAGCCTTAGCCTGAATCGCGCCCATCAGGCCTTCGCAGCTTTGTGCTGATGGGGTTTACCAGCTGAGATTTAGGAGTCTTGAGGGTACCCCTAATTATGGTCCCCGACAGTAGCCCCCGAGCCTCAAAGGGAGTGTTTGCACTCGCTTGGAGGCTTTTGTCGCACTTTTTTGCAAGGGGACCGACCCTTCTCGGTTGCATTTTGTTCTGGTGGGTGCGCGCGAGCGCACCCGCCGGGTGTAGCCCCCGAGGCCTCGGAGGAGTGTTTTGACTCCTTCAAGGTCTTAATGCCTTTCGTGATGGCTCGGTCGGTTTGGTTGTTCCCTCATGCGAGCTGGTCGTAGCCCGGGTGCATAGTCGAGTCCCAAGTTCTCGGGCTGGTATGTTGACGCTGTCAACGGTTTGGCCGGAGCCGGGTTTGCGAGAGCAGCCCCCGAGCCTCCGCACAGAGTGAGAGGACGGTCAAGGACAGACTCGGCTTTTTTCATACACCCTTGCGTCGCCTTTCCGCAAGGAGGAGGGGGAAAGCGCCATGTTGCCCTCGGAGGGCGCCGAACATGGTGTCTCTAGTGAGTTGCTAATGGGTAATCCGAGTGGACGCCCGTGCCCCATTCGTTAGGGGTCGGCTAGTGGCCCGGAGGCGTGCTCCAAAAGTACCTGCGGGTGATTCGCCGGACCCGGTCCCCTTTTGACGGGGTCCGAGGGCTCGATGCCTCCCTCTGGTGGGATTTCGTTACAAAATCGCTCCCGCTGGTCTCGGAAATGTCCTAGGGTACCTCGGGAGCGTAGCCCGAGCCTTGGTTATGTATCGAACGTACCCAGGGTCGTCCCTCGCTCTGCGTGCTCTGTGACGGTTGTCGAACCCTTCGGGGGCCAGCCTACGAACCCCTGATCAGTAGGGGGCGTGGAGCCCGTGTGGCCTGAGGCGGCCGTTGAACCCTTCCGAGGGGCTAGCCTTCGAACCTCTGACCAGTAGTGGGTGCGGAGCCCAGGTGCTCTGAGGCGGCTGTTGAACCCTTCCGAGGGGCCAGCCTTCGAACCTCTGATCAGTAGGGGGGCTCGGGGCCCGCTTCCTTCGCGGAGAAGGATCCCTTTCGGAGTATCCCCTTTCCCGGTTCCTGTTGCAAGAGAGAGAAAGGAGAAGTGGAAAAGGGTACGAAATTGAGCGACGTGGCGCACCTTTTTTGACGCGGTCATTATGGCGGAGGTGAAGCGTTGCCTGCTTCGCCTGCCAAAGGTGCCGCCTGCCCTGCCGCAGAGTTAATGCGACGGGACGAGTGGTTGGCGGGGTAGCCGTTGTGCGTGCGCGAGCTGTTCGAGGAACGGAGCACGGGCGCGTCGTCTTCACGCCGTGGGAGAGGGCTCTCTTGTTGTCCCAGGAGGGGACGTGAGCCTACAGACGACTTGACTGCTGCTTCCGCTCGCCCGCCACCGCCATTACTACCGGCCCATTTCTGGCCGTATCGACCGTTGCGCCTTCTCTCGCGGCTGACTGACCCGTGATCGATGCGCTCGGTTGGCACTATTGGGCCATGCGCAGGGTCACCTCGAGTCGCGGCACCGGTTCCACAGTTGAGAAGGCGCGGTACTGGTGCGAGTGGCGGTGCAGTTTCTCGCACGTAGTAACCGGCGCGCCGGTTACATGACGTGTGGGCCTGGGCCTCCATGCTGGATGTGTCGAAGCCGAAAGGGTGCACCCTCTTGGTGCGGTTGCATGCCGCCTGCATGGCGGTCCGCCCTTTCACCCGCTGGTCTAGGCGAAAGTGGAGGAGAGCTTGTAACCGCTGGGCAGTTACGCGTACCGCGCGCGGCGGTTTTGCCTCTTCTGTCCTGGGCCAGCTTGTATGACGCGTGGGACCCAGCCCCCATGTCGTAGGGGGAGGACCTTGGAGCATGTTGGAGAAGACTCAGTCCACGCCGGCTGAGGACGCAAGTGGGGAGAGTTGCCTTTAAAAGGAGGGCGACCCCTTTGGACGGCAACCATGTCTTCGCACTCTCCTCATGCATCGCGCCCTTCCACCTTCCGAGCCCCCGGATGGGGAGCGCTCGCGTTGCTTTCGTCTCGTCGCCGGAGGAGGAACGCAACTTCGCGGAAGTTGGTACCTTTCAGCCACCGTTCGGCTTCAAGGATTTTCATCAGGCAGCCCGACTGCATCCCCTCGCCGGTGGTCACCCAAGACGGTGACCACCAGTTCGATGGTGGGGAGAAGCGAGCCGGGCTGCGGCCTTTGCCCCGCCCTCAGCTTCAAGGATCTTCATCATCCTTGCTGGGGCAGGGAGTGCGCTGAGTTGGGGCCTGTCTCCACGCGGGCAATAGCCCGCTCCTTCCCTCAGTGATCGGAAGGAAGGGCGTTCGTCGTTCGTGGCGCTGGCAGCTGCCGCGTGTCTGGCTTCTCTGGCCTGAGCGGGTTCGGCGCTGCTTCCGGTGCCACCTCCCACCGAGGCAGCCGGAAGAGGTTTCTCTGTTGACGAGATAGTCGGCACCACCCGCGGACTGACCTCCGGCTCCACGGTCTTGGTAGCTTGTCCTCACCCCTCGAGTGGGGTTGCGGGCGAGGGCCTTGTCGCAGCAGTGTCTGCCCTGAGGTCATCGCTGCTGCTGTTTGGCTGCCCGGAGCGGAGGTCGTTGTCCCTGCTGCCGGAGTGGGCAGAGGCGCGCCACCTGTCGGCGTTTCGTTGTCCCGCAGGCCCTCCGATGTGGGAGGTTGTTCGTACCCGCGGGAGTGGAACCGGAGTTCCGTTTGTAATGGCACCTTGAGTGCCGGTGTTTGTTCATTGTGGCTGTCGAGGCCCGAACACTTTATCATCGTGATATAAGGTTGTGTCTCTTTTCCTCCTGTTTTGCGTATCCGGACTCGTTCGTCAGTAGCAGGATTGCTTACCCAAGTAAGAGTTATTTTTCGCGGTAGGCGACGAGTGAGGTATCCGTATCCCAGAGGCGTAGGAGTCCCTCGGCTCGGTCGGCCTTGCCACTTACATGCACTCTTATTCGTTTCTTGGGGTCCTGTTACTGATATAGCCGGGAGACGCGAAAGTCGTTTTGATGGAAGACTTTTTTCGAGGAAAATTTTGACGTGGAGGGGGTTCCCCCCTTCTAGCCCCCGAGGGAGGGTCGGGCTTTGCCGAGGCAAGGCTGACCCTTCCTTGATGGTTAGACTTTAATGGCGTATGTAAACGAGGTGTATGAACGACTTGAAAACATCTTAAGGGTAGAAGCGACGTAGTTGTCGGATGTTCCAAGCGTTGCTGTAGACCTCGCCTTGACTGTTGGCCAGCTTGTATGTTCCGGGCTTCAAAATCTTGGCGATGATGAATGGCCCTTCCCAGGGAGGTGTGAGCTTGTGGCGCCCTCGGGCGTCTTGTCGCAGCCGAAGCACCAAGTCGCCCAACCGGAGGTCTCGGGACCGAACTCCTCGGGCGTGGTAGCGTCGCAGGGACTGCTGATACCGCGCCGAGTGTAGTAAGGCCACGTCCCGAGCCTCTTCCAACTGGTCTAGTGAGTCTTCTCGGTTGGTCTGGTTGCGTCGGTCGTCGTAGGCCCTCGTCCTTAGGGAACCATATTCTAAGTCTATGGGCAAGATGGCCTCGGCCCCATAGGCTAGAAAAGAACGGTGTGAAGCCCGTGGCTCGGCTCGGCGTTGTCCTCAGGCTCCAGACCACCAAGGGGAGTTCCTTCATCCATCGCCTGCCGAACTTGTGGAGGTCGTTGTAGATCCTCGGCTTGAGCCCTTGCAGAATCATGCCGTTGGCACGTTCTACCTGCCCATTCGTCATGGGGTGTGCCACGGCGGCCCAGTCCACCCGGATGTGGTGGTCTTCGCAGAAGTCCAGGAACTTTCTGCCAGTGAACTGGGTGCCGTTGTCGGTGATGATGGAGTTCGGGACCCCGAAGCGATGGATGATGTTGGTGAGGAATGCCACCGCCTGTTCGGACCTGATGCTGTTTAGGGGTCGGACCTCGATCCACTTGGAGAATTTGTTGATGGCGACCAGCAGGTGCGTGTAGCCCCACGGGGGCCTTCTGCAAGGGACCAACGAGGTCCAGACCCCACACAGCAAACGGCCAGGTGATGGGTATTGTTTGCAGAGCCTGAGCGGGTAGGTGCGTCTGCCTTGCATAGAATTGACACCCTTGACAGGTGCGGACAATTCTAGTGGCGTCGGCCACCGCGGTCGGCCAGTAGAAACCTTGTCGGAAAGCGTTTCCAACAAGGGCTCGAGGCGCTGCGTGATGACCGCAAGCCCCCGAGTGTATTTCTTGTAAGAGCTCCTGGCCTTCGACGATGGATATGCATCGCTGGAGGATGCCGAAGGGGCTGCGGTGGTAGAGCTCCTTCCCGTCACCCAGCAAGACGAATGACTTGGCACGTCGCGCCAGTCGCCGAGCTTCGGCTCGGTCGAGGGGCAGCTCTCCTCGGTGGAGATATATGCAGGTACGGGGTCTGTCAATCTCGATTAGGCAGGACCCCCATTCTGCTCTTCCTCGATGCGCAGCGCCTCACCCTCGGGGGCCGAGGGTGCCTCGGGCTGAGCCGAGGGCGCCTCGGGTAGGGCTGAGACCTTCTCGGGCTCGGGCGTGTCGTAGATCTTGACTGAGGGTTGATGTAGGTCCCGGGAGAAGACGTTCGGGGGAACCGTTGTTAGCGCCGAAGCTATCTTCACCAGCTCGTCCGCAGTCTCGTTGTACCGCCGGGCGACGTGGTTGACCTCGAGCCCGTAGAACTTGTCCTCCAGGCGCCGAACCTCGTCGCAGTAGGCTTCCATCTTCGGGTCGCGGCAGTGGGAGTTCTTCATGACTTGGTCGATGACAAGCTGCGAATCACCGCGAGTGTCGAGGCGTCGGACCCCTAGCTCAATGGCGATGCGCAACCCATTGACCAGAGCCTCATACTCGGCCACATTGTTGGACGCCGGGAAATGGAGGCGTAGCACGTAGCAGAGGTGCTTCCCGAGGGGTGAGATGAAGTGCAGGCCCGCGCCTGCCCCTGTTTTCATCAGTGACCCGTCGAAAAACATGGTCCAGAGTTTCGGTTGGATCGGAGCTGCTGGGAGCTGGGTGTCGACCCATTCAGCCACAAAGTCCGCCAAGACTTGGGACTTGATGGCCTTTTGAGGGGCGAACGAGATTGTCTCGCCCATGATTTCCACCGCCCACTTTGCAATCCTACCCGAGGCCTCTCGGCACTGGATGATCTCCCCCAGGGGGAACGATGACACCACAGTCACCGGATGAGACTCGAAGTAGTGTTGCAACTTCTGCCGCGTCAGAATCACCGCGTACAACAGCTTCTGAATTTGTGGGTAGCGGATCTTGGTCTCGGACAGTACCTCACTGATGAAGTAGACCGGCCTCTGGACGGGCAATGCATGCCCTTCTTCTCGCCTTTCGACCACGATTGCGGCGCTGGCCACCTGAGTGGTAGCGGCGACGTAGATTAAGAGGGCTTCTCCGGCGGCGGGAGGCACCAGGATGGGTGTGTTCGTAAGGAGCGCCTTCAGGTTCCCGAGGGCTTCCTCGGCCTTGGGGGTCCAAGTGAAGCACTCGGTTTTTCTTAAGAGGCGGTACAGAGGTAGGCCTCTTTCGCTAAGGCGCGAGATGAAACGGCTCAGAGCCGCAAGGCATCCCATGACCCTCTGTACGCCTTTCAAGTCCTTGATGGGCCCCATGTTGATGATGGCCGCGATATTCTCAGGGTTGGCCTCGATGCCCCGCTCGGAGACGATGAACCCCAAGAGCGTGCCTCGGGGGACTCCGAAGACGCACTTCTCGGGATTGAGTTTTACGCCCTTCGCCTTAAGACACTTGTCGGCGTTTCGAGACCGGGGGGTCCCTCAGGCCGATGAGTGAGTGCCGCGTGCCCCAGCCCAGATGGGTCGAGCGCGTGGGCGAGCGCAAAGGGGGAAAGGAGCGAGGCGGCCGGAGACCGGCGTGAGAGAGGTGGGAATCCCGCGGCCTTCGTGTTCGTCCCGCGCCCAAGTCGGGTGCGCTTGCAGTAGGGGGTTACAAGCGTCCACGCGGGTGAGGGAAGCGAGCGGCCCCAAGAGAGCGCCTGTCCCGTCCTCGTCCCGCGCGGCCAACCTTTTCTAAGAGGGGCCTGGTCCTTCCTTTTATAGACGCAAGGAGAGGATCCAGGTGTACAATGGGGGTGTAGTAGAGTGCTACGTGTCTAGCGAGGGAGAGCTAGTGCCCTGAGTACATGCCAATGTGGCAGCCGGAGAGATCCTGGAACCCAACTAGTGTGATGTCGTGGCCGTCGGAGGAGTGGCGGAGCCTGGCAGAGGGACAGCTGTCGGAGCGGTTGTGTCCTTGCTGACGTCCTCCTGCTTCCGTAAGAGAGTTGAGAGCCGCCGTCGTCACAGGGCATGCGGGGCGCCATCATTACCTATCTGGTGGAGACAGCCAGATGGGACACCGGTCTTGTTCTCTGCGGCCCGAGTCAGCTCGGGGTAGGGTGATGATGGCGCTTCCTGTTGACGTGGCTGGCCTGCGCCCTAGGTTGGGCGACGTGGAGGCTCCTCCGAAGCCGAGGTCGAGTCTGTCTTCCATGGCCGAGGCCGAGTTCGAGCCTCTGGGTCGGGCGAGGCGGAGGTCGTCGGCAGAGGCCAGGACGGTGTCCGAGCCCTAGGGTTGGGCGAAGCGGAGTTCGTCGTCTTCTGGGGCTGAGCCCGAGTCCGAGCCCTGGGTCGGGCGGAGCGGAGTTCGCCGTCTTCTGGGGCTGAGCCCGAGTCCAAGCCCTGGGTCGGGCGGAGCGGAGTTCGTCGTCTTCTGGGGCTGAGCCCGAGTCCGAGCCCTGGGTCGGGCGGAGCGGAGTTCGCCGTCTTCCGGGTCTTAGCCCGAGTCCGAGCCCTGGGTCGGGCGGAGCAGAGTTCGCCGTCTTCCGGGGCTAAGCCCGAGTCCGAGCCCTGGGTCGGGCGGAGCGGAGTTCGCCGTCTTCCGAGGCTGAGCTCGAGTCCGAGCCCTGGGTCGGGCGGAGCGGAGTTCGCCGTCTTCCGGGGCTGAGCCTGAGTCCGAGCCCTGGGTCGGGCGGAGCTTCCTTTGGTGCCTTTGGCAGGGCCTTTGCGTTAAATGCTCCTGCGACTTGGTCGGTCGGTGCGGCGATTTAGTCAGGGTTGCTTCTTAGCGAAGGCAGGGCCTCGGGCGAGCCGAAGATGTGTCCGCCGTTGGAGGGGGCCTCGGGCGAGACGGAAATCCTCCGGGGTCGGCTGCCCTTGTCCGAGGCTAGGCTCGAGTGAGGCGTGATCGAGTCGCTCGAATGGACTGATCCCTGACTTAATCGCACCCATCAGGCCTTTGCAGCTTTATGCTGATGGGGGTTACCAGCTGAGAATTAGGAGTCTTGAGGGTACCCCTAATTATGGTCCCCGACAGTAGCCCCCGAGCCTCGAAGGGAGTGTTAGCACTCGCTTGGAGGCTTTCGTCGCACTTTTTTGCAAGGGGACCAGCCTTTCTCGGTTGCATTTTGTTCCGGTGGGTGCGCGCGAGCGCACCCGCCGGGTGTAGCCCCCGAGGCCTCAGAGGAGTGGTTTCACTCCTTCGAGGTCTTATTGCCTTGCGTAATGCTTCGACTGGCCTGGTTGTTCCCTCATGCGAGCTGGCCGTAGCCCGGGTGTACGGTCGGGGCCCAAGTTCTCGGGCTGGTATGTTGACGCTGTCAACGGTTTGGCCGGAGCCGGGTTTGCGAGAGCAGCCCCCGAGCCTCTGCACAGGGCAAGAGGGCGATCAGGGACAGACTCGGCTTTTTTACATACGCCCCTACGTCGCCTTTCCGCAAGGAGGAGGGGGGAGAGCGCCATGTTACCCTCGATGGGCGCCGAACATGGTGTCTCCAGTGAGCTGCAAGCGGGTAATCCGAGTGGACGTCCGTGCCCCGTTCGTTAGGGGTCGGCTAGGGGCCCAGAGGCACGCCCAAAAGTACCTGCGGGTGATCTGCCGGACCCGGTCCCCTGGCGACGGGGTCCGAGGGCTCGATGCCTCCCTCCGATGGGATTCCGTTACAAGATCGCTCCCGCTGGTCTCGGAAATGTCCTAGGGTACCTCGGGAGCGCAGCCCGAGCCTTAGTTATGTATCGAACGTACCCCTGGTCATCCCTCGCTCGGCGTCTGAGGCGGCTGTGAACCCTTCGGGGGCCAGCCTTCGAACCCCTGATCAGTAATGGGCGTGGAGCCCGAGTAGCCTGAGGCGGCCGTGGAACCCTTCGGGGGGCCGGCCTTCGAACCTCTGACCAGTAGTGGGTGTAGGGCCCACGCGATCTGAGGCGGCTGTTGAACCCTTCGGGGGGCCAGCCTTCGAACCTCTGATCAGTAGGGAGGCTCGGAGCCTGGTTCCTTCACGGGGAAGGATCCCTTTCGAGGTATCCCCCTTTCCCGTTCCCTGTCGCAAGAGATAGAGAAAGAGGAAAAAGGGAAAAGGATACGAAACCGAACGACGCGGCGTACCTTTTTTGGCGCGGTTGTTTCGGCGAAGGCGAAGCGTCGCCCGCTGCTCCTGCCAGAAGCGTCGCCTGTCCAGCCGCGGAGTTAATGCGACGGGGCGAGTAGTTGGCGGGGCGGTCGTTGCGCGTGCGCGAGCCGTTCGAGGAACGGATCACGGGCGCGTTGTCTTCACGCCGTGAGAGAGGGGGGGTTCTCTTGCTGCCCCCGGATGGGACGTGAGCTTGGCTGACGACGTGACCGCTGCTCCCGCGCGCCTGCCACCGTCATTACTGCCGGCCCACTTTTGGTCGCGTCGACCGCCGCGTCAGGCTGGCGCTGCTGGGTCGCGCACTGGGTCGCCTCGAGTCGCGGTATTGGTTCCGCAATCGAGGAGGCGCGGTGGTGGCGCAAGTGGCGGTGCAGTCGCTTGCATGCAGCATCCGGCGCGCCGGTTGCGCGACGCGTGGGCCTGGGCCTCCATGCTGGCGTGTCAGGAGTTGGAGAAGCGCGTCCACTTGGCACGGTGGCATGCCGCCTGCATGGCTGCCCGCCTCTTTCGCCCGTTGGTCTGGGCAAAAGTGGAGGGCCACTTGTAACCGCTGGGTGGTTGCGTGCACCACGCGCGGCGGTTTGGCTTCTTCTGCTCGGAGCCGGTCTGCATAACATGCGGGACCCAGCCCCCGCGCCGCAGGGGAGGGCTTTGGAGCGTGTTGGAGAAGACTCAGCCCGTGACGGTTGGGGGTGCAAGCAGGGAGAGTTGCCTTTAAAAGGAGGGTGACCCCTTTCGAAAGGTGACCGTGTCTTCTCGCTCCCTTATGCACCGCGTCTTTCCACCTTCCAAGCCCCCGGATGGGGGATACCCGCCGTCTTTTTGCCTCGTCGTTGGAGGGACGCGACTCCGTGGGAGTTGGTACCTTTCAGCCATCGTTCGGCTTCAAGGATTTTCATCACGCAGCCCGGCTGCACCCCTCCACTAGTGGTCACCCAAGATGGTGACCTCCAGCTTGATGGTGGGGAAAGCCAGCAGGGCTGCGGCCTCTGCCCCTACCTCAGCCTCAAGGATTTTCGTCATCCAGGCCAAGATGGAGGATGAGGCGAGTCGGGGGGCTGCCTCCGTGGGGGTCGGTTGCCCTCTTCTTCCCCTGGCGTCTGGGGGAGAACGACATCCTCCAGCTTCACGGAGACTTCCTCCAGCCATGCCGGGAGAGGCGGGCCGCCGTCACTCAGCCAGGGCGCAGCGCTACGTACTCCGTCCGGACGATGGTTGCGCCGTGCACCGCGAGGGCAGCGCCCACGCTCTGGGCGGTCCTGGCAAGGGCGAAGACCTACCGGCGCGCTTCGAGGCGTCGGCAGCCGGAGATGGCTTCTCTACCGATGAGATTGCCAACTCCGCCAGTAGCCCTGGGTCTCCGTCTCCCGGCCTGAATGGCTGGCTCTCGTCCTCGGTGGGTGAGAGTCCTTCTGCCGTGGCACCCGCCCCGAAGCCGCTGCTGAAGCTGCTTCGTCGCTCGGGGCGAGGGTAGTTATCGCTGTCGCCGGATCGGGTGGCGGCGGGCCACCCGTCGGCCCGCGATCGTTCCGCGGGCTCCCCAATCTTGTGGGGTTGTTCGTGCCCGTGGGGACGGAACCGGAGTTCCGTTTGTAATGGCACTTCGAATGCCGGTGTTTTTTGTTCGTTTCGGCTTTCGGGGCCTGAACATGTATGTAATTTCGGCACGGAGCCGTGTTTTTTCCTCATTTTTGAGCACTAAGACTCGTCTGTTGATTATCTGAACCGCTTCACCGAGCATGAGTCGCCCCGTGTCAAGGTGACGAGTGAGGTATCCGTATCCCGGAGGCGTAGGAGTCCCTCGGCTCGGTCGGCCTTGCTGTCCGAGGCTCCTCTAGCTTAGTTAAAGGGACCCCTCGGCCGCTCTTCGATGAGCCGAGGCCAGGGGTAGCGATATCAATATGAACAGAGGCGGAGTCGGCTCGAAAATGAAACCTAGTTGGCCGGAGCCTAGCCGGGTTGTCCGTTGGCGGGACCGACGTCGGAGTTGATCAGCCGAGGCCTCAGGTCGGGCTGGCGCCCTTGGGAGATGGTCGGCCGAGGCCCCAGGGGCAACCGGCCGAGCCGCCTGCTCGGGCCGGATTCCCGGAGAAGTCCCTGGCAGCGATTGCCCGGGCGTGGTGATGACGTCGTCCTTCGGAGCGGAGATCCTCGGACCGCGTCGCCGTCCGAGGCTAGGTCGGGCCTCGCCGAAGGTGTCGTCGATGCCGAGGGTGTTGCTGCCCCCTTCCAGCGTCAAGACCCGAGCCTGCAGGGTCAGAGTGTCTTGTAGCGTGTGCCTTCTGCAGCCGCCGAGGCCAGAATACACGCCCTCGCTGTGTTGTAAAGCTGCGTCTCCTTTCCTCTTGTTTCGAGTATCTAGACTTTTTTGTCGGTAACAGGGATGTTTGTGTGAGTGGGAGTTGCTTCTTGCGGAAGGTGATGAGTGAGGTATCCGTATCCCGGAGGCGTGGGAGTCCCTCGGCTCGGTCGGCCTTGCCGCTTACGCGTACTTTCACCCGTCCATGAGGCCCTGCCACCGACTCAGTCGAGAAGGCTCGAAGGATCGCTTCGGCAGAAGAACTTCTGAACATGAAGACTTGTTCAGTCCGCGGAATCACTTTATCCGAACGCGAGTTACTTATCGCAGAAGGTGATGAGTGAGGTATCCGTATCCCGGAGGCGTAGGAGTCCCTCGGCTCGGTCAGCCTTGGCTGCTTACGTGTACTCCGTCGTTTTCAGGATCAACTTTTCAAAGTAGTCAAAAAGCACGAAAGATATTCTGGCAAAAGAGATCTTTTTTTGAGGAAAATTTTGACGCAGAGGGGGTTCCCCCCTTTTAGCCCCCGAGGGAGGGTCGGGCTTTGCCGAGGCGAGGCCGACCCTTCCTTGATGACTAAACTTTGCGTGGGTGCGAGGTATATGAACGACTTGAAAACATCTTAAGGGTAGAAGCGACGTAGCTGTTGGATGTTCCAAGCGTTGCCGTAGACCTCGCCTTGACTGTTGGCCAGCTTGTACGTTCCGGGCTTCAGAACTTTGGCGATGACGAACGGCCCCTCCCAAGGGGGCGTGAGCTTGTGCCTCCCTCGGGCGTCTTGCCGCAGCCGAAGCACCAGGTCGCCCACCTGGAGGTCTCGGGGTCGGACCCCTCGGGCGTGGTAGCGCCGCAGGGACTGCTGATACCGCGCCGAGTGTAGTAAGGCCTTGTCCCGAGCCTCTTCCAGCTGGTCCAGCGAGTCTTCTCGGCTAGCTTGGTTGCTTTGATCGTCGTAGGCCCTCGTTCTCTGGGAGCCATATTCCAGGTCAGTGGGCAAGACGGCTTCGGCCCCGTAGACCAGGAAGAACGACGTGAAACCCGTGGCCCGGCTTGGCGTCATCCTCAGGCTCCAGACCACCGAGGGGAGTTCCTTCATCCATCGCTTGCCGAACTTGTTGAGGTCGTTGTAAATCCGAGGCTTGAGCCCTTGTAGAATCATGCCGTTGGCACGCTCTAGTTGCCCATTCGACATGGGATGAGCTACGGCGGCCTAGTCCACCCGGATGTGGTGATCCTCGCAGAAGTCCAAGAATTTTCTGCCGGTGAACTGGGTGCCGTTGTCGGTGATGATGGAGTTCGGGACCCCGAAGCGATGGATGATGTTGGTGAAGAACGTCACCGCCTGCTCGGACCTGATGTTGTTCAGAGGTCGGACCTCGACCCACTTGGAGAATTTGTCGATGGCGACCAGCAGGTGCGTGTAGCCCCCGGGCGCCTTCTGCAAGGGGCCGACGAGGTCCAGACCCCATACAGCGAAGGGCCAGGTGATGGGTATTGTCTGTAGAGCCTGAGCGGGCAGGTGGGTCTGCTTCGCATAGAATTGACACCCTTCGCAGGTGCGGACAGTTCTAGTGGCGTCAGCCACCACCGTCGGCCAGTAGAAGCCTTGCCGGAAAGCATTCCCGACGAGGGCTCGAGGCGCTGCGTGATGGTCGCAAGCCCCCGAGTGTATCTCTTGCAGGAGTTCCTGACCTTCGGCGATGGAGATGCATCGCTGGAGGATGCCCGAGGGACTGCGGTGGTAGAGTTCCTTCTCATCGCCCAGCAAGACGAACGACTTGGCGCGTCGCGCTATCCGCCGAGCCTCGGCTCGGTCGAGGGGTAGCTCTCCTTGGCGGAGATATTGCAGGTACGGGGTCTGCCAATTTCGTTCAGGCGTGGCCCCGCTTCGCTCCTCCTCGATGCGCAATGCCTTGCCCTCGGAGACCGAGGGTACCTCGGGTTGAGCTGAGGGTGCCTCGGGCCGTGCCGAGGGTACCTCGGGCTGGACCGAGGGCGCCTCGGGCTCGGGAGGGTCGTCGATCTTGACGGAGGGCTGATGCAGATCCCGGGAGAAGACGTCTGGGGGAACCGTTGTTCGCCCCGAGGCTATTTTTTCCAGCTCGTCCGCAGTCTCGTTGTAGCGCCGAGCGATGTGGTTAAGCTCGAGCCCGTAGAACTTGTCTTCCAGGCGCCGAACCTCATCGCAGTAGGCCTCCATCTTCGAGTCGCGGCAGTGGGAGTTCTTCATGACTTGGTCGATGACGAGCTGCGAGTCGCCGGGAGCGTCGAGGCGTCGGACCCCTAGCTTGATGGCGATTCGCAATCCGTTGATCAGAGCTTTGTACTCAGCCACATTGTTGGACGCCGGGAAATGGAGGCGTAGCACATAGCGTAGGTGTTTCCCGAGGGGTGAGACGAAGAGTAGGCCCGCGCCGGCTCCCGTCTTCATCAACGACCCGTCGAAAAACATGGTCCAGAGCTCCGGTTGAATCGGAGCCGTCGGTAGCTGGGTGTCGACCCATTCGGCTACGAAGTCCGCCAAGACATGGGACTTGATGGCCTTCCGAGGCGCGAACGAGATGGTCTCGCCCATGATTTCCACCGCCCACTTTGCAATCCTGCCCGAGGCCTCTCGGCACTGGATGATCTCCCCCAGGGAGAAGGACGACACCACAATTACCGGGTGAGACTCGAAGTAGTGTCGCAACTTCCGCCTCGTCAGGATCACTGCATACAGCAGCTTCTGAACTTGTGGGTAGCGGATCTTGGTTTCGGACAGTACCTCGCTGACGAAGTAAACTGGCCTCTGAACGGGCAATGCATGCCCCTCTTCTTGCCTCTCGACCACAATCGCGGCGCTAACCACCTGAGTGGTCGCGGCGACGTAGACCAAGAGGGCTTCTCCATCAGCTGGGGGCACCAAGATAGGCGCCTTGGTGAGGAGCGCCTTCAGGTCCCTGAGAGCTTCTTCGGCCTCAGGGGTCCAAGTGAAGCACTCGGCCTTCCTTAAGAGGCGGTATAGAGGCAGGCCTCTTTCGCCGAGGCGTGAGATGAAGCGGCTCAGGGCCGCGAGACATCCCATGACCCTCTGTACACCTTTTAAGTCCTTGATGGGCCCCATGCTGGTGATGGCTGCGATCTTCTCTGGGTTGGCTTCGATGCCCCGCTTGGAGACGATGAACCCCAAGAGCATGCCCCGGGGTACCCCGAAGACACACTTCTCAGGATTGAGCTTGACGCCTTTTGCCTTGAGACACCGGAATGTCACTTCAAGGTCGGAGAGGAGGTCGGAAGCTTTCCTTGTCTTGACTACGATGTCATCGACGTAGGCCTCGACCGTGCGACCGATGTGTTCGCCGAACACATGGTTCATGCACCGCTGGTACGTCGCACCCGCATTCCTCAAACCGAACGGCATGGTGACATAGCAGTACATGCCGAAGGGCGTGATGAAAGAAGTCGCGAGCTGGTCGGACTCTTTCATCCTGATTTGATGATACCCTGAGTAGGCATCGAGGAAAGACAGGGTTTCGCACCCAGCAGTGGAATCCACGATTTGATCGATGCGAGGCAGAGGGTAGGGAACCTTCGGACATGCTTTGTTGAGACCAGTGTAGTCTACACACATCCGCCATTTCCCCCCTTTCTTTCTCACAAGCACAGGGTTGGCGAGCCATTCGGGATGGAATACCTCTTTGATGAACCCGGCTGCCATTAGCTTGTGGATCTCCTCGCCTATCGCTCTGCGCTTCTCCTCGTCGAATCGGCGCAGAGGCTGCTTGACCGGTCGGGCTCCGGCCCGAATATCCAGCGAGTGCTCGGCGACATCCCTCGGTATGCTGGGCATGTCCGAGGGACTCCATGCGAAGACGTCGGCGTTCGCGCGGAGAAAGTCGACGAGCACTGCTTCCTATTTGGGCTCGAGCCCGGAACCGATCCGGATCTGCTTGGAGGCATCGCCACTGGGGTCGAGGGGGACGGTCTTAGCCGTCTCCACTGGCTCGAAGTTGCCGGCATGACGCTTCACGTCTGGCACCTCTTTGGAGAGGCTCTCCAGGTCGGCGATGAGGGCCTCGGACTCGGCGAGGGCCTCGGCGTACTCCACGCACTCCACGTCGCATTCGAACGCGTGTTTGTACGTGGGGCCGACGGTGATGACCCCGCTGGGGCCCGACATCTTGAGCCTCAGGTAGGTGTAGTTGGGGACGACCATGAACTTTGCGTAGCATGGCCTCCCCAGCACCGCGTGGTAGGTTCCTCGGAACCCGACCACCTCGAACGTCAGAGTCTCCCTTCGGAAGTTGGAGGGTGTTCCGAAATAGACAGGGAGGTCGAGTCGTCCGAGGGGCTGGACGCGCTTCCCGGGAATGATCCCGTGGAAGGGCGCAGCGCCTGCTCGGACGGAGGACAGATCGACGCGCAGGAGCCCGAGGGTCTCGGCGTAGATGATGTTGAGGCTGCTGCCCCCGTCCATAAGGACCTTGGTGAGCCTGACGTCACCGATGACAGGGTCGACGACGAGCGGGTATTTCCCCGGGCTCGGCACATGGTCGGGGTGATCAGCTTGGTCGAAGGTGATGGGCTTGTCGGACCAGTCTAGGTAGGCTGGCGCTGCCACCTTCACCGAGCAGACCTCCCGGCGCTCTTGCTTGCGATGCCGAGCCGAGGCATTCGCCGCGTGCCCGCTGTAGATCATGAAGCAGTCGCGGACCTCAGGTAACTCTCCTGCTTGGTGATCTTCCTTCTTGTCGTCGTCGCGGGCCCTGCCACCCTCCGCGGGTGGCCCGGTCCTGTGGAAGTGGCGCCGAAGCATGACGCACTCCTCAAGGGAGTGCTTGACGGGCCCCTGATGATAGGGGCACGGCTCCTTGAGCATCTTGTCAAAGAGGTTGGCACCTCCGGGGGGCTTCCGAGGGTTCTTGTACTCGGCGGCGGCGACAAGGTCCGCGTCGGCGGCGTCGCGTTTCGCTTGCGACTTCTTCTTGCCTTTCTTCTTAGCGCCGCACGGAGTAGACGCCTCGGGAGCATCTTCCGACGGGCGGCCCTGGGGCTGCTTGTCCTTTCGGAAGATAGCCTCGACTGCCTCCTGGCCAGAGGCGAACTTGGTGGCGATGTCCATCAGCTCGCTCGCCCTGGTGGGGGTCTTGCGACCCAACTTGCTCACCAGGTCGCGGCAGGTGGTGCCGGCAAGGAACGCGCCGATGACATCTGAGTCGGTGATGTTGGGCAGCTCAGTGCGCTGCTTCGAGAATCGCCGGATGTAGTCCCAAAGAGACTCTCCCGGCTGCTGTCGGCAGCTTCGGAGGTCCTAGGAATTCCCAGGGCGCACATACGTGCCCTGGAAATTTTCGGCGAAGGCTTGGACCAGGTCATCCCAGTTGGAGATCTGCCCCGGAGGCAGGTGCTCCAACCAGGCGCGAGCGGTGTCGGAGAGGAACAAGGGGAGGTTGCGGATGATGAGGTTGTCGTCGTCTGTTCCACCCAGTTGGCAGGCCAGGCGGTAGTCCGCGAGCCACAATTCCGGCCTCGTTTCCCCCGAGTACTTTGTGATAGTAGTCGGGGGTCAGAACCGGGTCGGGAACGGTGCCCGCCGGATGGCCCGGCTGAAGACCTGCGGACTGGGTGGTTCGGGTGAGGGACTCCGATCCTCCCCGCTGTCGTAGCGTCCCCCACGCCTGGGGTGATAGCCTCGGCGCACCCTCTCGTCGAGATGGGCTCGACGGTCGCGGTGATGGCGCTCATTGCCGAGGTGGCCCGGGGCCGCAGGCGCGGTGTTGCGCGTGCGCCCGGTGTAGACCGAGGCTTCCCGCATGAATCGGGAGGTCGCGACATGAGGCTCCGAGGGGTATCCTTGCCTTCGGGAGGCAGTGCTCTCGGCCCGTCGGACCGCGGCGCCTTCCAGGAGATTTTTGAGTTCTCCTTGGATTCGCCGACCCTCGGTGGTGGATGGCTCCGGCATCGTGCGGAGGAGCATCGCTGCTGCAGCCAGGTTCTGACCGACCCCACTGGATGAAGGTGGTGGCCTGACCCTGACGACATCGGTGACGCGGTGCTGGAGACCCTGGGGCAGGTGACGTATTTCTCCGGCCGGGGGTTGGCCCGCCCATGCCTGCCCGACGTCCCGGCGGATCGGCTCAAGCGCTCCTGCTCCCTCGTCGATCCTGGCCTACGCCCCGCGGACTTGCTCAAGCTGTGGGTCGTAACCCCCCGCCGGAACGGGGACCACAGCTAGCTCCCGCGGGATGTCAGCGCGAGGCACCGGCCTAGGGGGAGCACCGTCCTCCGCCATGCCGAGATGATTGCCTTCGGAGGGACCCCCTAGATCGACATGGAAACATTCGCAGCTTGGGCCGCAGTCCTCGTCGTCGAGGCTGCGGCTACCGTCGGAACAGTCGGAGAGGCAGTAGTCACATGCGGTCATGAAGTTCCGCATGGCACTAGGGTTGCCAAATCCAGAGAAATCCCAATAGATGTTGGGGTCGTCATCTTCCTCGGACCCAGAGGGCCCGTAGGTCGAGACGTCCGTCAGCCGGTCCCAAGGCGACCGCAAGCGAAACCCCAGAGGGTTTGTACTCGCCTTTACAAGGGCGCCCGCCAAAGCGAGATTGCTAGGCGGGTTGAGGCGGAGTACAAATGACGTAGGATGGGAATCGTTTGGTACCTTTTGGTCGTCGAGTGGCGATGGAGTCACGTCGAGGACTGACTGCATCGTTGCCTCAGGTACGAGGGCGACGTCCTGCAAGCTTTTCGCAAGCACGCTGGCGTCGTCCACTTGCTCGGGATTGGCGTGTCGCGGGGAGACGACGCTCGCCTTCGTCTCAAACGCGAGGTCGACGCCCAACGCGCCCCCCGTTGGGGTGCTAGGGACGTCGACTCGCTCGACAGCCGATGAGGCGCGTCCTCCTGCTTGGCCTTGGTTGCCCCGCCTCCTCCTCCGTTGGCGGGGGAGAGGATGGGGCGAGCTCGAATGTTGTTCTTCCGCCACGCGGGGAAGACGTCGTCGATTCCGCCGCCGGCGGGCGGGCTGTCGGCCGCCATTGTCGTTGTCGCGCGGCGGTGGAAGGAGTATCATGTCGTAGCTGCCATCGAGGGACATGAACTCAAGACTCCCGAAACGGAGCACCGTCCCGGGTTGGAGAGGTTGTTAGAGACTGCCCATCTAGAGCTTGACGGGAAGCTGTTCGTCAACACGCAGCAGGCCCCTACCTGGCGCGCCAACTGTCGGCGTTTCGAGACCGGGGGGTCCCTCAGGCCGATGAGTGAGTGCCGCGTGCCCCAGCCCAGATGGGTCGAGCGCGTGGGCGAGCGCAAAGGGGGGAAAGGAGCGAGGCGGCCGGAGACCGGCGTGAGAGAGGTGGGAATCCCGCGGCCTTCGTGTTCGTCCCGCGCCCAGGTCGGGTGCGCTTGCAGTAGGGGGTTACAAGCGTCCACGCGGGTGAGGGAAGCGAGCGGCCCCAAGAGAGCGCCTGTCCCGTCCTCGTCCCGCGCGGCCAACCTTTTCTAAGAGGGCCCTGGTCCTTCCTTTTATAGACGCAAGGAGAGGATCCAGGTGTACAATGGGGGTGTAGCAGAGTGCTACGTGTCTAGCGAGGGAGAGCTAGTGCCCTGAGTACATGCCAATGTGGCAGCCGGAGAGATCCTGGAACCCAACTAGTGTGATGTTGTGGCCGTCGGAGGAGTGGTGGAGCCTGGCAGAGGGACAGCTGTCGGAGCGGTTGTGTCCTTGCTGACGTCCTCCTGCTTCCGTAAGAGAGTTGAGAGCCGCCGTCATCACAGGGCATGCGGGGCGCCATCATTACCTATTTGGTGGAGACAGCCAGATGGGACACCGGTCTTGTTCTCTGCGGCCCGAGTCAGCTCGGGGTAGGGTGATGATGGCGCTTCCTGTTGACGTGGCTGGCCTGCGCCCTAGGTTGGGCGACGTGGAGGCTCCTCCGAAGCCGAGGTCGAGTCTGTCTTCCATGGCCGAGGCCGAGTCCGAGCCCCTGGGTCGGGCGAGGCGGAGGTCGTCGGCAGAGGCCAGGACGGTGTCCGAGCCCTGGGGTCGGGCGAAGCGGAGTTCGTCGTCTTCTGGGGCTGAGCCCGAGTCCGAGCCCTGGGTCGGGCGGAGCGGAGTTCGCCGTCTTCTGGGGCTGAGCCCGAGTCCGAGCCCTGGGTCGGGCGGAGCGGAGTTCACCGTCTTCTGGGGCGGGGGCCGAGTCCGAGCCCTGGGTCGGGCGGAGCGGAGTTCGCCGTCTTCCGGGTCTTAGCCCGAGTCCGAGCCCTGGGTCGGGCGGAGCGGAGTTCGCCGTCTTCCGGGGCTAAGCCCGAGTCCGAGCCCTGGGTCGGGCGGAGCGGAGTTCGCCGTCTTCCGGGGCTGAGCCCGAGTCCGAGCCCTGGGTCGGGCGGAGCGGAGTTCGCCGTCTTCCGGGGCTGAGCCCGAGTCCGAGCCCTGGGTCGGGCGAAGCTTCCTATGGTGCCTTTGGCAGGGCCTTTGCGTTAAATGCTCCTGCGACTTGGTCGGTCGGTGCGGCGATTTAGTCAGGGTTGCTTCTTAGCGAAGGCAGGGCCTCGGGCGAGCCGAAGATGTGTCCGCCGTTGGAGGGGGGCCTCGGGCGAGACGGAAATCCTCCGGGGTAGGCTGCCCTTGTCCGAGGCTAGGCTCGGGCGAGGCGTGATCGAGTCGCTCGAATGGACTGATCCCTGACTTAATCGCACCCATCAGGCCTTTGCAGCTTTATGCTGATGGGGGTTACCAGCTGAGAATTAGGAGTCTTGAGGGTACCCCTAATTATGGTCCCCGACAACACTTGAATGTCGTTTCAAGGTCGGAGAGGTGATCGGAGGCCTTCCTCGTCTTGACTACGATGTCGTCGACGTAAGCCTCAACGGTCCGGCCAATGTGCTCTCCGAACACGTGGTTCATGCATCTTTGGTACGTCGCACCCGCATTCCTTAAACCAAATGGCATAGTAACGTAGCAGTACATGCCAAAAGGTGTGATGAAAGAAGTCGCGAGCTGGTCGGACTCTTTCATCCTGATTTGATGATACCCTGAGTAGGCATCAAGGAAAGACAGGGTTTCGCATCCAGCAGTGGAATCCACGATTTGATCGATGCGAGGCAGAGGGTAGGGAACCTTTGGACATGCCCTGTTTAGGCCAGTGTAGTCTACACACATCCACCATTTCCCTCCTTTCTTTATCACAAGCACAGGGTTGGAAAGCCATTCGAGATGGAATACCTCTTTGATGAACCCTGCGGCCATCAGCTTGTGGATCTCCTCGCCTATGGCTCTGCACTTTTCTTCGTCGAATCGGCGCAGAGGCTGCTTCACGGGTCGGGCTCCAGCTCGGATATCCAGCGAGTGCTCGGCGACATCCCTCGGTATGCCAGGCATGTCCGAGGGACTCCACGCGAAAACTTCGGCGTTTGCGTGGAGAAAGTCGACGAGCGCAGCTTCCTGTTTGGGGTCGAGCTCGGAGCCGATCCGTATCTGCTTAGAGGCGTCGTTGCTGGGGTCAAGAGGGACGGACTTAACCATCTCTGTTGGTTCGAAGTTGCCGGCGTGGCGCTTCGCGTCTGGTGCCTCCTTGGAGAGGCTTTCCAGGTCGGCGACGAGGGCCTCGGATTCGGCGAGGGCCTCGGCGTACTCCATGCACTCCACATCGCATTCGTACGTGTGTTGGTACGTGGGGCCGACGGTGATGACCCCGTTGGGGCCCGACATCTTGAGCTTGAGGTAGGTGTAGTTGGGGACGGCCATGAACTTGGCGTAGCATGGCCTCCCCAGCACTGCGTGGCAGGTTCCTCGGAACCCGACACCTCGAACGTGAGGGTTTCCCTACGGAAGTTGGAGGGAGTCCCGAAGCAGACGGGCAGATCGAGTTGTCCGAGGGGCTGGATGTGTTTCCCGGGGATGATCCCGTGAAAAGGCGTCGCGCCTGCCCAATCGAGGACAGATCGATCTGCAGGAGCCCGAGGGTCTTGGCGTAGATGATGTTGAGGCTGCTACCCCCGTCCATGAGGACCTTGGTGAGCCTGACGTTACCGATGACGGGGTCGACAACGAGCGGATATTTCCCCGGGCTCCGCACACGGTCGGGGTGGTCACCCTGGTCGAAGGTGATGGGCTTGTCGGACCAGTCTAGATAGACTGGCGCCGCCACCTTTACCGAGCAGACCTCCCGACGCTCTTGCTTGCGGTGCCGAGCCGAGGCGTTCGCCACCTACCCACCGTAGATCATGAAGCAGTCGTGGACCTCGGGGAACTCCTCTGCCCTGTGATCCTCCTCCTTGTCGTCGTTGTGGGCCCTGCCACCTTCCGCAGGTGGCCCGGCCTTGTGAAAGTGGCACCGAAACATGACGCACTCCTCAAGGGTGTGCTTGACAGGCCCCTGATGATAGGGGCACGGCTCCTTGAGCATCTTATCGAAGAGATTGGCACCTCCAGGAGGTTTCCGAGGGTTCTTGTACTCAGCGGCGGCGACAAGGTCCGCGTCGGTGGAGTCGCGTTTCGCTTGCGTCTTCTTCTTGTTCTTCTTTTTGGTGCCGCGCTGGGCGGACGCCTCGGGGACGTCTTCCGGCTGGTGGCCCTGGGGCTGCTTGTCCTTTTGGAAGATGGCCTCAATCGCCTCCTGGCCAGAGGTGAACTTGGTGGCGATGTCCATCAGCTCGCTCGCCCTGGTGGGGGTCTTGCGACCCAGCTTGCTCACCAGGTCGCGGCAGGTGGTGCCGGCGAGGAACGCGCCGATGACATCGGAGTCGATGACGTTGGGCAGCTCGGTGCGCTGCTTCGAGAATCGCCGGATGTAGTCCTGGAGAGACTCTCCCGGCTGCTGGTGGCAGCTTCAGAGATCCCAGGAGTTCCTAGGGCGCACGTACGTGCCCTGGAAGTTGCCGGCGAAGGCTTGGATCAGGTCGTCCCAGTTGGAGATCTGTCCCGGAGGCAGATGCTCCAGCCAGCCCCGAGCGGTGTTGGAGAGGAACAGGGGGAGGTTGCGGATGATGAGGTTGTCATCGTCCGTTCCACCCAGCTGGCAGGCCAGTCGGTAGTCCGTGAGCCACAGTTCCGGCCTCGTCTCCCCCGAGTACTTTGTGATGGTAGTCGGGGTTCGGAACCGGGTCAGGAACGGCGCCCGTCGTATGACCCGGCTGAAAACCTGCGGACCGGGTGGTTCGGGCGAGGGGCTCCGATCCTCCCCGCTGTCGTAGCATCCCCCACGCCTGGGGTGGTAGCCTCGGCGCACCCTCTCGTAGAGATGGGCTCGACGGTCGCGGTGGTGGTGCTCGTTGCCGAGGCGACCCGAGGCCGCAGGCGCCGTGTTGCGCGTGCGCCCAGTGTGGACCGAGGCTTCCCGTACGAATCGGGAAGTCGTGGCGCGATGCTCCGAGGGGTACCCCTGCCTTCGGGAGGCAGAGCTTTCGGCCCGTCGGACCGCGGCATCCTCCGGGAGATTCTTGAGCTCTCCCTGGATATGCTGCCCTTCGGTGGTTGATGGTTCCGGCATCGCACGAAGTAGTATTGCTGCTGCAGCCAGGTTCTGGCCGACCCCACTGGAAGCTGGCGGCGGCCTTGTCCTGACGTCGTCGACAATGCGGTGCTGGATGCCCTGGGGTAGATGACGCACTTCTCCGACCGGAACTCGGTCCGCCCATTCCTGCCCGATTGTCACACCCGGATTTTAGGGGTCCGAAACCCGGGCGCGAACATAATCACCAGGTGTGCTGGGACCAAGTCTCACACATATGATGAATCATGGCACAGGATCGAATGTCACATCTTTATATATAACAGGAGTTCTATACAAAATAAATAATTACATTATAAGGAGACAACGGTCCAGCAACCCAAAGTTGACTGGGAGACGACGACCTAGACCTCTCGCGAACTCGTCACAGCATCCTCCAAGTGCTTCATCCTGTGGTACCTGTTCTTGACCTGTGGGGGGGGGTGTGAGACAGCAAGAGTGAGCTCACATACGTTCATCGCTCAACAAGTTGTGGGGAATAATGTGCATGAACTCGCCAAGGTGGGAGCTCACGTGAAGTGTAAGGCTTACCAAAGAAGATGGTTAGAGCTGAGCATTGCTTTTAAAGTTGGTCAAAATTTTATTAGCAGTTACTAAGTATAAGTAAATACCAACCTAGTTAAATAGTAGAACAAAAGTAACAACTTCACCTGCGATGCAATGCATATGACAAATTGAATTTAGTTCCATAATTTAATCATGTGAGGGTCCGAGCCGCTCTTGACCGTGAGCACGGCTAGTATACTAGTTTTACACTCTGCAGAGGTTGCGCATCTTTACCCACAAGTCGTGTATCCCATGTCGCCAGGGTTTGCAAGGCCCTTAGACACTACCGAGGTGAATGGCTAGGGATCCACTACGAGGCCTTTACAAAGTTCCACTAGCTTCCGAAAACCCGCTACAGTTTATAGGAAGTCCCAATGCAGGAATCCCTTGCAGGACCGCCATCGCAGCAAAATCCTCCCGAGGGCCTCCCTACACTGACCACTCCCCTACTGCCCTTGCCCCTTTCGGGTAAGGTAGTCTTCCACTAGCTTTCCTAATTAATCAGCCAAGGGGTCCCATTCCTCCCTTGTGGTAGCACTGTTTTCCCGGGTGGTCGCTCCATGTTCCAATTAACATAATGATCTTATCATGAACAGTAATAATAAACATATAATAAAAGTGTGATCATGAATAATATACCTTCATACCCAAAACCACATAAAGCACTAGCAAGTACTACCCAAAAAGTTCAGTGGTAAACAAGGTATAAAGATAGACAAACTAGGGTAACCTATTGGGTCCCATCAAGATTAACCTATGCAGATCATTATGATTAATTAGAACATGAGTGGGTAAAAAGAAGTGATCAAGGGCACAACTTGCCTGGGCCTTGAGAATCCAGGTACCAACTTGCTCTTCAGATGACACGTGACCTTGCTCTAGTCGTAGCAATACAAACAAACATTGTATAGGCAAAATTAACATTACACCAAACATAAGTACAAACTGAATAATAATAATCTACGCGTTGCTACGAGATCGTAGGAACAAGAATCATTAAATTTGGAGTTATAGTTATTTAGTTATGAATTTCTGAAGTTATTAAGCACCTAGAACAGATTAATTCAAATGAACAATTTTGCTTCAAGTTTCATGGCTAAACAGTGTTACTAGTTGATATACAATATTAAAATAAAATTATTGCAACTGGAATGACTCAATTTGGAGTTAAAATGAATTAAATACGAATTATACAAGTTTTAAGATTTATTTTTATACTAAAAAGCAATTTCTAATATTAATTATCTAATTTCTCTGTTATCTGGACTGCGCGTCAAATCCTGGAAAAGTCAGGGGCCTAAACTGAAGTTTTCTAAGACTCAGTAAACTATTCCCTGGACTGCGGGTTGATTCACAGATATTCTAGGGGTTCTTATGCAAAACGGATGGCCGAAGGGGTATGGTTGTATCTGGGCCGTCCGATTCCAAATCTAGGGTCTGGATTAGATCGGCGTGATCTCGAAGCGGTACGCAATGCTATCCACTGGATCTGGGATCGACCGCTCAGATTTAAAACACCGAGATCCACTCCAAACCGTTCGATCAGAGATCAACGCACCAGATTTGGTTCCCACGAAGCGGTACCCTATAATCTAATCCAGCCGTCGCTTGGTCATCCAACGGGCCACGATCTTCGCCCCAACAGGACTTGCAAGCACGGCGGCGCCGCCCAATTCACACGGTGGTGCACGCCGGTGAGGTGCCCAATTGACCCCACCCGACTGCCAAACCCCAAATTGGACCGAGCAACGCGATGCTACTAACACGGCGAATCAGTGGAGGTAGTCCATACCAGGAAGGATGGTGAGGAGGGCTCAGTCCACGGTGAGGCGCGGATTCACAGCTCCGACGAGCAATCCGGCGTTCGAGGGACGAGGACAAGCCCGGGAGGTCCTTGCAACGGCTCCAAGGGATCACGGGGCGAACCCGTACGCTCAACGGAGGGCAAATTGACGGCGGGAGGCACTTAGCTCGCGGGAACAGAGTTCCGTCACCGCGGCGGCAATGGGAGCTCACGGTCGACTTGGAGTGAGGGCAACGCCTCGACCGGTGCTTAAATAGGGGCAGGCAGGCAACGAGGATCTCGGCCGGTTGGTTAGAGGGTCGAATCGCGGATTCCGCGGCGAGTTCGGTAGGCATTCGCGCGGCGAAGCCCGGAGTTCATAGCGCGTCGAGCGGGAGTTGTTGTGAGGAGGGAGATCCTGATGAACCGGGACCACCCATCAGTGAAACGCGGGCGCGACGGGGTCTGGTGCGCGGGGCCCGCAGAGCCAGTGACCCGAGCAGCAGACGATCGTGCGGGTGTGCGGACGAGAGGCCGACGAGCCGGGCCCACCGGTCGGTGCAAAGGAGAGGGCAGACAGCGCGCGCGGGAGGCGAGTTTGGGCCGCGCGGCGAGAAAGAGTTAGTGGGCCAGAAATGAGGTGAGCGGCCCATGTAGGATTTTAATTCTTTTCTTTTTCATTTTTCTTTCTATTTTCTTTATTTTCAAACCCAATTTGAATTAATTCAAACTTTTGTGGATCTTCATTTATAAACTCTATTTTTGAAATTAAAAATGCTAAGCCTGAAGATATTTAGTTATATATTTTATGTATATTTTCATATCTCTTCTCTTTTCTTCCCTTCCCATTTATTTTCTATTTTCTATTCCAAATTCAAATTTATACTTCTATTTTTGTTTTCAGATTTTTTTCAAATGTATCAATTGAAACCCAAAGGTGAATATAAACCATACTATTTTAATATTACTAATTTAAGTTTTATTCTCCTTGTTATTTATTTCATGGGATGTATAAATGGTTTCCTTTAAAAGAAAAATCCTTTTCTCATCATTTTCTTATTTCCTAGTTTCCAAAGCATTATGATACTTTGTTCATATATTTTTTTTCTTCCTACTAATTTTGGGCCTTACAAATCCTACCCCCCTTAAAAATAATCTCGTCCTCGAGATTTGTAAGAAAAGGATGTATAATCATATTGTTCTCGGAACATATGCACAAACAAAGAAATCTTGGCATGATGCATAATCTTTTAACAAAACACAGGTTTAATAGACCTTACTATTATCACTAAAACAGTAATAATACTAACTAATAGCTAAACTATTATTTAGGTCTTACAAATAGTAAAATATATATATATATGTATCTATATCTATGTTTATCTCTCTATTCTTGTTGCTCGTTGACTTCTTCACCGACTACTTCATCTTCAACTGGCTCTTCTTCTTGAATTTCAAGTTCACCGGGTTCAGCTTCTATTTCTGCATGATGGGCATATCCCCGGTTGATAGATAGGGGCTGACTCTTTCCTGCCGAGGCTTGTCCTTGCTTCATTGGAGCCGGTGTAGTGTAGGCAGCTCTGTTGGGACAGTAGTTGGCGTAGTGTCCCGGTTGTCCACACTTGAAGCATGTCCTGATGGCGGTTGTGTTAGGAGCAGTGGGTCCTACGGGAGTGCTTGCTTTTGGAGGAGCAGTTGGTGTCTGTTGAGTTTGTTGTCCGGAACTGCCACTAGCTGGTGTACTTGGAGTGGTAGTATAGCGAGGACGGGAACTACTTCCAGCCTGTCCTTGGTTGACAGCCTTTCTTTTCTCTCCGAATATACTCCTCTTGTTTTCTACAGCAATAGCTTTGTCAAGTAGCCTTTGGAAGGATGGGAATGTGTGCGATACCAGTTGATATTGCAAGGGTCCAATCAATCCGTCCAGAAAGAGCTCCTGCTTTTGCTCATCATCCTCAACATCTCTGGGAGCATATCGAGATAACTGGATGAATTTGTCCCTATATTCACTCACGGACATACTTCCTTGCTTGAGGGATAGAAACTCCTTCCTCTTAATCTTCATGAGTCCAGCAGGAATATGGTAATTCCTGAATTGTGTGGAGAATTCTTCCCAGGTAATTGTATCGGCAGCAGCATGAGCTGCACAGTACGCATCCCACCAATCCGCAGCGGGACCAGCAAGACGACCCGATGCATAGAGTACTTTCTCTCGGTCCGAGCACTGGGCTATGTTGAGCATCTTCTCTATGGACTTTAACCAGTCATCTGCTTGCAGCGGATCTGCGGAGTTGGAGAAGGTTGGTGGTTTGTGGCTCATGAATTCCCGGTGCTTGTCCCGGGGTGGAACTGGTGGTGGAGGTGGAGGCAATGGCACTTGTTGTTGTTGCTGCTGTTGTTGAAGTTGTTGTTGCAGCTGCTGTTGTTGTACCCTTCTCTCCTGGCGTATCTCTTCCTGCTCTTGGCGCATTTCCCGACGTGCATCCTCTCTTTCCTGGTGCATTTCTTGGCGTTCTTGCTGCATTTGGGTGCGCATATCTGCCATAGTGTCCGCCATTTGCTGCATCATTCTCATTTGAGCTGCGACTAGGGGATCAACTCCGCCTGGTGGAGGATTAGGAGGATTCATCTCTGCTGACTGTGGTTGGGGTTGTCGATATATCCACCGAGTGTGTCGATTAGGAGGTAAATCAATTCCACCACCCCGCCTGGTATTGACCATCTAAGTTAGAAGCATATGGTAAGATAGCTTTGCAAGGGAATCATTTAGTAGGCAGAATGAATAAGCTATTAGTTGGTTATGTACTAAAACTTTCTTTGGCAGGGCTTGACCAAATATTTTATGTCAAGACTAGGGCAATTGGTTGTACGAGGTGAGTGTCCAAAGGTAAGATAGAATATGTCAAGATGAGATAGATACGGAATACTATATATATATTCTAAGGGGATAATCTAGATTGTCTAGTTATCTTACAAATGCTATCCTTTATGCCTAGATGTATATGCAGATGTAATTGTGGACATTGATCCACAACCCATCACACTCAAACAAAGATCCAATTTAGACATATATCATAAGAGCAAACATTCAAATACATAGACACTTATAAAAATAGTTTTGTTTTTGTTCCTAGGATTAGGTCTCCTATTTCTAAAGGTCACTTCAGTCACAGGATTTCAAAGTGTAAAATCCACATTTGTCTTTTAGAAAGAAAAGATAAGAATAACCAGAGTAAAGCGAAAATAGACGAGAAAAGATTAAGGTGAGTTTAGAAAAGAATCAGAGTAAGGTAAGTAAAGAATGGTTGTCTAGTTCTACCTAGGCTTCGTCCTACAGTCAACATTGCTCTGATACCACTTCTGTCACACCCGGATTTTAGGGGTCCGAAACCCGGGCGCGAACATAATCACCAGGTGTGCTGGGACCAAGTCTCACACATATGATGAATCATGGCACAGGATCGAATGTCACATCTTTATATATAACAGGAGTTCTATACAAAATAAATAATTACATTATAAGGAGACAACGGTCCAGCAACCCAAAGTTGACTGGGAGACGACGACCTAGACCTCTCGCGAACTCGTCACAGCATCCTCCAAGTGCTTCATCCTGTGGTACCTGTTCTTGACCTGTGGGGGGTGTGAGACATCAAGAGTGAGCTCACATACGTTCATCGCTCAACAAGTTGTGGGGAATAATGTGCATGAACTCGCCAAGGTGGGAGCTCACGTGAAGTGTAAGGCTTACCAAAGAAGATGGTTAGAGCTGAGCATTGCTTTTAAAGTTGGTCAAAATTTTATTAGCAGTTACTAAGTATAAGTAAATACCAACCCAGTTAAATAGTAGAACAAAAGTAACAACTTCACCTGCGATGCAATGCATATGACAAATTGAATTTAGTTCCATAATTTAATCATGTGAGGGTCCGAGCCGCTCTTGACCGTGAGCACGGCTAGTATACTAGTTTTACACTCTGCAGAGGTTGCGCATCTTTACCCACAAGTCGTGTATCCCATGTCGCCAGGGTTTGCAAGGCCCTTAGACACTACCGAGGTGAATGGCTAGGGATCCACTACGAGGCCTTTACAAAGTTCCACTAGCTTCCGAAAACCCGCTACAGTTTATAGGAAGTCCCAATGCAGGAATCCCTTGCAGGACCGCCATCGCAGCAAAATCCTCCCGAGGGCCTCCCTACACTGACCACTCCCCTACTGCCCTTGCCCCTTTCGGGTAAGGTAGTCTTCCACTAGCTTTCCTAATTAATCAGCCAAGGGGTCCCATTCCTCCCTTGTGGTAGCACTGTTTTCCCGAGTGGTCGCTCCATGTTCCAATTAACATAATGATCTTATCATGAACAGTAATAATAAACATATAATAAAAGTGTGATCATGAATAATATACCTTCATACCCAAAACCACATAAAGCACTAGCAAGTACTACCCAAAAAGTTCAGTGGTAAACAAGGTATAAAGATAGACAAACTAGGGTAACCTATTGGGTCCCATCAAGATTAACCTATGCAGATCATTATGATTAATTAGAACATGAGTGGGTAAAAAGAAGTGATCAAGGGCACAACTTGCCTGGGCCTTGAGAATCCAGGTACCAACTTGCTCTTCAGATGACACGTGACCTCGCTCTAGTCGTAGCAATACAAACAAACATTGTATAGGCAAAATTAACATTACACCAAACATAAGTACAAACTGAATAATAATAATCTACGCGTTGCTACGAGATCGTAGGAACAAGAATCATTAAATTTGGAGTTATAGTTATTTAGTTATGAATTTCTGAAGTTATTAAGCACCTAGAACAGATTAATTCAAATGAACAATTTTGCTTCAAGTTTCATGGCTAAACAGTGTTACTAGTTGATATACAATATTAAAATAAAATTATTGCAACTGGAATGACTCAATTTGGAGTTAAAATGAATTAAATACGAATTATACAAGTTTTAAGATTTATTTTTATACTAAAAAGCAATTTCTAATATTAATTATCTAATTTCTCTGTTATCTGGACTGCGCGTCAAATCCTGGAAAAGTCAGGGGCCTAAACTGAAGTTTTCTAAGACTCAGTAAACTATTCCCTGGACTGCGGGTTGATTCACAGATATTCTAGGGGTTCTTATGCAAAACGGATGGCCGAAGGGGTATGGTTGTATCTGGGCCGTCCGATCCCAAATCTAGGGTCTGGATTAGATCGGCGTGATCTCGAAGCGGTACGCAATGCTATCCACTGGATCTGGGATCGACCGCTCAGATTTAAAACACCGAGATCCACTCCAAACCGTTCGATCAGAGATCAACGCACCAGATTTGGTTCCCACGAAGCGGTACCCTATAATCTAATCCAGCCGTCGCTTGGTCATCCAACGGGCCACGATCTTCGCCCCAACAGGACTTGCAAGCACGGCGGCGCCGCCCAATTCACACGGTGGTGCACGCCGGTGAGGTGCCCAATTGACCCCACCCGACTGCCAAACCCCAAATTGGACCGAGCAACGCGATGCTACTAACACGGCGAATCAGTGGAGGTAGTCCATACCAGGAAGGATGGCGAGGAGGGCTCAGTCCACGGTGAGGCACGGATTCACAGCTCCGACGAGCAATCCGGCGTTCGAGGGACGAGGACAAGCCCGGGAGGTCCTTGCAACGGCTCCAAGGGATCACGGGGCGAACCCGTACACTCAACGGAGGGCAAATTGACGGCGGGAGGCACTTAGCTCGCGGCGAACAGAGTTCCGTCACCGCGGCGGCAATGGGAGCTCACGGTCGACTTGGAGTGAGGGCAACGCCTCGACCGGTGCTTAAATAGGGGCAGGCAGGCAACGAGGATCTCGGCCGGTTGGTTAGAGGGTCGAATCGCGGATTCCGCGGCGAGTTCGGTAGGCATTCGCGCGGCGGAGCCCGGAGTTCACAGCGCGTCGAGCGGGAGTTGTTGTGAGGAGGGAGATCCTGACGAACCGGGACCACCCATCAGTGAAACGCGGGCGCGACGGGGTCTGGTGCGCGGGGCCCGCAGAGCCAGTGACCCGAGCAGCAGACGATCGTGCGGGTGTGCGGACGAGAGGCCGACGAGCCGGGCCCACCGGTCGGTGCAAAGGAGAGGGCAGACAGCGCGCGCGGGAGGCGAGTTTGGGCCGCGCGGCGAGAAAGAGTTAGTGGGCCAGAAATGAGGTGAGCGGCCCATGTAGGATTTTAATTCTTTTCTTTTTCATTTTTCTTTCTATTTTCTTTATTTTCAAACCCAATTTGAATTAATTCAAACTTTTGTGGATCTTCATTTATAAACTCTATTTTTGAAATTAAAAATGCTAAGCCTGAAGATATTTAGTTATATATTTTATGTATATTTTCATATCTCTTCTCTTTTCTTCCCTTCCCATTTATTTTCTATTTTCTATTCCAAATTCAAATTTATACTTCTATTTTTGTTTTCAGATTTTTTTCAAATGTATCAATTGAAACCCAAAGGTGAATATAAACCATACTATTTTAATATTACTAATTTAAGTTTTATTCTCCTTGTTATTTATTTCATGGGATGTATAAATGGTTTCCTTTAAAAGAAAAATCCTTTTCTCATCATTTTCTTATTTCCTAGTTTCCAAAGCATTATGATACTTTGTTTATATATTTTTTTTTCTTCCTACTAATTTTGGGCCTTACACCGATGTTCCACCGGAACTGCTCAAGTGTTCCTGCTCCCTCGTCGAGCCTGGCCTGCATCTCGCGGATTTGCTCGAGCTGTGTGTCCTGACCCCCCGTAGGGACTGGGACCACAGCTAGCTCCCGAAGGATGTCAACGCGAGGCGCAGGCCTAGGGGGATCACCGTTTTCCGGCATACCAAGATGGTTGCCTTCGCCGGGACCCCCTAGATCGACGTGGAAATATTCACGACTTGGGCCGCAGTCCTCGTCGCCGAAGCTGCGGCTACCATCGGAACAATCAGGGAGGCAGTAGTCGCATGCGTTCATGAAGTCCCGCATGACACTGGGGTTACCGAGCCCGGAGAAATCCCAACAAAAGTCGGGCTCGTCATCTTCCTCAGAACCCGAGGGTCCGTAGGTCGAGACGACTGTCAGTCTGTCCCAGGGCGACCACATATGGTACCCCGGAGGGTTGGTACATGCCCCTATGGAGGCTTCCACCGAAGCGGGGTCGCTTGGTGGGTCGAAACTGAATCCAAAAGGCACGAGATGGGAATCGGCGGTACCTTATGGTCGACAGGCGGTGACGAAGTCTCGTCAGGGGCGGACTGCACCGCTGTCTCAGGTACAAGGGTGACGCCCAGCAAGTCCTTCGCGAGCGTGCTGGCGTCGTTCGTCTGCTTGGGGTTGGCGTGTTGCGGGGAAACGACGCTAGTCTTCGTCACAGACGCAGGGTCAACGCCCGACGTGTCCCCCGCTGGGGCGCCGGCGTTGTCGACTTGCTTGACAGCCGACGAGGTGCCGCCTCCTGCTTGGCCATGGTTGCCCCGCCTCCTCCTCCGTCGGTGGGGGAGGTGACGGGACAAGCCAGGATGTTGTCCTTCCGCCATGTGGCGAAGATGTCGTAGATTCCGCCGCCGGCGGGCGGGATGACGGCCGCCATTGTCGCTGTCGCGCGGCGGAGGAAGGAGTATCATGTCGTAGCTGCCGTCGAGGGACATGAACTCAAGACTCTCGAAACGGAGCGTCGTCTCGGGTTGGAAAGGTAGTTGGAGACTACCCATCTAGAGCTTGACGGGGTGCTGTTCGTCAACACGCAGCAGGCCCCTACCTGGCGCGCCAACTGTCGGCGTTTCGACCCCGGGGGGTCCCTGAACCGACGAGTAAATTGTCGCTGCGTGTCCCAGCCCAGATGGGTCGGCGCGAGACGGGACACAAAGGGGGGAGAACAGTGAGGGGAAACTGCGGCCTTCGTGTTGTCATGCGCCCAGGGCGGATGGATGCGCTTGCAGTAGGGGGTTACAAGCGTTCGCGCGGGAGAGAGAGAGAGAGAGCGAGAGCCTTATGCGTCGGCCCGTTCTCCCGCGCGGCCAACCTCCTCGTACGAGAGCCCTGGACCTTCCTTTTATAGGCGTAAGGAGAGGGTCCAGGTGTACAATGGGGGGTGTAGCAGTGTGCTAACGTGTCTAGCAGAGAGGAGCTAGAGCCCTAAGTACATGCCATCGTGGCAGTCGGAGAGGTTTTGGCACCCTGTTCATGTGATGTCGTGGCCGTCGGAGGAGCGCTGGAGCCCTGTGGAAGTACAGCTGTCGGGGCTGTCGGATCCTTGCTGACATCTCCTGGCTGTCGTAAGGGGCTGGGAGCTGCCGTCGTCATGGAGCGTGCGGGGTGTCATCATTACTTGTTTGCTGGGGCGAGCCAGATGGGACGCCGGTCTTGTCCCCGTAGCCTGAGCTAGCTAGGGGCAGGGTAATGATGACCCCCCTGGCGACGTGGCCGGTCTGGACCCGAGTTTGAGCGAGGTGGCGATTCCTCCGAGGTCGAGGTTGAGTCCGAGCCCTGGGGTCGGGCGAGGCGGAGTCCATCGTCTTCGGGAGCCGAGGCCGAGTCCGAGCCCTGGGGTCGGGCGAGGCGGAGTTCGTCGTCTTTCAGAGCCGAGGTCGAGTCCGAGGCCTGGGGTCGTGCGAGGCAAAGTTCGTCGTCTTCCGGAGCCGAGACGGGGGCCGAACCCTGGGGTCGGGCGAGGCGGAGCTTCCTATGTCGCCCGAGGCTGGATTTAGCCGCTGTCAACCTCACTCTGGCGAGTGGCACGGCAGTCGGAGCGGGGCAGGCGGCGCTGTTTTCTTGTCAGGTCGGTCAGTGGAGCGGCGAAGTGACTGCGGTCACTTCGGATCTGTCGACTGAAGAGCGCGCGTCAGGATAAGATGTCAGGCGATCTTTACATTAAATGCTCCTGCGATATTTTTGGTTGGTGTGGCGATTTGGCCAAGGTTGCTTCTCCGCGAAGCCTACCCGAGCTGAGCCTCGGGCGAGTCGATGGTGCGTCCGTTGCTCGAGGGGACCCTCGGGCGAGGCGTGAATCTTCCGGGGTCGGCTGTCTTTGCCCGAGGTCGGGCTCGGGTGAGGCGGGATCGTGTCCCATAAGCGGAGCCTTGGCCTGAATCGCGTCCATCAGGCCTTCGCAGCTTTGTGCTGATGGAGTTTAGCAGCTGAGATTTAGGAGTCTTGAGGGTACCCCTAATTATGGTCCCCGACACTATGTAAACCCTTTTACAACTAATCATACTTTATATCTATCAGTAGACCTATATGCTCTTTTCTTAATTGTTTAGACCCACTTCCAATCACTGATATTCTTTCCTTTTATAGAAACACTAGGTGCTAGATTATGTTCTTCTACAATAGTTTAAATTTCACATCCATCTTCTACAATAATTCAAATTTCACATCGTGGCTTGTCTGGTGACTTGTTCGATGCACACATCATACATCTAACATGTATAACAACTTGTTTATAGTTGTTGAAGTATAATCGTTGGAAGGGCATCGGCCTATCCGATACCCTCGATTTCTATATTCTTTATTCTAATGGCTAGCTTTCTTTGGAGTCTATAAATACACTCCTTGCCCGGCTTTGGCTAGTATGCCACAACCTCTAGCACTTGTATACACACAGATGGGCTTGATAAACACACTTCGTTCATTTTAAAAACACAAGGGGAGATATTAAAGAACTCCTAATGTGTGGTGTAGAGTTCATGCAACTTGTGACACAAGTTAATAGGAGTTAGGATGATCATACACTTATTATTTTTTGTGGTTGTCTGGCTTGGTGATTGTGGGATCGCCGATTGGCTATTGGTGATTGTTGTCAGCTCCGATTGCTCTAGTGAGAGGCTCTTATACTAATTCTTTGTGGGCGATCCATGGATACTAACTACGAGGTAGAAGGTCTGGTCAAGGCAAACAAGCAGGATTGCTGTGGATCCGGAGAAAGTCCGCCAGGAAGGAGATGAAGGTTGTAGGGCACTGAACAGTGAACACCCTCACCACCAGCAGCCGATGAACAGGAAATGGTCGGCGGACCGTACCAGGAAAAGAAGTAGGCACCCCAAGACCAGCTGCCTGTAGTAGAGGGACGTCAGTGGGAGAAATTCAAAACCCCAAGGGTCGGGGCGTCGCAAATCATCCAGGTCAAGTTGCTCAGAAAGCCACATTGATCTCTAGCTTTTGTGCAAATGAAGGACAGGTAGAAAAACTTGCACTGTATAGCCAAAGCGGTGCATTCGTTTTCGTTGGCTGCAATGAGCTGATGAGCTCCGTCAAATACACACTGCCAGCTTTGGGCTGAACAGATCCACTCATCCAGGTGCTCATGTTAGCTGTTACCTAGTAGGCTGTTGGCGAAGCTACTAGCTCTGCTAAAAGTTCAACCGGTAGTCTTAGCAAGCATGGGCTAAAATGGATCGCACATTTGATAGTCAGATGTGCAAGAGATCTAAATGACTATTCGTCCTTACCCAATTGGTTGTTATAATCAAAAGAACAAAAAGTATCATGCAAGAGCACCAGTGGTCTAGTGGTAGAATAGTACCCTGCCACGGTACAGACCCGGGTTCGATTCCCGGCTGGTGCATCTTTTTATTATTTTGTTTTTACCTTTTGGTCTTTCTACTGTCTTCCAACATCCCGTACAACCTCGTCTCAATGAACCCGAAGGAAAAGGAACGACGGACTAACGTAACGATGTCTAAAGCTTGAAGCTCAAAATTTATATTTATAATATATATTAATTAATATTTCTATATACCTATATAATATTGAAGAGACATTTTTCACCACTCATTTTTCCATCCACATTCTTCCTAATTAGGTTAGCAATTTTTTATCTCATATATGGCCCAAAATCATGATCTATATTTATACGAGTTACAAAAACTCGCGACAATAAATATATGTAATTGTTATACGTATTTGATTCCATTGCGCCACACGGAGAAGCTAGTCACTGTAAGGTTAGTTTGGGAGTCTAAATACCGGAGGGGTTGGAGGAACTAAAATCTCTTTTTATTTAAATTTAAATAAGAAGATGATTTTAGAGCATCTTCAAAAGATCCCTAAAAAATAAATCCTAAAAACCTGATTTTAATAGCCTCCGGTAATTTATTAGGAGATGATTTTGACCTTATCTCCAACAGTTCTCTTAAAAATAGACGTAAAATATTTTAAACTGGGTAACAGATGAGCCTCGAGCCGATATTGATCTATTTTTGTTGCCGAGGAATTGTTTACCTTGTATAGCTTGCCTGAGACCGGACGTGCGCCGCCACCGAGATTCTACACTACCAGGTATGGCTTGTCTCGATTTGTGCACCAGCATGATGCCAAGGGTGATGGCGGAGCGCATTGGGCACCTTGCCCACACCAGGACGCCCCTCCGTCGTCCGCTTGGTCGCCAGCGCCGGCGCCGCGGTGGCACCGCCACCAAGCTCACCAACGTAATGAACAGCTTCATGCTGATCGAGCATCGCAAGTCTCGCACCATACATATTGGATACCTTGCTTTATTCCAACTGTTTGACGTAATGCAGCCATTAGGGTATTGCATTTTTACAGGATGAATATACATCCTTTATTGCAACAGGAAATCGATTCGTCCTCTTTTGATGACGATGATCAGTTTCTTTTGGTAGCGTCACAAATTTTACATGAATATGTCAACAAACCTAAACATGGTGGTTCTAACCCCGGTCATCAAGTTGTTCGTCGTAAGAGAGAATTAGGACACTGCAGATTATATGAGGATTACTTCTCAGTTGATCCAACATACGGTCTAGAATTCTTTAGACGGAGGTTTGTTATTCAATCAAGTCGTTTTTTTATTTAGTAGTGCCATATATGATATAACTAGGTATGTGTCCATGCGTTGCAACGATATATAAAATATTCGATAAAATAACCATGCATTATGATGGCTCACAAATATTTAATAAAATATAGTACAATGCTCGTGTGTTGCAACGACACACAATCTCATCTTCTCTAAATACTGCACGAGTACAACATGTCACCAGAGATCAAATCGATGAGAATTGAGATAAAATTTAGTTGAATCACGTCAATAAGGCAACATATGCAGTTGTTTTATACCTCCAGAACCGCCAATGTCGTTGGCGATGGAGAGGACAAAGCCAGCGAGGTTAGTGCCAAGCAACACGTGTCCCTCACGAGCGCAATAGCGGAGAGAAACAAAGCCAGCGAGGTTAGTGCCAAGCAGCACGTGTCCCTCACGAGCGCAACAGCGGAGAGAAACACTACATGGAGGATCACGACGACCATCATATCACCCTCGAGCACAATGAAACGCAAGGACAGAATCTCATTGTAATCCGTGGGCGCGTGGACAGAATTCACATTTAGAATTTCATTTGTGAAATCATCATATACGCTAGCACCAAGAAGCAGGAGATACTCGTATGTACTACTATGTTCTATGATTTGTAAACGTACAATGTGCATAAATAAAAGGAACCCTTTTAAACAATAAACTAATGTGAAAAATCAGTTCCGAAAGAAGATGTACCAGTAACAGAGAGGCAACGTAAGTTTGTTTCTTTTGTTTGGGACACAATGCCATCAGGGAAACAAATAAGCCGAGACAGGGGTCTTAGACCACTTACGGCCAAAATATTCTCGTTGGCACATGGCAAAGATGGCGACAGTTAAATCATGCAGCATTAATAATGAAATCATATTCCACTATTAGAGATCGGAATGTTTAGGTCCCGGAGAAGAACAAAATCATCATAAAAGAATCTTTTTTTCAGATACCTTCAATATTTATGCAAAGAATTGTGCATGTAAATCGCATAATTCATCTACAACAAATGGATAGCCCACACTCTGTTGTTGTTGCTGCTCCAGATGACACGGTCCATCCTCTGCTTCATGGTGATTACCGAGTGGGCAACCAAGCCAACCAAAGACCCAAATCCCACTCATTGCTTCAAAATTTGTAGCAAAGATATATGTTGTTAGGTATAAAACTAAAATTTCCATTCTAAACATTTCAAAATATAGGTACGATCAGACATGTAAATTAGGTTTTCCATAACTTACACATAACTTAATTATGTCTACTGTGGAGGCACTGCAATAAGGATGAAATGAAAGTGCTGCCAGAACTTCTAGACCGGATGTTTTCGAAATGTTTCCTGCACCAATAAGGATAGGTTGACAACAGAAATAGAATAAAACAGAAAACTTTTGAAAACATGTCAATTAGGTGACATAACAGATAAGGAGGTAATGCAGCTCCTAGCAGCACATATTGAGTCTCCAAGGGAAAAAAATCTACATGTAACGATGACCCAAATCGGTATACAGGTTACTGCATAAAATATTTGAGTGCGAGTACCGATGGGGTTACAATTTGAGAAATATGTACATGAGTACGAGTACAAGGTATAATGCTAATAACACTTGTAAAACCAAACCAAAACCCAGCCACATCAAGGTTTTGGCCTGCACTAATCAATTATAAAATAATATTTCAGTAACCTGCAAACTTCTCAAACATAAAGGTAACAAAGTAATATAAAATATATACTTTACAGCATCATTTCCAGGGCATTCAGTATCAGTGTTTAACCAATAGAATGGCCATATTTAGAAGAGCACCAGCAATACGCAAGTTTAATGTTAAACTAACACTAAGTGTTGAGTAGAAAAATAAGCAAAAATATCTTTTTAACTAAATGTTTCAAAACACTGAATGTAAGGTGTACCAACCCTTTCTCCCATGCTACCCCAAGAGAACCAGCTGCAACAAAATCATCGTAGGATACCTGAGGTATGGTATTAATGATTGTACAATTAGTAAATATCAAACATAAAAAAGCAGGTAACGGTATATCCAAATTCCATAGAGGTGAAATATTGCCATTTGTATCTGAGATATATCATAACATGTAAACTGAAATCTGAAACTTGGTCATTCAATTCTCATCGTTGTGTACAACTTACAGTTTCAACTCTAATAAATCCTTTCTGAAAGTCGCTATGAATAACTCCAGCTTCTTGTGGCGCAGTCATGCCTACATGTAGAATCACATGCAGTTATAATGATTACAAAAACATCTTCAAATATTACAGTAGAAATAATTGTGAGGAAGAAGGAAACCTGGAAAAATAGTCCAAGCTTTTGTTTCCTAAAAGGACATAGTTAAAGGTCTATCAGTTTCTTTTAACTGATGGGGAAAAAACTTTAACAGCACAAAAGATGCACCTTGTCTCCGGTTGTGAAATAAGTTCTTAACCCCAATAAATTATATGTTGCTTTTACCAAATTTCCTAGTCCACTTTCAGCAATACCAAGAGATTCTAAATACTCTACTCTCTCTTCCAATGGTACCTCAGTGAGTTTAGTTTCAACTTGTTTATACATTCCATGATTTTGTTAGCATAGGTGGACACATATGGGAGGCAACATAAAAAATATAAAATTATTTCTTCAAAGGTTCTTGTACTTCGATGTATACAACAAATCTAAGCTGGTATTGTAACCATACCAGACTGCAAGTCTGATGTTGGTTTAGCCACCTCTTTGACATGAGGATTGATATCAGGTTCAGCAAGATAAGATTTTGTTATATTAGCAACATAAATGACATGTTTCATAGTTAGCAGATAAAGATGTTTATAGCTTATTTCTCATGCTCAACCAAATCAATCGATCTTGCAGGTTTTCCTTCCATAAGTGCTTGCTGAATTTTTTCCAATCCTGATCTCTCTGCTTGTTCCTAAGTGGTGCAATCAGTTAGCACATAGAACAAAAAGGTCATCAGAACAAAAGAATTTGTATGTCTTACCTTCACTTTTACTTGTGTATCTTTAGTTTTGCTCTTGCTAAGCTTATCTTACCTCTTCTCTATCTACGGTTATTACACAACTGTCAGCAGTTGGACGGGATCACAGATAGCAAAGAAGTTTATTTTGAAATGCATGATAGCAAGACAAAGTGAAATTCTTTGATCAAATTACTTGTTCAAGATCCGAAAATATCAGCTCTAGGTTAATGACATCAATGTCTGATCTGGGATCGACCTTGCCATTGACACAAACTATATTGTCATCCTCAAAGCATCGCACAACCTGAGAATCCAGTAAAAACATATAATTAGTTATTCCTAGAACCTCAACAGCTAATAACTTATAAGAGGCTCACCCTATAATATTTGCTATCTCCAACAAATAAGAAATGATAATGAAGCACCAGTAGTGAATTGCAGTGATGGATAAGGATAACAGAGTAGCTGCCAATTTTACTTCACATATCGCATATCAGTAAAATTGGATGAAAAAGGGATACCTCATGCAGAATTGTATTAGCTTGTACAGTATAAAGATGCCATAGGATGGCACACAGTAATTGATAGACACTTGAACTTAGCAAATATATGAGAGCTTAAGCATACGAGTACAAGAAACCAACCCGAAGTACGGAATCCACTTCACGAATGTTTGAAAGGAATTGATTTCCTAGTCCCTGTTGTCAATTGTCAACAATAATAACACTATGTGTAAACTAATCTGGAACCATCTCAACTTTGCTAAGAGTTGGAGCTATCCTGCCCTGCAGATTAATTAATGACAATGACAAAACTGGTACCTCTCCTTTTCTTGCTCCTTTGACGAGACCAACAATGTACACAAGCTCAATGGATGTTGGAACTGTCTACTGCGACTTTCTTAATTTTGAGAGCACTTGCAAACGAGGATCAGGGATAACCACCACACCAACCTTTGGGTTGATGGTGCAAAAGGGAAAGTTTGCAGCTTGTGCCTTCCCATTTTCAACCTAAAAAGATTGAGAATAGAACTAACATTAAATTATTCCTAGGAAAAACTTGGCCTATATATATATATATTACATACATTTCTCCATTTGAAACATTTTACCGCAACAAGTTCACAGGACAACTTGTGCAGCAACGGAACTACACTAAAGAACAAGATATTACGTGAACTTTATTGACTCTTACAAATTATACTCTTACAAATTATACACTTACAAATTATATAAACCTACAATATCAGTCGTTCCACGAGAATATCTATGGCAAAACATCGAACAGATGGTGTCCACTGGAATCCACCCAGCTTGCCAGAATTTGTTTGTTTTGGACTTTTGGTGAATTATCAGTTGACGTCTCTGTTTTCTGTGTTTATATTTGAGTTTAGAGTATGCAGATGAAAGAGCATCCATACCACAGAACACAACTGTGTTGGTCCGCAGAATTTCCATTCCCGGGCAACTGTTAGAGAAGATTGTTTTGTCCCCTAGGTAAGGTCTTCTCTTCAGTCTTTTACTTTACATTATCATTAGGCTAGTGGTCAGACATTTTAAACATAGACCAATTCATGTGGAAATGTGTGCCTACAGTCTGAATAATTTGGCTTCACAATGAAATCAACAGAATAGTTCTCACTATTTCCCTACTGTTTTTGTCTAAATTGCTCCCAGTAAAAGAGGATTGTTGGGTTTGCGCATGGATGCTGAGGCAGCGTTTGTAGGACATGGGAAGTCGAGCACGCTGGCTTACGGATCCATGTTAAACCCACCGCAAACCCACCAGATCTACTCAAGCACGGAACAAATGCAGCAGATCAAGGGGCATACCATGTAGTCCGTGGTGATGAAAGGGTCGTCCACGGTGATGAGCTTGACATCCTCACTCTGGAGGGGGACCCTGCCACGAGTAGGGATGAAAGTGGTAATCTGAACTGTTAGGACAAATTTAATATTTTAAAATAGATATGTGTAGAATTTGATGGTGATCTTGTGTTATGTTCTCAAGCACATTATTACAAATAAGAATAAAATATTACATAAATTGTTTTATGTATTTTTTGTTCCCTACAACAAAAAAAAGTTGAAAAAATACCGAATTTGTTTTCGAATCCATACCGAATTTTTTTATCTATCATTTAAGAAAATATATGATGAATTTGAAGATTAACTTTTATGAATCTTTACAAGCTCAATGTTATAAACAAGAATACAAATTTGTATAGTGTATTATATATCCTATTTATTCGCAATCAAAGAAAAACAACCAAAAACTGATTACCGAATAAATAACGTTTCCGACCGTTTTCATCCCTAGCCACGAGCCCACTGATCCTCCTGAAACCTGAGCAGACGCATAGTTTAGATTAGACCAAACCAACTTGAAGTAGCCGAAGAGATCGAGGGGAAGAGGGCGCGATGGGCGAATCGCGGAGCAGAAGGGAGGAGGGTGAGAAGATAGGGATGGGATCTAGGCCGCCGTGCGGGGGGGGGGGGGAGAAGGAGATGACGGACAACGGGCATGGGAGGAGGGTGAGAATAAGGGGATGATGGGCTGCTGAAAGTTCCCTTTGGCCCGGGAACAGGATCTGGATGTCGCCTAGAGGGGGGGTGAATAGGCGAATAAAAATTATCACTTTAAAACTTGAATTCTTACTCTACTCGAAGACTAGAACGCAGTGGAATGAGACGACCCTTCGAGTAGGTTGCAGCGGAATAGAAGATCCTGTCTCAAAATGTCCTACACTTCAAATAAAGCTTATACCACAGATAAGTATTGAAGTGCAGATATAAAACTGAATAAGAAAGAATCAGCACACAACACAGAGCAGAGCACGTGGACACAGGATTTTATCCCGAGGTTCGGCCAAGCCTGAAATGCTTGCCTAGTCCTCGTTGGAGTTAGCCACACCTGGGCTTGGAGTCTATTTCAACTCCTTACTCCGTTTGCTCAGATCTGTCAGTCAGACAGATAGAGCCTTCCACTATGTTGAGTTGGTTACAACGAAACCGCGGCTGCTTACAATCTTCTTGGCAGCACTCCGGCAGAGTAACGATATGCTCAAGACCTTGCTCTAGCTCTTAGCAGCTCTTCTCCACTCTCTAAAGGCTTATAGCTTTGCCTTCTACACAAACTAGAGAGATACACACAAGAGGGAGAGTGAGAATTGATCAGAGTGATGTCTACACTTGTTGGCTGCACTTGTATCTTTTGGAGGCACCTAGGAGTCCCTTTTATAGACCCAAGGGGCCTAGGAGCCGTTGGAAGCAATCCAGGAAGGCAAATCTTGCCTTCAGTCGGGTGGCGCACCGGACAGTCCGGTGCCCGATTTCCTTCCAAAATTGGCGCAGTTGACTGTTGCAGTTTTGGAGCCGTTGACGCACCGGACACTGTCCGGTGCACACCAGACAGTCTGGTGCCTCCATCTGACCGTTGGCTCGGCCACGCGTCACACGCGGATTGCGCGGCCGACCGTAGCCGACCGTTGCCTCACCGGACAGTCCGGTGCACCACCGGACAGTCCGGTGAATTATAGCCATACATCGCCAGACTTCTCCCGAGAGCGGCCTGTTCACCAGAGTTCAGCCTGGCACACCGGACACTATCCAGTGCACCACCGGACAGTCCGGTGTGCCAGACTGAGCTGAGTCTTGGTTGTACACAGCCAAGCCTTTTGCATCTCTTTTCTTTTCTTCTTTTCTCTGTTTCTAACACTTAGACAAATACGTTAGTACACAAAAACCAATGTACTAAGTCTAGAAATATACCTTCTCTTGGATTTTCACCTCTCTATCATTTGACATGCTTAAGATTGATGTTGGACTCATAAATCATCAAGTCAGCTTAACTTGATCTAGACTAACATTTCTGAGCTCCAACATCCTGCAAAGGTCACATAGAATATCTCCAAACATAGGAACAACCCAAACTAAAGGTCAGAGTGCACTTAGCTCTTTTAGGCTGCTTCCAGTTCTTATTTTGACATTTATTCTCCTTCTAGTGACTTTGTTCCCTTCTTAGAGCTTGATCTTGAGCTTTATAACTTACACCACATAACTATAGATGTTTCCTCATTGGTTGTAAGTCACGTCCTTATTTAGTGATCCTTGATGTGTCATAGCTCTTCTCAACTCGATCACCCTTGACTTTGCAAGTCTTCTTCTTCACCCTTGGCTTTGGGTTCCTCAGCCTCTTTGACCTTCTCCCGTGCACTTGGTACGTCGAAGCTCTTCTTGCCTCCATCCTTGGCTTGATCAGTTGTCTCCTAGCTACGCACCCGAGTCTCACTTTATGCAATGTCCATCTTACTTGTGATGCCCATTATCTATCCATCATCTAGTCCTTGGACCATCACACTTGTTCACTTGTGTTGAACCCTGTTAGCTTTACATTAAGCACCTGTTCAACACTTAGTACACTTGTTAGTCCTTTAATTGAGTTGTCATCCAAACACCAAAACCCACAAGAGAGCTTTCAATCTCCCCCTTTTTGGTGATTGATGGCAACACAATTAAAGCTTACATAAGAGTGAAATTTAAAACACAAATTTTGAGTTCTAAGATTGTAGAATGCTCCCCCTAAATATGTGCTTACATTGAAATTTTAGCTTTGGCTTTAAATGCCAAAATGCACATACTTAGGCTAAATCGAAGCATTTCTACACCTTAGCACCTGTGGGATGCATTGTGTCAAGGATCAAACCATGATGCGTATAACACACAAATGCACAGAATCAGAGTTAAACACCATTCAATTGAGTGGATATATCACAGGAATATCAACCTAGCACTATTCACCATTAAGATACCAATTTAAACTAAGATACCAATTTAAAACAATCTTAAAGCACCATTAAACCATTAACCACATGCACCATTATCCACATGACTATCTATTTCAGAATGAACACAATAGATGCCAATTAATTCATAGCAACGGAAGCACTAGTCCATATGATGCAACACATATAATACTGCAAGAAGCATATGATAAGAATTATCAATAACATAATAACACACTAACAATGCTCAAACTAACACATCACCCCTTAGGATAAGCTTTCCTCTAAGGTTGAGATAAGCTTTAATGCACAAATTCTCCCCCTATGACATCAAACACCAAAAACCATACTCAAGCAAGAACATAGGATGATGTCAAGGGACAGCAGGGTGTTAAGGAGGAAAAACACACTATCAAAACTCCCCCTTACTTATTGAACATATGCACTACCAACATTTGAGTAAGATACATATACGCAAAAAGATCAATACTTCCCTTCTTGAAAGTATTAATCTCTCGGGAGCTTCTCCACACTTGTGCCTGATCCTTTATCCTAACCTTTTCTTGTTGCTAAGACACCAAGCTTAGAGCAAGTTATAGTAGTGTGGCACAAGATGAAGCTTCTATTCTAGTGATTATCAAAAGATGTCAATTGAAGCAAATTATCACGGCTACCAATTGAAAACTCATTTATTATTATAGCTCCATGATATTAAAGATAAGCATCTAGTAACACCAAATATTTATAGAGCATGAGCAATCAAAAAAATATGTGATTAGTCACGACTTAAGATACCAATTACTTGACTTACGGAGGTACCCAAGTCCTGATTACTCCATTTCTTGCTCATCTTCTCTTTTCCACCTTGAGACTCTACAAGATTACTCAAAAATTAATTAGTCTCAAAAGACACAAGTTATGTGTGCTCCCCCTAAACTTGTGCATTAAGTATTTGAATAACTTGCACTTTGCACATTCTAGCTTTCTCAGAACTAGAGGGGATCACAACATATCTTGGTCAAGGCATACTCTCAATTTCATTACAGGAGATACCAATTGAATACCAAATGAAAGGTTGACTTAATACAACAATGCATGCCTCAAGGAGTATGACATTTTACAAGCAACCTAGGCATGCTTCATGCATGATAATCATTTCACCATATATGTCAATTGAAGACGACAAGATCATGCAAATAATGCATAATGTCTAATCATATCAAGATTAAGAAAAATTTTCTTAGGTACACCAAGAGAAACAACATTCTAAGGCATAAGTCACCTAAGCCACAATACTACCAATGAAATGCAAGAACATAGCTATGATCACAATCAATGGAACTTCAAGATATTTTAATGAAATTGCATAGTTCCATTTTCCATACCTTTGCCTTTTACCTGTATGGCCATGAGAGCACCAGTTATTACCATAAGTTCCCTATTGATTATGCACTTCATAGCTCGAGAGGGTGCATTAGAGGCATATCACATAGTGCCAAAATAGGGTAATCATGTGAACATGGACTAAGCAAGATGTCATGCTTGCACACATAGGTTACTCATTACACACGTATAGCATGATTTACAAAAAGATACAGGTTTATCCATGAACACATAAAGGATTAATCATGGTAAATATCTCAAATGATAAGCTACCCAATGAATGATTCAAAAGATATGACTTATAGAGCACCTAGTCATCATTAAGCAAACATGAATGTGATCTTTGAAATCATGAATCGATTATTAACAAGGTTCAACACGAGCAATCTTAAAAGCGTAACTACTCCAAGGACAGATAGCACGACAATCAACTTTTAAGAGTAATACTGATAATGCACTTAAGAAGCACATGTACCGTCCTTTGGAGAGCCAGATGCACAATCAAGGTCCTTTGCTTGATTCATCAATAATGATTAAGGACCTCTACAACTTATTTCACTTGAGATGAACATGGGATTAGTGTCTCACAATAATTCAACCTTGAGTAAATGAATAAACACCAAAATAATTAACAGCTTAAGCATAGAATTTGAGTTAACTGTCTTAAGCTCTCCCATGGTCTCCAGTCCATCTCAAGACACCTGCATGGTCTAGTTAGCACAGTTTGGTACCCATCTCGGGATGGGTCCATGACGTTCAACTAAAAGTGCCTTTGGTACCCAAATAGCCTTTGTGCTAGTTCTAGGAGATCTCGTTATAGATCTAGCACAAGTGTATGATTTGGGTTTCCTAAGCGAATGAGATTTAGACAAATTTACTTGCTTAGAAACCTTACCTTTATTACATACCTTTGATAGATGACCCTGCTCACCACACTTGTAGCAGAAGCGTTGCTCAACCTGACATGACGCTTGCTGTTTGTCATTTTCCTTGGTGAGGGTCATCTTGGAGAATGCACATCTTTGATTCTTCATGACCGGACATGAAATGATCATGTGGTCCTTGTTGTTGCATCCAAAACATCTCATTGCCCCTTCATCCTTGTCGTTGTACGGACAAGACGCGATGAGGTGGCCTAATGCTTTGCATTTGAAGCATCTCCTTTTTCCTCTTCTCTTTTTGCTTTTGGATGACATAGAGAGATTATTAGTGTAAACAACATGACTAATTAAATTGTTACCTTTCTCTTGTCTCATGTTGATTTCTTCAATTATTGCTTTAGGAACATCCTTTTTAAGGAGTTTGACCCTTGCTACGGTTTCTCCTTCCTCAAGCTTCTTCACCACGTTTTCGCAGATATCTTGAGGAAGTTGAGCATGGCATCTTCTCCTTAATTGTCTTTGTTTCTTTTTCCCAAGCAAATTCCTTTTTGACCCTACAACTTGTTGCTCATTCAAACATTCGCTTCCTTTTGAGCGACAGGGGTTAACACATGATGATATATTATCTAGATGTGTACTTGTGCAAGAATGAGGTTCACATGAATTTAAGTTTGTAATTACAACCTCATGAACAGCATTAAGCATGATATGGTCATCAACTAGTTTACTATGAGAATATGACAACCTATCATACTTTTCACCTAGAGCAAGTTTTTCTAAATTTATCATTTCTACTTGACTCCTTAGCATGAAATTTTTAGTTTTAAGTTGAGCAACATTAGATAATACATCATGATTATTTCTTTGCTCAAATAAAATTGAATCATACCGTTGGACCAAATCATCATGAGAGCACTTTAGCTCCTCATGTTCTTTGGTCATCTTCTCCAGGCTGTTGTTTGTTTTGATGAGTGTCTCCTCTAGCCTGAGAAGCGTCTCGCCTTGTTCCTTGTTCCTTCTCAACAGCTTAACCAAGAGCGCTTTGTCCTCTTTGTTGAGATGGATGTAGAAACGGCGAATCTCCTCTACTTCCACATCGTCGGTCTCATTTTCCCTGTCATTGATGTCAGTGGAAGCAATACAGGAAAATGCACCTTGTGGTGATGAATATTCATCCTCGCTATCATCCTCATATTCCTCCTCATCATGGTTTTCGTTTCCACTGTCATTGTTAGCAATAAAACATTTATTACTAGTGGAGAACAAACCTGTCGACGAGGTGGATTCATCATTTGGTGCCCAATACTTTTCTTCTCCTTTTGAAGGGTTAGTATCATAAGTAATATAGGGAGTAGGAGCATAACAATTTACCATAGAATATTTTCGTTTAATTCTATTCCATAAATCATGAGCACCAACAAATAAATCACTATCACTACTCATGATGGCAAAATAAGCACTTCTAGAAAGAGAGTCAACTAAGATGTTGCAAGCACGGTGATTGAGAGATAAACATCTTAGTTCAGCATTAGAAGGATTTTTACTAACATCAGAGGGAAAAATACTTCTACTAAAGATCTGTCTCAAATCAGGATCAACATGCATGAAGGCATTATAAATAGAGACAGACCAAGATTTGTAATTAGAACCATCGCCTAAAAGAAGTTCTACAGTTACCTCTTGTGACGACATCGTCATCTCCGGACGGCTAAGCCCACACTGGAGAGGCCTAGCTCCGATACCAATTTAAAGTTCCCTTTGGCCCGGGAACAGGATCTGGATGTCGCCTAGAGGGGGGGTGAATAGGCGAATAAAAATTATCACTTTAAAACTTGAATTCTTACTCTACTCGAAGACTAGAACGCAGTGGAATGAGACGACCCTTCGAGTAGGTTGCAGCAGAATAGAAGATCCTATCTCAAAATGTCCTGCACTTCAAATAAAGCTTATACCACAGATAAGTATTGAAGTGCAGATATAAAACTGAATAAGACAGAATTAGCACACAACACAGAGTAGAGCACGTGGACACAGGATTTTATCCCGAGGTTCGGCCAAGCCTGAAATGCTTGCCTAGCCCTCGTTGGAGTTAGCCACACCTAGGCTTGGAGTCTATTTTAACTCCTTCCTCTGTTTGCTCAGATCTGTCAGTCAGACAGATAGAGCCTTCCACTATGTTGAGTTGGTTACAACGAAACCGCGGCTGCTTACAATCTTCTTGGCAGCACTCCGGCAGAGTAACGATATGCTCAAGACCTTGCTCTAGCTCTTAGCAGCTCTTCTCCACTCTCTAAAGGCTTATAGCTTTGCTTTCTACACAAACTAGAGAGATACACACAAGAGGGAGAGTGAGAATTGATCAGAGTGATGTCTACACTTGTTGGCTGCACTTGTATCTTTTGGAGGCGCCTAGGAGTCCCTTTTATAGACCCAAGGGGCCTAGGAGCCGTTGGAAGCAATCCAGGAAGGCAAATCTTGCCTTCAGTCGGGTGGCGCATCGGACAGTCCGGTGCACCACCGGACACTGTCCGGTGCCCGATTTCCTTCCAAAATTGGCGCAGTTGACCGTTGCAGTTTTGGAGCCGTTGGCGCACCGGACACTATCCGGTGCACACCGGACAGTCTGGTGCCCCCATCTGACCGTTGGCTCGGCCACACGTCACGCGCGGATTGCGTAGCCGACCGTTGGCTCACCGGACAGTCCGGTGTGCCAGACTGAGCTGGTCTTGGTTGTACACAGCCAAGCCTTTTGCATCTCTTTTCTTTTCTTCTTTTCTCTGTTTCTAACACTTAGACAAATACGTTAGTACACAAAAAACCAATGTACTAAGTCTAGAAATATACCTTCTCTTGGATTTTTACCTCTCTATCATTTGACATGCTTAAGATTGATGTTGGACTCATAAATCATCAAGTCAGCTTAACTTGATCTAGACTAACATTTCTGAGCTCCAACATCATGCAAAGGTCACATAGAATATCTCCAAATATAGGAACAACCCAAACTAAAGGTCAGAGTGCACTTAGCTCTTTTAGGCTGCTTCCAGTTCTTATTTTGACATTTGTTCTCCTTCTAGTGACTTTGTTCCCTTCTTAGAGCTTGATCTTGAGCTTTATGACTTACACCACATAACTATAGATGTTTCCTCATTGGTTGTAAGTCACGTCCTTATTTAGTGATCCTTGATGTGCCATAGCTCTTCTCAACTCGATCACCCTTGACTTTGCAAGTCTTCTTCTTCACCCTTGGCTTTGGGTTCCTCAGCCTCTTTGACCTTCTCCCGTGCACTTGGTACCTCGAAGCTCTTCTTGCCTCCATCCTTGGCTTGATCAGTTGTCTCCGAGCTACGCACCCGAGTCTCACTTTATGCAATGTCCATCTTACTTGTGATGCCCATTATATATCCATCATCTAGTCCTTGGACCATCACACTTGTTCACTTGTGTTGAACCCTGTTAGCTTTACATTAAGCACCTGTTCAACACTTAGTACACTTGTTAGTCCTTTAATTGAGTTGTCATCCAAACACCAAAACCCATAAGAGAGCTTTCAGCTGCCACACGAAGGGAGAAGAAGCATGACCTCTGTAAGGAAAATGGACCCCGGGCCATTAGGCTAATTGAGTTTTGGTGTTTGATGAACAACACAATCCGTGAACTAATAAGTTTTCTAGTGTTTGTGTTTTTAGTTCACAGGATGCAAGATCTACTTGGACTAAGGAATTGAGGAAAGCTGTAGGAAACAGGTGACGCCTAAGAGGGGGGGGGGTGAATTAGGACTTCCAAATCTTTTACTAAACTAGGCCACAATTAAATCCCTAGAGCAAAACCTTTGCAAGTAATCAAACTAGAGTGTGCAAACTAGGTTTTGTCTAAGTGTTGCTATCTCTACCGCAAAGGTTAAGTTTCAATCTACACTAAACAAGTATGACTACAAGATTGAAACTTAAATGCTTAATATAAATGCGGAAAGTAAAGAGCTAGGTAGAGAAGCAAACTCTCGTGGATGACGCCGGTATTTTTACCGAGGTATCCGGAACCACGCAAGGTCCCGACTAATCCTCGTTGCTGCCCCTACGCAAAGGGAAGCCCACGCGAGGGCCAAGCACCACGGTCGAGTAACTCCGTAGAGAGCCGCGGGCCTTCTCCACGTGCAAGTGGTGCTCCGCTTCCGGCTCCTCTCGGACACTCCCCGCCGTCTCCACTATCGAGCTTCCGGCCGAAACGCCGCGGGCCTCGTTCCCTCCGGTACACGGTGGCGGCCGTGACACAAACGCGGTTGTCACGGTCTCGCAAGACTCTCGCCCCACTCGGTACAATTACAACGACTCACGCAAGAGCCGAGGGGTTGTGTGGTTTTACAAAACTCACTCAACTAACTAGGATTCACCTAGAGCAAGCGCTAAAGCGGTCTAACTAACCTAAGCACTTCGCAAAGCACCTACGCTAATCACCGAGTGATTCTATTAAGCACTTGGGTGTTTGAGCTCTTAGAAATGTGCACTATATGCCTTGGTATGTTGCTTGGGCTCTCACACTTGAGAATGGCCGGTTGGGGTGGTATTTATAGCCTCCAAGCCCCCAACTAGCCGTTGGACAGAAAGCAGCAGCTTTCTGTCGTCGGGTGCACCGGACAGTCCGGTGCACACCGGACACTGAACAGTAGATGTCCGGTGCACGCCACGTCAGCCGACCGTTGGCGCCTGTAGCAGTCGACCGTTGGATCCGACCGTTGGATTCGACCGTTGTCGTCTGCCGGTTGGCACACCGGACAGTCCGGTGCACACCGGACAGTCCGGTGCTACAGCCAGAGAGCGCCTGTCTGCGGCCTCTCTGCGCAGACTGTCCGGTACATCACCGGACAGTCCGGTGCACACCGGACACCGATGTCCGGTGCGCCACCAGGCGCTGGCTGACAGCCCTTCTTGGATTTCTTCACTGATTTCTTCGGGCTTCTTTGTTCTTGAGTATTAGACTCTTATGCATCTTTTTATGTCTTCTTTTGAGGTGTTGCATCCTCATTGCCTTGGTCCAATTCTCTTCGCATCCTGTGAACTACAAACACAAACACTAGAAAACTTATTAGTTCACGGATTGTGTTGTTCATCAAACACCAAAACTCAATTAGCCAAAAGGCCCGGGGTCCATTTTCCTTACAATCTCCCCCTTTTTGGTGATTGATGACAACTCAACCAAAGCAAGCAAATAATACAAGAATTTGAGTGAAAATATGCAATCTACTTGCTAAGATGCATGATTGTCCCCACAATGTGATATTATGGACTTAAGCCTCCCCCTAACTCCATAATTCACTTACTTCCTATTTTTGGACCAAATAACCAAAACCACTTGTAGAACTTATTTGAAGATATGAAATTTTAAATTGGTGGTGTTTGGTGTTTGATATAGTTTTCATTGCTTTGGTCCCTAAACTTCTCCCCCTTTGGCATCAACCACCGAAAAGGAAGACATTAAAAGCATGTAGGAAGTAAATAAACGCTTGCCCTCATCAAGAATTGCATCAAATGATATCACTAGAAGGATATTAAATTAAGCCATGAATGATACCACTTGAAGGAGTCCTCAAAAGGTTACTCCCCCTAGATGAATATTCTCCTTTAGAAAGAGTTTTTCTCCCCTTTAGAGATGAAGAAATACTCCCCCTGACAGAGATCCTCTACTTAGGAAAAAGCATGTGAAAATTAGAGGTGCAAGACATGATTTGAAAAGACTAACTTCCCTTATGCATAGGTAACAGAATATGAGTTAGCTACTTATGCATTTTTAGCAACATGGAAGCATATGATATGAAATATAGTCTAATCAAATATTGGAGAAGACATGTAAATGATACTGAATGTAGTCTCAAAAGATACCAATTGAAGATCAATGGCGAGCTTGAGAGACATGAGAGTTCTTGGAGATTTTGCAGTGGAAGATTGTTGTCTTTCTCCGGGGACATTATTTTCCTTACAATGAGACTATCACATGAAATAGACTTGAAAATGTGTTAGTCTCAAAGTGTTAGATTATAGAGTAACCTCCCCCTAAAGGTGTGCATACAAGTTTTGAATACTTGTAGGAGACATGCACTTTGATTTGATATCAAGAGGGGCAAATTATCCATAATCCAAACTTTGGCACATATAAGTTAAATGATACACTTTGTAGAAATCAAAATTTTTAATTTATGCATCATTTACTATGGAGTGATATAGAAGCTATGTGCCGTGCTTAAATAAACATTTTAAACCATGTAGGTTTGCTTAAGTATATGAATTGAAAGCAAGCAATCCTACCATGTGATTTACCTAGTATACATGATTTTAAACAAAAGTACATAACACATTTAATACTAGGCAAGAAAGGTAAACTAGATACAAGGTAAATAGATACGCATATCTAAAAGCGAGAAATACAATAAAACTAGTTACCTTAGTCATGGGTGGGAAATTTGGGTCCAAAATTTTCACTAACCCACTTGGCAATAAGCTTGATCCAATATGATGTACCCCATGATATACATCCCAAATTTTGCCAGGTCTCCAAACTTCCCGTAGACCTTCGGTCCACTCACTTCCCTTTCGGGATCCAAACCTTCTTGGTGCTTTTCATGGTTGAAATTATCTCCTTTGGCACCCAGATGCGTTTGGCCCCCTTTCCTTTGTTGGCTTGCTTGTTGGCCTTGATTGCTATCACCTTTCCGTTCTTTTTCTTCTTGATCAAATATGGTGTAGCATCCATTTTGTTCACCTTTTTGATGTAGGTGTTGGAGATTTTGCTTGATGGCTTTTGCTTGAGCTTTTGCCTTTGTTTATCCCCGGTCATCGCCTTGCATTGGAAAGACTTGTGGCCTTCCTTGTGGCATAGCCTACAAATCACAGTTTCTCCCTCTACAGGCTTGTTCACTCCCGCAGTGGTGTTATCCTGTGGAGGTCGGATTTGTTTGGCTTTGCCTTTCTTGTCATACAAAGCCTTTCCAAGGCGAGCCACTTCTTGCTTTAATTGTTCATTTTCCTTTGCAACCTCATCCGAACATGTCTCTACAACAATATTCTCAACAACGACTTGGTTGCAGGGGTTAGAATCATCAATTAAATCAAAGCAGGAAGTAGAAGCATCTTTCTTAATTATTTTAGGTATTTCAACTAAAGATGCTGCTGGGGTGCTACCAATGTTTTCTAGCTTATTAGTTAGCTCATTATTGTGTATGCTAAGAATTTCCATTTTCTCTAGCAAATTTTCAATAGCTTCTTGGGAGCTAGCTAACTTAGCCTTAAGTTTTTCATTCTTTTTAATAAGGCTATTATCGGTAGCAGTGGATGGAGCACTAGATTCTAATAGCTCAATTTTAGTTGACAGCTCACTATTTAAGTTTGCAAAAGTTTCAAATTTTTCTAGCAAACCTTTGTAATCATTTTGAGAGCTAACCAACTTATTTTTCAAAGTTTTAAGTTGAGTTTTTTGCTTAGTGCAAACATCCTGGAAAAATTTTACGGCTTCCGCAAGCTCATCTAGAGAGGGCTTTCCCTCACCTTCATCATTACTACTACTTTCATCACTAGAGGATGGAATGCTTTTGTTACCTCTTGCCATAAGGCATTTGTGTGATGACCGTGATGATCGTGACGAGGACCGGTGGCTGCGCGTCCTTGGAGGTTCATCTTCACTTGAAGAATCATCCCAAGTTCTAACACTTGTTAGCGCCTTGCCTTTGCTCCTCTCCTTTTTGGGCTTGGCCATATTTGGACAGTTGTCCCTGAAGTGGCCCTTCTCCCCACATGCGAAGCATCCTCTCTTCCTTTGCTTTTTCCTGTCAATGTTAAAGAGAAGATCCTCGACCTGCAGGGGCACACCCATTAGATTAATCTTGCGGATCATCCTCATTACCTTTCCGACGCGTCGGATTGTTTCTTCGTCCTCGGAGGATGATGTGCATGGTTGATTATCTTCATCATCATCACTTTCTTCTTCTTCTTCCTCTTCTTCGCTTGAGGAACTTGGAGTGGGAGCCTTCTTTTTGCCCTTCCTTTCATCACATGTAAAAGCATATGGTCTTGAGGAAGTTGGCTCATCTCCCCGACTCATTTTTCGCGACATCTCAAAAGCCGCGATTTTCCCAATCACGATGGTCGGGGTCATGTTGCTCAAGTCCTCCATGTTGTGAAGGATGGTGATGATGCTCCCATATCTTTGTTGTGGTAGCAGGGAGATAATCTTCCTCACAATGTCCGCATCACCTAGCTTATTAATGCCAATCGAATTGAGCTCATTGATAATTAGATTCAAACGAGAATACATGTCTCTAACAAGCTCATCATCTTTCATAGCAAAAGAATTATACTCATTTAAGACTAGGCAATGTTTTTGCTCACGGACATTGGATGTGCCGTCATGGAGCTCATGCAATTTTAGCCAAATCTCATTAGCAGTTTTCAGGGTAAATACTTGATTGAAAATATCCATGCTAAGAGATTCATACAAGCAATTTTTGGCTCTAGCATTTAAATGGATTTCTTTTTCCTCACTCGTGGTGGGTTTCTCGGGATTCTTGAGGGGTTTCATCCCGTCACGAGTGACTCTCCAAACACCTAGATCAACGGCCTCTAGGTAACAAGCCATTCTAGCACTATAATATGGGAAGTTAGTGCCGTCAAAGTGTGGTGGCCTATGGGTATCCATCCCTTCCTCTAAAAAGCGTCGGCTCTTTTAGCGGTGAAGCTAAAGCGTTTCAAATGAGCCAAACCGGCTCTGATACCACTTGTAGGAAACAGGTGACGCCTAAGAGGGGGGGGGGTGAATTAGGACTTCCAAATCTTTTACTAAACTAGGCCACAATTAAATCCCTAGAGCAAAACCTTTGCAAGTAATCAAACTAGAGTGTGCAAACTAGGTTTTGTCTAAGTGTTGCTATCTCTACCGCAAAGGTTAAGTTTCAATCTACACTAAACAAGTATGACTACAAGATTGAAACTTAAATGCTTAATATAAATGCGGAAAGTAAAGAGCTAGGTAGAGAAGCAAACTCTCGTGGATGACGCCGGTATTTTTACCGAGGTATCCGGAACCACACAAGGTCCCGACTAATCCTCGTTGGTGCCCCTACGCAAAGGGAAGCCCACGCGAGGGCCAAGCACCACGGTCGAGTAACTCCGTAGAGAGCCGCGGGCCTTCTCCACGTGCAAGTGGTGCTCCGCTTCTGGCTCCTCTCGGACACTCCCCGCCGTCTCCACTATCGAGCTTCCGGCCGAAACGCCGCGGGCCTCGTTCCCTCCGGTACACGGTGGCGGCCGTGACACAGACGCGGTTGTCACGGTCTCGCAAGACTCTCGCCCCACTCGGTACAATTACAACGACTCACGCAAGAGCCGAGGGGTTGTGTGGTTTTACAAAACTCACTCAACTAACTAGGATTCACCTAGAGCAAGCGCTAAAGCGGTCTAACTAACCTAAGCACTTCGCAAAGCACCTACGCTAATCACCGAGTGATTCTATTAAGCACTTGGGTGTTTGAGCTCTTAGAAATGTGCACTATATGCCTTGGTATGTTGCTTGGGCTCTCACACTTGAGAATGGCCGGTTGGGGTGGTTTTTATAGCCTCCAAGCCCCCAACTAGCCGTTGGACAGAAAGCAGCAGCTTTCTGTCGTCGGGTGCACCGGACAGTCCGGTGCACACCGGACACTGAACAGTAGATGTCCGGTGCACGCCACGTCAGCCGACCGTTGGCGCCTGTAGCAGTCGACCGTTGGATCCGACCGTTGGATTCGACCGTTGTCGTCTGCCGGTTGGCACACCGGACAGTCCGGTGCACACCGGACAGTCTGGTGCTACAGCCAGAGAGCGCCTGTCTGCGGCCTCTCTGCGCAGACTGTCCGGTACATCACCGGACAGTCCGGTGCACACCGGACACCGATGTCCGGTGCGCCACCAGGCGCTGGCTGACAGCCCTTCTTGGATTTCTTCGCTGATTTCTTCGGGCTTCTTTGTTCTTGAGTATTGGACTCTTATGCATCTTTTTATGTCTTCTTTTGAGGTGTTGCATCCTCATTGCCTTGGTCCAATTCTCTTCGCATCCTGTGAACTACAAACACAAACACTAGAAAACTTATTAGTTCACGGATTGTGTTGTTCATCAAACACCAAAACTCAATTAGCCAAAAGGCCCGGGGTCCATTTTCCTTACAAAAGCAACACCTCAAAAGAAGACATTAAGAAGATCCAAGAAAAGTCCAAGAATGAAGATGTGTGTTGCCTGTGGACTGTCTGTGTGTGGAGCACCGGACCGTCCGGTGCCCACACGCCGGACTATCTGGTGCACCAGGGAACCTCAGCCCAACAGCTAGTTCCAGGTGGCACCCGGAGAGAAGACCACCGGACTGTCCGGTATGAGCACCAGACTGTCCGGTGTGGAAAGCCTGCGGCGCCAACGGTCACCTACTCTGATAGGGCAACGGCTAGGCGCATCGGACATGCTATAGTGCGTTGTCCGATGCACCACCGGACTGTCCGGTGTGCCGCAGAGAACTGCAGCTTTTCTCCAACGGCTATTTTGGAGTTAGGGCCTATATATACTTCACCCAACCGGCCATTTGAAGGTGTGGGAGCCCAAGCAACATACCAAGGCATATAGTGCATATTTCCAAGAGCTCAAACACCCAAGTGCTTAATAGAATCACTCGGTGATTAGCGTAGGTGCTTTGCGAAGTGCTTAGGTTAGTTAGACCGCTTTAGCGCTTGCTCTAGGTGAACCCTAGTTAGTTGAGTGAGTTTTGTAAAACCACACAACCCCTCGGCTCTTGCGTGAGTCGTTGTAATTGTACCGAGTAGGGCGAGAGTCTTGCGAGACCGTGACAACCATGTTTGTGTCACGGCCGCCACCGTGTACCGGAGGGAACGAGGCCCGCGGCGTTTCGGTCGGAAGCTCGATAGTGGAGACGGCGGGGAGCGTCCGAGAGGAGCCGGAAGCGGAGCACCACTTGTGCGTGGAGAAGGCCTGCGACTCTCTACGGAGTTACTCGACCGAGGTGCTTGGCCCTCGCGTGGGCTTCCCTTTGCGTAGGGGCACCAACGAGGATTAGTCGGGACCTTGCGTGGTTCCGGATACCTCGGTAAAAATACCGGCGTCATCCACGAGAGTTTGCTTCTCTACTTTGCTCTTTAAGTTTCCGCATTTATATTAAGCATTTAAGTTTCAATCTTGTATACATACTTATTTAGTGTAGATTGAAACTTAGCCATTGTTGTAGAGATAGCAACACTTAGACAAAACCTAGTTTGCACTTTCTAGTTTGATTATTTGCATAGGTTTTGCTCTAGGGATTTTATTTGTGGCCTAGTTTATTGAAAGTTTTAGAAGTCCTAATTCACCCCCCCCCCCTCTTAGGCGTCACCCGTTTCCTACAAGTGGTATCAGAGCCGGTTTGGCTCATTTGAAATGCTTTAGCTTCATCGCTAAAAGAGCCGACGCTTTTTAGAGGAAGGGATGGATACCCATAGGCCACCACACTTAGACGGCACTAACTTCCCATATTATAGTGCTAGAATGGCTTGTTACCTAGAGGCGGTTGATCTAGGTGTTTGGAGAGTCACTCGTGACGGAATGAAACCCCTCAAGAATCCCGATGTAACACCCGGTTTTAAAGAACAAAGCCGGGTGCACCTCATACATGCGCCAAGAAGACAACATATATAATAACAGAGTGTATAGAGATAAATGTCATTAACATCAGAGTATTTATTACATAGCGGAAGACTTATTACAAAATAAAGTAATAACGATAAAACAAACTAAGGATCGACGGCGCAGATGTCGACTGGGAAACGCCACCTAGATCAGATCGAACTCCTCAGTGTTAGGCAGCTCCTCCTGAACCACCTGATCATCTCCTGTGGGGGGGGGTGTGAGACAGCAAGGGTGAGCTCACACATGATCATAGCTCAACAAGTTGTGGGGAACCAGTGGACATAAACTCACAAAGGTGTGAGTTCATGTGATGTGTAAGGCTTAATCAAAAACAGGGGTTAAAGCTGAGCATTGCTTTTAAGTAGTTGGTCAGAATTTTATTAGCAGTTACTAAGTGTAAGTAAATACCAAACCATAAGTAAAGTAATAGAACAAAATTAATAATAAACCCATGCAATGCAACTGACAAATTGAATTTAAGTTCCATAATTTAAACATCAGAGAGTCCTGAGCTGCTCATGACCGCGAGCTCGGCTAGTATACCAGATTTACACTCTGCAGAGGTTGTACCCTTTACCCACAAGTCATGTTACCCATCTGCCAAGGGGTCATGAATCCCATATACCTCTACCTAGGAAGCACGGCAGGGCAACACTACGAGGCCTTTACAAAGTTCCACTAGCTTCCGAAAACCCGCTACAGTTTATGGGAAGATCCAGTAAAGGGTTCCTGGCTGATAGCCATCGCAGCAAAATCAACCAGGGACCTCCCCGCACTGACCTCTCCCCTACTGCCCTTGCCCCTTTCGGGTAAGGTAGTCTTCCACTAGCTTTCCTAATTAGTCAGCCAAGGGCGTCCCATTCCACCCTTGTGGTGGCACGTGGTTCTCAAGTTAAGCTCTATGTTCCAATTAACATTAATGATAACAACATGAACATAAACAGAATAACAACAAGAATTGGAACATAGAGGTAATAAATGATTATCCCAAAACCATGTAAAGCAATAGCAAAAACTACCCAGGTGATTCAGGGGTAAACAAGGTAATGAGATAAACAATCTGGGGAATCCTATTGGGTCCCATCAAAATTAACCTATGCATGGATAAGTGATATTAAAGAACATTATTGGGTAAAAAGTGGTCAAGGGCACAACTTGCCTTCAATGAGCTCCTGCTCAGCTACTTCAACTTGCTGCTCACCAGTATCCTCAGCAACGGGCTCTTCTACTCGCCACAATACAAACAAGCACAGTGTATATAGAGAAATTAACATTACACCAAACATATAAATAAAATACACAGAGATATTCTACATATTAAAATAAAGTCCTAGGAACAGAAATCATATTTTTCTGAGTTATAGATTTTAAGTTATGCATTTTCAAAGGTTTTATGAGCTTTAAATAGGATTAAGTGATAAATAAATTTCCTTACTGTTTTTATGCCAAAGCAGAGGCACTAAGTGATAAAGAATAAAATTACAAAATTTTAGGAACTGGAATGAATTAATTTGGAGTTAGTATGAATTTTCTATGAATTTATAAAGTTCTAGCAATTATTTTCCTATTAAAAATCCATTTTCTATTTCATTTATTCAATCTAAATGATCTCTGGACTGGGCCTCATTTTCCAGAAACGTCAGGGGCTTCTGCGCATAATTTCCTAAGACTCAGAACACTATGCAGTGGACGGCGGGTTCTAATTCGTATAAACCGAGGGGTTCATATACAAAAATGCCAGCGCGAAAGGGTATCGCGTGATATCAGCCGTCAGATCTAAACCGACGGCTCAGATTAGATTCCTATCACCCTGAACCGGTACGCGCCCAGAGCCGCACGATCGGCGATCAACGGCCAGGGTTTAATGAATCACAGATCTACCCTGCACCGCTGGATCTCGCATCTACGGTCGAGGTTCGTTTGAACGAACGGGTACGCTTGATCTAATCGGGACCGTCAAAAAGCGATCGGACGGTCCACGAGTCGCCCCCAACCTCAGCTCATCCCGACGGCGGCGCCGCCGCGATTCCCTCCCGGTCGAACTCCGGCGAGGTGGAAACGGTGTTCCCTAAGTGCTAAGCCCCAAATTGAATCGAGTTTTACCATGCGGACATCAAAGCGATCACGGGGGATGGCATTCTTACCGAGGACGCGCAGTGCAGGGGCCCGGCCACGGTGAGCGGCGGATCTGCGGCGGAGCAGCGGACACGGTGAGGAATTCTGGAGTCCCGGAGTACAATTCGCCCGAGGCGAGACTTCGCGCACCCTCCCCAACACCCAATGCTCCTCAACGTCGGGTACACCGGCTGATTTCGGCGGTCGGGCGAAGCTTCTCCTCACGGCGGCGCTCTCCCTTCCGCTTCCGTTAATGGTGGCTACGATCTGGTCCTAGCGACGAGGTTTGGATGCGGGGGCCGAGTTCAGAAGGGAGTCGGCCATATAGCGCAGAGACGCGGGGGATTCGCTGTGTTAGTTCGCCGGCGACATCACCGCGCGGAGCTGCCGGCGAGAGACGCGGTCGGGTTTGTTGAGACCGGAGTGACATGTGGGGCCGGCAGAACAGCGACCCGGGGAGGTCCTGACCGCGCGCGAGAAAGCGTGGGAGGCTGGCCCGTGGGCCCGCGCTGTCGGCGCGGCCACGCGAGGGCAGGCGATGACGCAGGAACTGACCAGTGGGCCCCGCAGGTAAGTGACCAACGCGAGGAGGGCTTTGTTAGGTGGGCTGCGCGGGAGGGAATTCCCCAGTGGGCTGAATAGGAGCGCCAGGGCCCAGTTAGCATCTTTTCTTTTTTTTCTTTTTATTTTTTTCTGTTTCTCTTTTTCATTTCTTTTTCAAATTCAAACTTCAATCCAAATTCAAACTTTGTGGCACTTTATATACTGGTTAATTATTTATTTTGATCATCTCAACTGTGATGAAGTGATTTTAATGACAACTTTATTTATATTGAATAATATTTCTTCCTCTTCTCTAATCTCAAGAATTCCTTTTAGGTTTTAAATTCTCTCTTTTTGGTCTTTAATATTTTTTTTGTCACAAAATGCACACAAAGTAAAATGTCCAGCATGATGCAACAATTTGGTAGCATGTCTTTTATTAATTGTTCTTGGACATGGTGTTCTCATATGATGGTGCATAAGGATCAAACTCACATAAAGAGGAAATGTTTCTCTATTGATATATTTCTAGCAATTTACAAAGTAGGTGTTACAAATCCTACCCCCCTTAAAAATAATCTCGTCCTCGAGATTTAAGAAGAACTAGAGAAAAGGTGGGGAAAATCTATGCGAAGCTCTTCTTCCCTTTCCCATGTTGCTTCATCTTCACTGTGGTGACTCCATTGAACTTTGCACATCTTTATCACCTTATTTCTTGTAACTCGAGTCAAAGTATCCAAAATCTTGATCGGGTACTCCGTGTAAGTCAAATCACCTTGAACACTGAGCTCTTCCATTGGTAACTGTTCCTCGGGAACACGGAGACACTTCTTCAGTTGAGATACATGGAACACATTATGCACATCTGATAGAGTAGCAGGTAACTCAAGTTGGTATGCCATCTCCCCAACTCTTCTAAAGATCAAGAATGGTCCAATGTAGCGAGGGGATAATTTGCCCTTAACTTTAAATCTCCTCATTCCACGAAGTGGTGACACCTTGAGATACACATAATCTCCTTCTTCGAATTCCAGTGGCCTCCTTCTATTATCAGCATAACTCTTTTGCCTGGTTTGAGCCACTCTCAAATTCTCTCGGATTATACGAACTTGCTCTTCTGCTTCTTGAATCAGTTCAGGACCAAAGAACTGTCTCTCTCCAGTCTGATCCCAATACAAAGGAGTCCTGCACTTCCTCCCATATAAAGCTTCAAAAGGTGACATCTTCAGACTGGCCTGATAGCTATTATTGTACGAGAATTCAGCATAAGGTAGACTCTTATCCCAACTTCCTCCATGCTGAAGGGCACATGCTCTCAACATATCTTCCAATACTTGATTAGTCCTTTCAGTCTGTCCATCAGTCTGAGGGTGATAAGCTGTACTGAAATTCAACTTTGTACTCATGTTCTCATGAAAGCTTCTCCAAAATCTGGAGGTAAACTGTGAACCTCGATCAGACACGATCTTCTTTGGTACTCCATGTAAACACACAATCCGAGCCATATATAACTCTGCTAGTTGAGAACCTTTATAAGTAGTCTTCACAGGAATAAAGTGAGCCACTTTAGTCAGTCTATCCACAATCACCCATATAGCATCATATCCTTTTTGGGTGCGGGGCAATCCAGTAATGAAATCCATACCAATCTCTTCCCATTTCCACTCGGGTATCTTCAGTGGATGCAGTAGTCCAGCTGGCCTCTGGTGTTCAGCCTTAACTCTTTGACATACATCGCACATAGCCACATGTGCAGCCACATCTCTTTTCAATCCATACCACCAATACTTCCGTTTCAAATCCTGATACATCTTAGTACTACCAGGATGAATAGAATAATCCGAATCATGGGCCTCCTTTAAAATAGTCTCCCGAAGGCTTTTAACATCAGGAACACATATTCTGTCCTTGAACCATACAGTGCCCTGCTCATCTTCCGTGAATTCCGGAACTCGACCTTCAGTAATCAGATCCTTAATCTCTTTTATTTTAGCATCATCAACTTGTCCTTTGCGGATCTCTTGCTCCAAAGTAGGTTCCACATCAATAGTAACTCCCTCAGTATGAGCAACTATCCCCAGGTTAAGTCTCCTGAAGTCCTCAACAATCTCATCGGGTAGCTGGGCAACAACAGCTGAATGAACATGCTCCTTGCGACTCAAGGCATCTGCAACCAAGTTTGCCTTGCCCGGGTGATAGTGAATCTCCAAATCATAATCCTTAATAAGCTCCAACCAACGGCGTTGCCTAAGATTGAGATCCTTCTGGGTGAATATATACTTCAAACTCTTATGATCCGTATACACTTGGCACTTGGTCCCCATGATATAATGTCTCCAAATCTTAAGTGCATGCACAACGGCTGCCAATTCCAAGTCATGAGTGGGGTAGTTCAATTCATGTCTCCGCAACTGACGAGAAGCATAAGCAATCACATGTCCTTCTTGCATGAGCACACATCCTAAGCCTTGGCCACATGCATCGCAATAGATGTCAAATCCCTTCTGTAAGTCTGGCATAACCAAAACTGGTGGCGACATCAACCTCTTCTTCAATAGATCAAAGCTGTCTTGACACTTCTCGTCCCACTTAAATTCTTTTCCTTTCTCCAAAAGCGAAGTCATCGGCTTAGCAATCTTAGAAAATCCTTCAATAAACCTCCGATAATATCCAGCAAGTCCTAAGAAACTTCGAATCTCAGTAACTGTAGTGGGTACTCTCCACTCCATTATCTCCTTAACCTTAGCAGGATCCACGGCTATTCCTCCATTAGAAATAATATGACCAAGAAATGGCACTTCGCCAATCCAAAACTCGCACTTGCTGAACTTGGCATAGAGTTGATTATCTCGTAGCTTCTGTAGCACCATCCTCAGATGTTCCTCGTGATCACTTTCACTCTGAGAATAAATAAGAATATCGTCGATGAATACCACGACGAATCTGTCCAAATACTCCATAAATACCTTGTTCATCAAGTTCATAAAATAAGCTGGCGCATTAGTCAATCCAAACGACATAACTGTGAACTCATATAATCCATATCTAGTCGAGAACGCCGTCTTGGGGATATCCGATGGTCTAATCCTCATCTGATGGTAACCGGATCGGAGATCAATCTTCGAGAACACTCTAGCACCTCTCATTTGGTCAAATAAATCTTCAATACGGGGCAACGGATACTTGTTCTTCACTGTAACATCATTAAGAGATCTATAATCCACACACATCCGTTGCGATCCATCCTTCTTCTGTACAAACAAGACCGGTGCTCCCCAAGGTGAGGAACTCGGACGAATGTACCCAGCCTCTTGTAACTCAGTTAACTGCTTCTTAAGCTCCTTCAACTCCTCTACGGACATTCTATATGGCCGTTTAGAAATAGGGGCGGTTCCAGGTAAGAGATCAATAACAAACTCAACTTCTCTATCAGGTGGCATTCCTGGTAACTCCTCTGGAAAGACATCCGGAAAATCTCTAACCACCCGGATATTGTCACCAACAAACTCCTCAGGCATAAAGAACATTGCACGCATAGATGAGGAGGTTACTGCAATGTTAACTTGAAACCTTTCTCCTTTAGTAGTAGTGAGTTCTACGGTACCTCTACCACATGCTATAACGGCCTTTGCCTTTCTTAGCCATGACATACCAAGAATCAAATCTATACTGCTTGACTCCAATATTATAGCAGTAGCTCCAAATTCTCTACCCATAATAGTTAATGTCAATCTACGTGTCATTTGATTTGCCTCAACATGCCCTTTAGGTGTAATTACTATCAGGGGTTTTCTCATATTTAGCAGTGGTATTTCATTTGTGTTGGCATAACGAGCAGACATGAATGAATGTGTAGCACCAGAATCAAATAATATGGTTGCAGGAATTGCATTAACATAAAACATACCAATTACGAGGTCCCCTCCATCCGGAGTAGCATCAACGCTGACTTGATTAACCTTGGCAATAGAATATCCCTTGCCAGTTCCTGGAGTTTGCTGCCTGTTCTGAACTGGAGTAGTAGCAATCCTCTGTGGGCAGACATTTGCATAATGACCAATCTTCCCACACTTGTAACATTGAGTGCCCGGACTCTGTCCTGAAAACTTCGTCGGGGTGCCAGTAGGGGTAGCCTGTCGAGGAGGTGGAGTCCTCAGTGGTGATTGCTGTACTGGGCGTGGTCCTCCTGGTCGAGTCGGTGTACTCTGGGGTGAACTGTAGCGAGGACGAACACTGCTGCTTCCTTGTCCTTGAGATATGGCCTTCCTCTTCAAATCTCCCAGTTGAACACGCTTGTGTTCAATAGCCAGTGCCTTATCAAGCAGCCTCTGAAATGATGGAAACGTGTGTGCCACAAGAGCATACTGCAGTGGTCCATTAAGTCCTTCAATGAAATGCTCCTGCTTCCTCTCGTCTTCAGCAACTTCTTCAGGGGCATATCTGGATAGCTGAATAAACTTGTCGCGGTACTCGCTGACTGACATACTTCCTTGCTTCAGCGACAGAAATTCCTTCTTCTTGATCTTTATCATCCCAGCTGGAATATGATAGTTCCTGAACTGCGTACTAAACTCCGCCCAAGTAATAGCATCCGCAGCATCATGGGCAGCAGTATAAGAATCCCACCAGTCAGCAGCAGGACCAATCAGACGTCCAGAAGCATATAAAACCTTCTCCCGGTCAGTGCATTGTGCAATATTCAGCATCTTCTCAATTGCTTTCAGCCAATCATCTGCATCAAGTGGATCTGGTGAGCTTGCAAATGTGGGTGGCTTATGGCTCATGAACTCTCTATGCTTATCCCGGGGTGGAACTGGTGGTGGTGGAGGTGGAGGTAGTGGCACTTGTTGCTGTTGTTGTTGCATTTGCTGTTGCAGCTGCTGTTGTTGCGCCCTCCTTTCCTGGCGTATCTCATCTCGCTCCTGGCGCAACTCCTGCCGTATATCCTCTCTTTCTTGACGCATCTCTTGGCGTTCTTGCTGCATCTGTGCGCGCATATCCGCCATAGTGTCTGCCATCTGCTGCATCACCGTCATCTGAGCAGCAACCAATGGGTCAACTCCGCCGGGTGGAGGATTAGGAGGATTCATCCCAGTAGGTTGTGGCTGAGGTTGTCTTCGAGTGTGTTGGTTAGGAGGCAAGTCAATTCCACCACCCCGCCTGGTATTGACCATCTGAGTTAGATACATATGGTAAGAAGATAATAGACAAGGCAGGTATTTACAAATCAGGTTACTTTGGGGGGACTTTTTAGCTAAGCAGATTAATATTTTCCATATCCTAGCTAATTCAATACCTTATGGTGGTACATACTAAGACGTCCATAGTTCAATCAATCAAAGAAGCAAATCAGGCATTTATCATCAGCACAATCAAACAACATTTTTAAATAGAGAAAATAGTTTTAATTTTGTCTTAGGTTCCCTATCTCTTAGAAATGTCATAGGGGTAGGGATTCCAAGGTTTGAAATCCATCTTGTCTCAGAGTAGAAAAGGTAAGAATGATCAGAGTAGAACAGTAGAAGGTGAGACAGGATCAAGATAAGTGTAGAAAGAATCAGAGTAAGGTGAGTTGTAGAATGAATCAGAATGAGATGAGTAGGTAAGGGTTTGTCCACTTCTATCTAGGTTTCGTCCTACAGTCAACATTTCCTCTGATACCACTTCTGTAACACCCGGTTTTAAAGAACAAAGCCGGGTGCACCTCATACATGCGCCAAGAAGACAACATATATAATAACAGAGTGTATAGAGATAAATGTCATTAACATCAGAGTATTTATTACATAGCGGAAGACTTATTACAAAATAAAGTAATAACGATAAAACAAACTAAGGATCGACGGCGCAGATGTCGACTGGGAAACGCCACCTAGATCAGATCGAACTCCTCAGTGTTAGGCAGCTCCTCCTGAACCACCTGATCATCTCCTGTGGGGGGGGGTGTGAGACAGCAAGGGTGAGCTCACACATGATCATAGCTCAACAAGTTGTGGGGAACCAGTGGACATAAACTCACAAAGGTGTGAGTTCATGTGATGTGTAAGGCTTAATCAAAAACAGGGGTTAAAGCTGAGCATTGCTTTTAAGTAGTTGGTCAGAATTTTATTAGCAGTTACTAAGTGTAAGTAAATACCAAACCATAAGTAAAGTAATAGAACAAAATTAATAATAAACCCATGCAATGCAACTGACAAATTGAATTTAAGTTCCATAATTTAAACATCAGAGAGTCCTGAGCTGCTCATGACCGCGAGCTCGGCTAGTATACCAGATTTACACTCTGCAGAGGTTGTACCCTTTACCCACAAGTCATGTTACCCATCTGCCAAGGGGTCATGAATCCCATATACCTCTACCTAGGAAGCACGGCAGGGCAACACTACGAGGCCTTTACAAAGTTCCACTAGCTTCCGAAAACCCGCTACAGTTTATGGGAAGATCCAGTAAAGGGTTCCTGGCTGATAGCCATCGCAGCAAAATCAACCAGGGACCTCCCCGCACTGACCTCTCCCCTACTGCCCTTGCCCCTTTCGGGTAAGGTAGTCTTCCACTAGCTTTCCTAATTAGTCAGCCAAGGGCGTCCCATTCCACCCTTGTGGTGGCACGTGGTTCTCAAGTTAAGCTCTATGTTCCAATTAACATTAATGATAACAACATGAACATAAACAGAATAACAACAAGAATTGGAACATAGAGGTAATAAATGATTATCCCAAAACCATGTAAAGCAATAGCAAAAACTACCCAGGTGATTCAGGGGTAAACAAGGTAATGAGATAAACAATCTGGGGAATCCTATTGGGTCCCATCAAAATTAACCTATGCATGGATAAGTGATATTAAAGAACATTATTGGGTAAAAAGTGGTCAAGGGCACAACTTGCCTTCAATGAGCTCCTGCTCAGCTACTTCAACTTGCTGCTCACCAGTATCCTCAGCAACGGGCTCTTCTACTCGCCACAATACAAACAAGCACAGTGTATATAGAGAAATTAACATTACACCAAACATATAAATAAAATACACAGAGATATTCTACATATTAAAATAAAGTCCTAGGAACAGAAATCATATTTTTCTGAGTTATAGATTTTAAGTTATGCATTTTCAAAGGTTTTATGAGCTTTAAATAGGATTAAGTGATAAATAAATTTCCTTACTGTTTTTATGCCAAAGCAGAGGCACTAAGTGATAAAGAATAAAATTACAAAATTTTAGGAACTGGAATGAATTAATTTGGAGTTAGTATGAATTTTCTATGAATTTATAAAGTTCTAGCAATTATTTTCCTATTAAAAATCCATTTTCTATTTCATTTATTCAATCTAAATGATCTCTGGACTGGGCCTCATTTTCCAGAAACGTCAGGGGCTTCTGCGCATAATTTCCTAAGACTCAGAACACTATGCAGTGGACGGCGGGTTCTAATTCGTATAAACCGAGGGGTTCATATACAAAAATGCCAGCGCGAAAGGGTATCGCGTGATATCAGCCGTCAGATCTAAACCGACGGCTCAGATTAGATTCCTATCACCCTGAACCGGTACGCGCCCAGAGCCGCACGATCGGCGATCAACGGCCAGGGTTTAATGAATCACAGATCTACCCTGCACCGCTGGATCTCGCATCTACGGTCGAGGTTCGTTTGAACGAACGGGTACGCTTGATCTAATCGGGACCGTCAAAAAGCGATCGGACGGTCCACGAGTCGCCCCCAACCTCAGCTCATCCCGACGGCGGCGCCGCCGCGATTCCCTCCCGGTCGAACTCCGGCGAGGTGGAAACGGTGTTCCCTAAGTGCTAAGCCCCAAATTGAATCGAGTTTTACCATGCGGACATCAAAGCGATCACGGGGGATGGCATTCTTACCGAGGACGCGCAGTGCAGGGGCCCGGCCACGGTGAGCGGCGGATCTGCGGCGGAGCAGCGGACACGGTGAGGAATTCTGGAGTCCCGGAGTACAATTCGCCCGAGGCGAGACTTCGCGCACCCTCCCCAACACCCAATGCTCCTCAACGTCGGGTACACCGGCTGATTTCGGCGGTCGGGCGAAGCTTCTCCTCACGGCGGCGCTCTCCCTTCCGCTTCCGTTAATGGTGGCTACGATCTGGTCCTAGCGACGAGGTTTGGATGCGGGGGCCGAGTTCAGAAGGGAGTCGGCCATATAGCGCAGAGACGCGGGGGATTCGCTGTGTTAGTTCGCCGGCGACATCACCGCGCGGAGCTGCCGGCGAGAGACGCGGTCGGGTTTGTTGAGACCGGAGTGACATGTGGGGCCGGCAGAACAGCGACCCGGGGAGGTCCTGACCGCGCGCGAGAAAGCGTGGGAGGCTGGCCCGTGGGCCCGCGCTGTCGGCGCGGCCACGCGAGGGCAGGCGATGACGCAGGAACTGACCAGTGGGCCCCGCAGGTAAGTGACCAACGCGAGGAGGGCTTTGTTAGGTGGGCTGCGCGGGAGGGAATTCCCCAGTGGGCTGAATAGGAGCGCCAGGGCCCAGTTAGCATCTTTTCTTTTTTTTCTTTTTATTTTTTTCTGTTTCTCTTTTTCATTTCTTTTTCAAATTCAAACTTCAATCCAAATTCAAACTTTGTGGCACTTTATATACTGGTTAATTATTTATTTTGATCATCTCAACTGTGATGAAGTGATTTTAATGACAACTTTATTTATATTGAATAATATTTCTTCCTCTTCTCTAATCTCAAGAATTCCTTTTAGGTTTTAAATTCTCTCTTTTTGGTCTTTAATATTTTTTTGTCACAAAATGCACACAAAGTAAAATGTCCAGCATGATGCAACAATTTGGTAGCATGTCTTTTATTAATTGTTCTTGGACATGGTGTTCTCATATGATGGTGCATAAGGATCAAACTCACATAAAGAGGAAATGTTTCTCTATTGATATATTTCTAGCAATTTACAAAGTAGGTGTTACACCCGAGAAACCCACCACGAGAGAGAAAAAATAAATTCATTTAAATGCTAGAGCCAAAAATTGCTTGTATGAATCTCTTAGCATGGATATTTTTAATCAAGTATTTACCTTGAAAACTGCTAATGAGATTTGGCTAAAATTGCATGAGCTCCATGACGGCACATCCAATGTCCGTGAGCAAAAACATTGCCTAGTCTTAAATGAGTATAATTCTTTTGCTATGAAAGATGATGAACTTGTTAGAGACATGTATTCTCGTTTGAATCTAATTATCAATGAGCTCAATTCTATTGGCATTAATAAGCTAGGTGATGCGGACATTGTGAGGAAGATTATCTCCCTGCTACCACAATGAAGATATGGGAGCATCATCACCATCCTTCACAACATGGAGGACTTGAGCAACATGACCCCGACCATTGTGATTGGGAAAATCGCGGCTTTTGAGATGTCGCAAAAAATGTGTCGGGGAGAGGAGCCAACTTCCTCAAGACCATATGCTTTTGCATGGGATGAAAGGAAGGGCAAAAAGAAGGCTCCCACTCCAAGTTCCTCAAGTGAAGAAGAGGAAGAAGAAGAAAGTGATGATGATGAAGATAATCAACCATGCACATCATCCTCCGAGGACGAAGAAACAATCTGACGCGTCAAAAAGGTAATGAGGATGATCCGCAAGATTATTCTAATGGGTGTGCCCCTGCAGGTCAAAGATCTTCTCTTTAACATTGACAGGAAAAAGCAACTGAAGAGAGGATGCTTCGCATGTGGGGAGAAGGGCCACTTCAGGGACAGTTGTCCAAATATGGCCAAACCCAGAAAGGAGAGGAGCAAAGGCAAGGCGCTAACAAGTGTTAGAACTTGGGATGATTCTTCAAGTGAAGATAAACCTCCAAGGACGCGCAGCCATCGGTCCTCATCACGCTCATCATGGTCATCACACAAATGCCTTATGGCAAGAGGTAACAAAAGCATTCCATCCTCTAGTGATGAAAGTAGTAGTGATGATGAAGGTGAGGGAAAGCCCTCTGTAGATGAGCTTGTGGAAGCCGTAGAATTTTTACAGGATGTTTGCACTAAGCAAAAAGCTCAACTTAAAACTTTGAAAAACAAGTTGATTAGCTCCCAAAATGATTATAAAGGTTTGCTAGAAAAATTTGAAACTTTTGCAAACTTAAATAGTGAGCTATCAACTAAAATTGAGCTATTAGAATCTAGTGTTTCATCCACTGCTACCGATGATGGTCTCATTAAAAAGAATGAAAAACTTAAGGCTAAGTTAGCTAGCTCCCAAGAAGCTATTGAAAATTTGCTAGAGAAAATGGAAATTCTTAGCATACACAATAATGAGCTAACTACTAAGCTAGAAAACATTGGTAGCACCCCCGCAGCATCTTTAGTTGAAATACCTGAAATTATTAAGAAAGATGCTTCTACTTCCTGCTTTGATTTAATTGATGATTCTAATCCCTGCAACCAAGTTCTTGTTGAGAATATTGTTGTAGAAACATGTTCAGATGAGGTTGCAAAGGAAAATGAACAATTAAAGCAAGAAGTGGCTCGCCTTGGCAAGGCTTTGTATGACAAGAAAGGCAAAGCCAAACAAATCCGACCTCCACAGGATAACACCACTGCGGGAGTGAACAAGCCTATGGAGGGAGAAACTATGATTTGTAGGCTATGCCACAAGGAAGGCCATAAGTCTTTCCAATGCAAGGCGATGACCGGGGATAAACAAAGGCAAAAGCTCAAGCAAAAGCCATCAAGCAAAATCTCCAACACCTACATCAAAAAGGTGGACAAAAAGACTGCTACACCATATTTGATCAAGAAGAAAAAGAATGGAAAGATGAAAAGCCCCAAGAATGTTTGGATCCCGAAAGGGAAGTGAGTGGACCGAAGGTCTTCGGGAAATTTGGAGACTTGGCAAAGTTAGGATGTATATCATGGGATGCATCATAGTGGATCAAGTTTATTGCCAAGTGGGTTAGTGAAAATTTTGGACCCAAATTTTCCACCCATGACTAAGGTAACTAGACGTATTGTATCTCTTGTTTTTAGATATGCGTATCTATTTACCTTGTATCTAGTTTACCTTTCTTGCCTAGTATTACATTTGTTATTTACCTTTGTTTAAAATTATGCATACTAGGTAAATCACATGGTAGGATTGCTTGTTTTCAATTCATACACTTAAGAAAACCTACATGGCTTAAAATGTTTATTTAAGCACGACACATAGCTTCTATATCTCTCCATAGTAAATGATACATCAATTGAAAATTTTGAATTCTACAAGTTGTATCATTTAACTTATATGTGCCAAAGTTCGGATTCTAGATAATTTGCCCCTCTTGATATCAAATCAAAGTGCAAGTCTCCTACAAGTATTCAAAACTTGTATGCACACCTTCAGGGGGAGGTTACTCTATAATCTAATACTTTGAGACTAACACCTTTTCAAGTCTATTTCATGTGATAGTCTCATTGTAAGGAAAATGAGGTCCCCGGAGAAAGACAACAATCTTCCACTGCAAAATCTCCAAGAACTCTCATGTCTCTCAAGCTCGGCATTGAATTTCAATCGGTATCTTTTGAGACTGCATCTAGTATCATTTATAGGTCTTCTCCAATATTTGATTAGATTATATTTCATATCATATACTTCCATGTTGCTAAAAACGCATAAGTGGTTAACTCATATTCTGTTACCTATGCATAAGGGAGGTTAGTCTTTTCAAATCATGTCTTGCACCTCTAATGTTCACATGCTTTTTCCTAAGATCTCTGTCAGGGGGAGCTTTTCTTCATCTCTAAAGGGGGAGAAAACTCTTTCTAAAGGAGAACACTCATTTAGGGGGAGTAATCTTTTGAGGACAAGCTTTTATTTACTTCCTACATGCTTTTAATGTCTTCCTTTTCAGTGGTTGATGCCAAAGGGGGAGAAGTTTAGGGACCAAAGCAATGAAAACTATATCAAACACCAAACACCACAAATTTAAAATTTTAAAATCTACAAATGGTATTTCAAGTGGTTTTGGTTATTTGGTCCTAAAATAGGAAGTAAGTGAATTATGGAGTTAGGGGGAGGCTTAAATCCATAATATCACATTGTGGGGACAAACATGCATCCTAGCAAGTAGATTGCATATTTTCATTCAAATACTTGTATTATTTGCTTGCTTTGGTTGTGTTGTCATCAATCACCAAAAAGGGGGAGATTGTAAGGAAAATGGACCTCGGGCCATTTGGCTAATTGAGTTTTGGTGTTTGATGAACAACACAATCCGTGAACTAATAAGTTTTCTAGTGTTTGTGTTTGTAGTTCACAGGATGCAAGATCTACTTTGACTAAGGAATTGAGGAAAGCAACACCTTAAAAGAAGACATTAAGAAGATCCAAGAAAAGTCCAAGAATGAAGATGTGTATTGCCTGCGGACTGTCTGTGCGTGGAGCACCGGACTGTCCGGTGCACCAGGGAACCTCAGCCCAACAGCTAGTTCCAGGTGGCACCTGGAGAGAAGACCACCGGACTGTCCGGTGTGAGCACCAGACTGTCCGGTGTGGAAAGCCTGCGGCACCAACGGTCACCTGCTCTGACAAGGCAACGGCTAGGCGCACTGGACATGCTACAGTGTCCGGTGCACCACCGGACTGTCCGGTGTGCCGCAGAGAACTGCAGCTTTTCTTCAATGGCTATTTTGGAGTTGGGGCCTATATATACTTCACCCAACTGGCCATTTGAAGGTGTGGGGGCCCAAGCAACATACCAAGGCATATAGTGCGCATTTCTAAGAGTTCAAACGCCCAAGTGCTTAATAGAATCACTCGGTGATTAGCGTAGGTGCTTTGCAAAGTGCTTAGGTTAGTTAGACCGCTTTAGCGCTTGCTCTAGGTGAACCCTAGTTAGTTGAGTGAGTTTTGTAAAACCACACAACCCCTCGGCTCTTGCGTGAGTCGTTGTAATTGTACCGAGTGGGGCAAGAGTCTTGCGAGACCGTGACAACCGCGTTTGTGTCACGGTCGCCACCGTGTATCGGAGGGAACGAGGCCCGCGGCGTTTCGGTCGGAAGCTCAATAGTGGAGATGGCGGGGAGCGTCCGAGAGGAGTCGGAAGCGGAGCACCACTTGCGCGTGGAGAAGGCCCGCGGCTCTCTACGGAGTTACTCGACCGAGGTGCTTGGCCCTCGCGTGGGCTTCCCTTTGCATAGGGGCACCAACGAGGATTAGTCGGGACCTTGCGTGGTTCCGGATACTTCGGTAAAAATACCGGCGTCATCCACGAGAGTTTGCTTCTCAACTTTGCTCTTTAAGTTTCCGCATTTATATTAAGCATTTAAGTTTCAATCTTGTATACATACTTATTTACTGTAGAATGAAACTTAGCCATTGCGGTAGAGATAGCAACACTTAGACAAAACCTAATTTGCACTTTCTAGTTTGATTATTTGCATAGGTTTTGTTCTAGGGATTTTATTTGTGGCCTAGTTTAGTGAAAGTTTTAGAAGTCCTAATTCACCCCCCTCTTAGGCGTCACCCGTTTCCTACAACCTCCATTTTTGCCTGTAGGGCATCGACATCGTCAATCTCGCGCAGACCACGGAAGCCGATCTCCATGCCCGCCAGCGTGACTCGGCCCACCGAAGCCAATCTCCACATCTGCCAGTCGGGAGGTGGTTGAGAAGGGGCGGGGATCTAGGCCATTGCGCGGGGGTGAAGAAGGGGACGACAGGGGTGCGGGCTGGAGAGGAGGGTTGCAACACGGGGCCAGAGAGGGAGGCGTCCGTCGCGGAGAGGATGGAAGGGGGCACGGCTGGGGCAGATCCGATGATGGTGGTGCCGATGGCGTGGGGAGGGGTGGGGCGGAGGAGAGGGAGGCTTGTGTGCGGAGAGGATCACGGGCTTGCGTCGCAGAGAGGATGTTGGAGGAGACGGTGGCAGAACCGTGCACCATAGGATTGTGAACGCCTACACTACTATCTTAAGGAGTAGTATAGATATCAAATTATATGTGCAGGTTTAGAATGAACCGTCCTCTTTTCTTGTGCATAATGCATGCAATTGAAAATCATGATGATTATTTCAAGCAGAGAAGAAATGCAACTAATGTACTTGGATTAAGTTGCTTGCAAAAGGTAACTGTGGCATTTCATATGTTAACTAATGGGGTAGTAGCAGATGCCACAGATGAGTATATTTGTATTGGAGATAGTACTGCTATCGAGAATTTACGAAAATTTGTTATGGCAATTGTTGAAGTTTTTGAAGATGAGTACCTGAGATCACCTAATAAGAACGACACAACTCGCTTACTAGAGATTGGAGAGGAGAGAGGTTTTCCTGGCATGCTAGGTTCCATAGATTGTATACATTGGAAGTGGAAGAACTGCCCTACAGCACATCACAGTATGTTCTCCGGTCCTGTTCGTGAACCAACAATTATCTTGGAAGCAGTCGCTTCTAAAGATCTATGGATTTGGCATGCATTTTTTGGTTTACCCGGATCTCACAATGATATCAACGTTCTACAATGCTCTCCCTTGTTTGCCAGGTTAGCTGAAGGTGATGCGCCAGAAGTCAATTATATCATCAATGGTCACGATTACAATATGGGATACTAACTTGCAAATGGCATATATCCATCTTGGGCCACTTTCGTAAAGACTATATCACAACCACAAGGAAATAAGAAAAAATATTTTGCAAAAAGCCCAGGAAGCGGTAAGAAAGGATGTTGAACGAGCCTTTGGAGTTCTACAAGCTCGCTTCGCCATTATTCGGGGCCTAGCTCGTTTACGGGACTGGAAGGGGAATACGGTTAACCTTTTCCTATAATTAATTTTTGGTGGTTGAATGCCCAACATAAATATTAGACTAACTAGTTTGCTCTAGATTATATGTTCTACAGGTGCATAAAGGTTCAACACAAACCAATAGAAGATTAAAGATAGGGTTCAAATTCAAAGGAGCAAGAAACTTGAGTGTTTTTAGTCTGGCGCACTGGACTGTCCGATGTGCCACCGGACAGTGTCCGGTGCACCAGGGCCGTACAACTCCAAACTCGCTACTCTCGTGTTTCTTCAGCACTGCTCCACTATAATTCACCGGACTGTCTGGTGTGACACCAGACTATCCGGTGCACCAGCGGAGCAACAGCTCCTTCGCGCAACGGTCGACTGCATAGTGCTCCTGATAGCGCTACAGTTCACGGCGGAAGTCAAAGCAGAGGTTAGAGGCACATCGGACAGTGAACAGTGCCTGTCCGGTACAGCACCGGACTGTCCGGTGCCACCAGAAGTCAGCGCTCCAACGGTCGTCTACGTCAGAACCCTAACGGTTGGGTGACGTGGCTGGCGCACCGGACAGTGTCCGGTGGTGCACCGGACTGTCTGGTGCGCCCATCGACAGCAGCCTGCCCCAACGTTGTTTTGGTGGGTGAGGGCTATAAATACCCCTCAACCACCACCACTCCAACTATCTAAGCATTCAACACTCCTCATTCAATACAAGAGCAAAGTGCAACACTCCAAGACACAAATCAAAGCCTCCGATCCAATCAAAATCCCTGATTCAATTCTAGTGCATTAGGACTTGCGAGAGGATCACTTGTGTTTCTTTGTTGCTCTTGTTTGCTTGGCTTGGCTTTCTTTTCTTTCTCACTTCTTACTCTAAAGTGCTTTGTAAGCGAGGCAAGAGACACCAATTATGTGGTGGTCCTTGCGGGGTCTAAGTGACCCGTGAGATTAAGGAAGAAAGCTCACTCGATCTAGGTGACCGTTTGAGAGAGGGAAAGGGTTGAAAGAGACCCAGTCTTTGTGACCACCTCAACGGGGACTAGGTTCTTTAGAACCGAACCTCGGTAAAACAAATCACCGTGTCATCCGCTCCATTTGCCTTTGATTTGTTTTTTCCCTCTCTCTCGGACTCGAATTTTATTCTAACGCTAACCCCGGCTTGTAGATTGTGTTTTAAGTTGTAAATTTCAGATTACGCCTATTCATCCCCCCTCTAGGCGATCTTCAATTGGTATTGGAGCCGGTACTTCATTAGAGTCTAACCACTTGAAGTTATGTCGGGAGATCACGCCAAGAGGGAGGTCATGACCGGCGACAAGCCCGCAAGCTCGGGGAGAACCCACTCAAGGGAGTCCGGCCACAAGCACAAGGAGGAATCCTCTTCCTCCATCAAGTCCCATCGGAGAGGCGACAAGAAGAAGAAGATGAAGAATGTGGTCTACTACAAGACCGACTCTTCGTCTCCCTCCACCTCCGGCTCTGACTCATCGTCCACTACTTCTAAGCGTCATGAGTGCAAGAAGTATAGTAAGATGCCCCTCCGCTATCCTCGCATTTCTAAACGCACTCCATTACTTTTCATTCCCTTAGGCAAACCACCATATTTTGATGATGAGGATTATTCTATGTGGAGTGATAAAATGAGGCATCATCTAACCTCACTCCACAAAAGTATTTGGGATATTGTTGAGTATGGAGCGTAGGTACCGAAGGTAGGGGACAAGGACTACGATTCGGACGAGGCTGACCAAATTTGGCACTTTAACTCCCAAGCCACTACTATACTTCTCGCTTCTCTATGTCAAGAGGAGTATAATAAGGTGCAAGGGTTAAAGATGGCCAAAGAAATTTGGGACATCCTCAAGACAGTGCATGAAGAAGATGAGGTGACCAAGATCACCAAGCGGGAGACGATCGAGGGGGAGCTCGGTCGATTCGTCCTCAACCAAGGAGAGGAGCCTTAAGCGATGTACAACCGGCTCAAGACCTTGGTGAACCAAGTGCGCAACCTTGGGAGCACAAAATGGGATGACCATGAAATGGTCAAGGTTATTCTTAGATCACTCGTATTTCATAATCCTACTCAAGTTTAACTAATATGTGGTGATCCTAGATATAAGCTAATGTCTCCCGAGGAAGTGATAGGGAAGTTTGTGAGCTTTGAGCTAATAGTCAAAGGCTCCAAACACATCGTCAACTTGGAGCAAGGCGCCACCTCCACACCCGAGGTGCTACCCATCGCATTTAAGGCGACAAAAGAAGAGAAGAAGGAATCTACGCTAAATAGAATTCCTGAAAGCTCTCTTGTGGGTTTTGGTGGTTTGGATGACAACCCAATTAAAGGACTAACAAGTGTGCTAAGTGTTGAACAGGTGCTTAATGCAAAGCTAACAGGGTTCAACACAAGTGAACAAGTGTGATGGTCCAAAGACTGGATTATCTATAGATAATGGACATCACAAGTAAGATGGACATTGCTTAAGTGAGACTTGGTGTGCGTAACTCAGAGACAACCGATCAAGCCAAGGATGGAGGCAAGAAGAGCTTCGAGGTATCGAGTGCACGGGAGAAGGTCAAGGAGACCAGGAACCCAAAGCCAGGGGTGAAGAAGAAGACTTGCAAAGTCAAGGTTGATCGAGTTAAGAAGACTTATGGTGCATCAAGGATCACTACATAAGGCTCAAGATCAAGCTCGAGAAGTGAACGGGGGTTGGGGCTCAGATATGTCAATCTAGATCAAGTCAAGTTGACTTGATGGTTTAGAGTCCAACATCGACCTCAAACAAGCCAAATTGGAGAAAGTACCATTCTGAGCTCTGCTGGAGGAGAAACAGAAAAGCTAGGAGAAGAACAAGAAAGATGTAAGTTTCTAGGACTAAATCAATTGGATTATACTCTAAATGTGTTTGTTTAAGTCTCAGGAAAATCCTCCCAAAAGTTGAAGTCAAACGGAGAAAGAACGGAGGAAAAAGCACTTAGTGTGCTGTTGGCTGGTGCACAGGACAGTGAATAGTAGCTGTCCGGTGCACAGGACAGTGAATAGTAACTGTGTCCGGTGCACAGGACAGTGAATAGTAACTGTGTCCGGTGCACAGGACAGTGAATAGTCGCAGCGTCCGGTGCACAGGACAGTGAATAGTCGCAGCGTCCGGTGCACAGGACAGTGAATAGTAGCTGTGTCCGGTGCACAGGACAGTGAATAGTAACCTGTCCGGTGCACCAACGGCTAGCTGTTCCAGAGAAGGAAACTGTCAATCAGATCCGTTACTGTTCACTGTCCGGTGCGCCACCGGACAGTCCGGTGCACCCGCAACCAGGAAAGGCTGGGAGCTTCCAAATGAAGCTCTAACGGCTCCTAGGCCATTTGGGGCTATAAAAGGGACCCCTAGGCGCCTCAAACAACAACACAAGTGCAGCCAACAATTGTATACATCACTCGGATCGATTCTCTCTCTCTCTCTTGTGTAAATCTCTCTAGTTTGTGTGAAGGCAAAGTTATAAGCCTTTAGAGAGTGGAGAGGTGCTGCAAAGAGCTAGAGCAAAGTCTTGAGCGCATTGTTACTCCGCCGAAGTGCTGTCAAGAAGATTGTAAGCAGCCGCGGCTTTGTTGTAACCCAACTCAACATAGTGGAAGGCTCTATCTGTCATACTGACAGATCTGAGCAAACGGAGGAAGGAGTTGAAATAGACTCCAAGCCCAGGTGTGGCTAACTCCAACGAGGACTAGGCAAGCATTTCAGGCTTGGCCGAACCTCGGGATAAATTCCTGCGTCTGTGTGCTTCGCTCTGTATTGTGTGCTGACTCTCTGTCTTACTCACTTTTTATATCTGCACTTCAACACTTATCTGTGGTACAAGTTATATTTGAAGTGCAGGGCATTTTGAGACAGGATCTTCTATTCCGCTGCAACCTACTCGAAGGATCTTTCATTCCACTGTGATCTGGTCTTTGAGTAGAGTAAGAACTAAAGTGATAATTTTTTATTCGCCTATTCACCCCCCCTCTAGGCGACATCCAGATCCTGTTCCCGGGCAAAGGGAACTTTCAATTCCAATCAACGCCTCCAAGCTCGACAATGAGGAAATAGCGCTCATCATCAAGAGCTTTCGCCAAATCCTCAAGCAAAGGAGGGGGAAGGACTACAAACCTGCTCCAAGAGGGTGTGCTACAAATGTGGTAAGCCCAGTCATTTTATCGCTAAATGTCCTATGTCTAGTGATAGTGACAGGGGCGACGACAAAAAGGGGAAGAAGAAGAAGGAAAAGAAGAGGTACTACAAGAAGAAGGGCGGCGATGCCCACGTGTATCGGGAATGGGACTCCGGTGAGAGCTCCACCGACTCCTCCTCCGACCAGGACGTCGCCAACATCGGCGTCAACAAGGGACTCCTCTTCCCCCAACATCGGCCACAAGTGCTTCATGGCAAAGGACGGCAAAAAGAAGAAGGTACAATCTAGAGCCACCAAATATACAACATCTAGTGATGAAGTTAGCTCTAGTGATGATGAAGATGATTTGCTTACTCTTTTTGCCAATCTTAACATGCAACAAAAAGAAAAATTGAATGAATTGATAGGAGCCATTCATGAGTAGGATGAACTCTTGGATAGCCAAAAGGAATTCCTTATTAAAGAAAACAAGAAGCATGTTAAAGTAAAAATGCTTATGCTCAGGAAGTAGAGAAAAAAGAAAACTTGACTAAAGAGCTTAGCATTTGCCATGACACTGTTTTCAACCTTAGAACTGAAAATGCTAATTTAATTGCTACGGTTGAAAAGTTAAATGCTTGTAATGATTCAATTATCAGTCTTAGAAATGAAAATGCTAGTTTAATTGCTAAGATTGATAAATTGAATGAATCAATTTCTAGCCTTAGCATTGAGAATGGTAATTAATTTCTAAGGCTAAAGATTTAAATGTTTGCAATGATGTTATTTCCAGTCTTAGAAATGAGAATGCTATTTTGCATACTAAGATTGATGAATTAAATGCTTGCAAACCTTCTACATCTACTATTGATCATGTGTCTATTTGCACTAGATGTAGAGATATTAATGTTGATGTTATCTATGATCACCTTGCTTTAATTAAACAAAAAATGATCACATAGCTCAACTAACTGCTAAAATTAATGAGTATGAGATTGATAATGAAAATTTTAAATTTGCTAGAAGCATGCTCTATAATGGGAGACGCCCTGGTATTAAGGATGTCATTGGTTTCCAATAGGGAAGCAATATCAAAATTAATGCCCCTAAGAGGTTGTCTAATTTTGTAAAGGGTGAAAGGGAAATGTGCTCTTGGGTCATTTCTATAAGTGCTTTGGTGATTAGATGTCCAACACAAATATTTTGAACTCTTATGTGATAAATATAGTGAGAAGTGCAAATCATATAAAAAGGTATGTTTCTAGACTTAGTACATTGTTTTTTAGTACCAACATGGTTATCTAAGTGCTAGAAACAGTGCTGAGAAGAGAAGAAACGAATTGGAAAAGAGTTAGCTGTGTACAACCAACTACAGCTCGGCCTGGCGCACTGGACAGTGTTCGGTGGCGCACTGGACAGTGTCCGGTGCCCCAGGCTAGCTACCAGTGAACTGGCTGCTCTCGGGAAACTATAGAGTCGTACGGCTATAATTCACCAGACTGTCCGGTGGTGCACTGGACTGTCCGATGAGTCATCCTCGACGAACTCATCGCTCTCAGGAAAAGGAAAAAGGCGACGTGGCTATAATTCATCGAACTGTCTGGTGGTGCACCGGACTGTCCGGTGAGCCAACAGCGCCAGCGCCAACGGTCGTCCGCGCAATCAACGTGCGACACGTGGCCTGCTCCAACGGTCGGCTGGTGCACCAGACTGTCCGGTGCGCCACCTGGCCCGGAGGAGCAACGGTCGACTGCGCCCGATATGGAAGGGGATCATGCACCAGACATGCTACAGTGGCTGTCCGGTGGCGCACCAGACTGTCTGGTGCGCCACTCGACAGAAGGCAAGGATAGCGTTCCATGTTGATCTCCAACGGCTCCTAGCTGCCTTGGGGCTATAAAAGGGACCCCTAGGCGCATGGAGCAGAACACCAAGCTTACATGAAACATTCTAAGACTCCAAGACTCCGACTCCACGCATTTGATCGATTGTGTTAGTGATTTGAGCTCCATTTGAGTTGCGTACTCCCTGTGCTGTGTTTTGAGCTCAAGTCTTGGCTTATGTGCGTGTGTGTGCTACGGATTTGAGTCTTGCATGTGTTGCTCTCCCTCTCTTACTACTGTGATTCTCTTGTGACAAACTTGTAAGGGCGAGAGGCTCCAATATGTGGAGATTCCTCGCAAACGGGAGAAAGACTATAAGGAAGAAAGTCATGGTATTCAAGTTGATCATTGGATCGCTTGAAAGGGGTTGAGTGCAACCCTCGTCCATTGGGACGCCACAACGTGGAAGTAGGCAAGTATTACTTGGTTGAACCATGGGATAAAAATCATGTGTCTCGTGTGTTGCCTCTTGTGATTGCTTTGTTCGCACGAGCGTGTTCCATAGCCACTTGATTTCACTAACTCCTTAACAATCAAGTTTGTGGCTATTTAGTGTTTAATTTTACAGGATCACCTATTCGCCCCCCCCTCTCTCTAGGTGCTCTCAATTGGTATCAGAGCCGTGCTCTTCATTTAAGGGACTAACCGCTTGAAGAGATGGATCCTAAGGGTAAGGGGATGGTGATTAAGGACAAGGAGGAGTCCCTCTTCAACGAGCCAAGAGACGACAATCCTACCGACTCCGGCTCGAGTCATAAGAAGAAGGACGAGAAGAAGAAGAGACGCATCAAGAAGATCGTCTACTACAATAGCGATGCATCTTCTTCTTCACCAAGGGACAACAACGACGACTCCTCGTCCAAGAAAAAGACGGTTAATCAAAACCATTCTTTTGATTACTCTCGCATTTCCTACAATTCTAATGTGCATTTATTATCAATTCCTCTCAGAAAACCTCCACACTTTGATGAAGAGGACTATTCGTTTTGGAGTCATAAAATGCGTAGTCATCTATTTTCTCTCCATCCTAGTATATGGGAAATTGTAGAAAACAGGATGCATTTTGATAGTACCGATAATCCTATGTTTATTAATGAGCAAATTCATAAAAATGCCCAAGCCACTACTGTTTTGCTAGCATCTCTGTGCAGGGATGAATACAACAAGGTTAGCGGCTTGGACAATGCTAAGTAGATCTGGAACACCCTCAAGATATCTCATGAGGGAAATGATGCCACTATGATCACCAAGATGGAGCTAGTGGAAGGCGAGCTGGGGAGATTCACGATAATCAGGGGGGAGGAGCCAACACAGACCTACAACAGGCTCAAGACCCTGGTCAACAAGATCCGAAGCTACGGAAGCACAAGATGGATGGATCATGATGTCGTCCGACTCATGCTAAGGTCATTTACTGTAATTGACCCCCATCTTGTCAACCTTATTCGTGAAAATCCCAGGTACACCAAGACGACGCTCGAGGAAATTCTTGGAAAATTCGTGAGCGGGCGCATGATGGTAAAGGAGGCATGATACGTGGACGATGCGCTAAATGGTCCACTACCCATCTGTAACACCCCGGGCTTTAAGTGACAAAGCCGTGTGCATCTCATACATGCGCCAAGAAGACAACATATATAATAACGGAGTGTATAGAGATAAATGTCACAATGTAATCAGAGTACTTATTACATAGCGAAAGTCTTACAAAATATAAGATAAATATAGCAGGATCTAAAATCTATCCTTAGCGCCAGAAAGTCAACTGGGAGACGCCACCTAGATCGAATCAAACTCCTCGATGCGTGGTTCCTCTTGAACCACCTGTTCTTCTCCTGTGGGGGGTGTGAGACAGCAAGAGTGAGGTCACACACGTTCATCGCTCAACAAGTTGTGGGGAATAATGTGGCATGAACTCACCAAAGGTGGGAGATCATGTAAAGTGTAAGGCTTATCAAAGAGAATGGTTAAAGCTGAGCATTGCTTTTAATGTTGGTCAAACTTTTATTAGCAATTACTAGATGTAAGTAGATACCAAACCATAATAAATAATAGAACAAAATTAATTAATAATCCTAATGCAATGAAATGATAAATTGAGTTTAGGTTCCATAAATTAATCATGTGAGGGTCCGAGCCGCTCATGACCGTGAGCACGACTAGTATACCAGTTTTACACTCTGCAGAGGTTGCGCATCTTTATCCACAAGCTGTGCTACCCATCTGCCAAGGGGTCATGAATCCCATACACCTCTACCAAGGAAGCGAGGCAGGGTAACACTATGAGGCCTTTACAAAGTTCCACTAGCTTCAGAAAACCCGCTACAGTTTATAGGAAGCTCCAGTGCAGGAATCCCTCGCCTGACCGCCATCGCAGTAAAATCAACCCAAGGACCTCCCTACACTGACCACTCCCTGCCCTTGCCCCTTTCGGGTAAGGTAGTCTTCCACTAGCTTTCCTAGTTAATCAGCCAAGGGCGTCCCATTAAACCCTTATGGTAGCACTGTTTTCCCGAGTGGTCGCTCCATGTTCCAATTAACATAATGATCTTATCATGAACATAAATAACATAACAGAATAATTGGAACATGGATATAATGAAATATTAACCCGGAACCACATAATGCAATAGCATAACTACCCGAGTGAATCAGGGGTAAACAAGGTAAACAGGATAAACAGACTAGGGTGACCTATTGGGTCCCATCAAAATTAAACATATGCATTGAATAGTGATAATAAAGAACATTATTGGGTAACAAAAGTGATCAAGGGCACAACTTTCCTAGCACTTGAGATTCCAGTTATCAGGGTGATTCTTCAGATCTTCAAAACCTCGCGCTAGTCGTAGCAATACAAACAGACATGGTATAGACAGAATTAACATCACACCAAACATAAGAACAACTGAGTAATAATGACCTATGCGAAGCTACGAGATCGTGGGAACGAGAACCACTAAAATCGGAGTTACGGTTAAAGAGTTATGATTTTATAGATGATTTATATGACTAAAATATTAAACTATATTATAAATTGGTTAATATAATCATATAAGAGGTTATTCTATAAGTAATTATCTCAACTTTAATCTAAGTTATAAATTGACCATAGATCGTATTCTAGTAGATTACAAGGATAAGCAGACTAACAAGACTAACCAATCATAAGTTAAATAAAATCTAATTATAAAGTAATGAGACATGGTATAGTAAATATTGTTATTGCATAGTAAATATTTATGCGAGACTAACGTAACTTGAACGGATCAAATCGGAGTTAAAACGGAGGAGTTATGAATTTCCTAAGGTTTTATGTATTCAATACAAGATTACCCAAGAGATTAATTTTTAATACAGTTTTCATGTCAAACCAGAGGTATTATGTGATAAACAATAATATTATATAATTATAGAAATTGGAATGGACTCATTTGGACTTAATATGAATTTTATATGAATTAAACAAATTTTGGCATTTATTTTTACATTAAAAATTCATTTCCATATTTATTTATTCAATTTATAAGTGTCTGGACTGAGCACTAAATTTATTGAAACACAAGGGCAAAATCAGAAGTAATTCACAGACACAATGGTGCACCAGAGTGGACGGCGGGTTGATTTGTGTTTTTGTGAGGGGCTCATTTATAAATCTACAGAGCTGAAGGGGTATTGGTGATCTATGGCCGTCGGATCTGAGATGAAAAGCTTCGATTAAAACAACGAACTGGCAAGCGATTTGATCCCTTGGATCACAAGTCTACGGCCACGATTAGAACATATTAACCCCGAACCGGTATTGAAATAACGGCCACTGGATCAAGATCCGAGGGCCCGAATTCAATGCAGCCAAAATCAACCTCCTCCCCTCGATGAGCGATCAACGGTCCACGATGCCCGAAGCCAACACATCGCCTAGATCTAATCGTGTGCGCCCAATCGCAGATCAACGGCCCCAAACGTTGTCTTCTTCCTACCATCCCACCCCCAAACTCCGGTCAGGCGCATCAGCCACAATGGTGGCACCCACCACCGACGCTCGGTCCATAGACGCCCCGTGCCCCAAACTCCAATCCGATCAGTGCTATTCGAGGAGTGCAATATGGTGGATCATAGTGAGGCTTCTTACCGGAGTGCGAGGTGGTGACGAGGCCCGCCCACGGCAGGTGAAGCTTTGGCGGCGGAGAGTTCACATCGGTGAGAAATTCTAGCCGCGTCGAGAACGAATCCACCCAGGCGAAGCTGCGACAAACATCCGTGTGCGCTGTGCATCCTCCTGGGTCGATCAACGAGAGCTGAATGCAGGTGGTGGAGCACAACCATGGAGCGCAGTGGCCCGGTGGTAGAGGATCTCCATCGGCGAGAAATTCATAGCGCACAGGTGACCCTCTCCCTCAACTATGGTTGTGCCCTGGTTCTAGTGCCGCAGCAAAGGTCTGTGAGTCACGTCCATGCCCCGGACGATGGTCGAGGAGAGGGGCGACCGCGGCGGCTAATTCCTCAGACCCGGCCATGGCAATTTTCGTCGACGGTGGCCAACAAGGTACGACAAGAAGGGATGGATGCACGAAGGAATAGCGGCGCTCGGTGTTTATACCCGTGAGGACTCCGCAACGGCCCGAGAAGAGGGGAAGATCCGATCGGTGGAGCGCGCAATGCGCACGGCGTCTGTTACGGGCAGCAAGCGAAGGATAAGGAGTTGACCAGGGTGGCCCATGGGTCAGTGTGCGAGCAGCGCGCGAGGTGCGGTCTTGGGAGACTGACAGGTAGGGTACGATTGTCAGCGCATGCGGCCGAGAGTGGGCTGATGAGGGGGAACAGAGGTGGGCCGAGATTGGGAAAGTGGGCCAAAGCCAAGATGAATTCGGCCCAGGCGCAGACTGACTTGGTTTCTATTTGTTTTTCTTTTTTTCAAACTAGATTCAAACCAATTTCCAATTTAAATCTGGGTTCATGAACCAAATTCATGTGCACGGTCATAATAAAACACCAGAATGCAAAATATAAAAGTATATTCGTTTATTCATTTCTTTATCTTGTTCATCAAACAAATGCTTTCAATTATGGAAATCCTCATACTCCAAATAATTACTCTAAAAATAATCTCTAAGGCATAATGTTTGTATAAGGATACTTGAAATTTTTAGAGGACATTCATAAATATATTATTTACTCCTATAATAATCTTCTCCCTTGTTTAGTTAAAGGCCCAAAATGTGCCATGCCAACTTTCATTTTATTTTAGGAGAATGATTACTTTTGAGTATGTGATCAATTTTCAACTCAACTTAAAAACAAATATCGATTATTTCACTATTATATTATTTTTAAGGGAGAATAATATATAATTTTTACTAGGAATCGTTTTACTTAAAAATACATTTTGAGGAGTGTGCACATAGAGAAGGAAATCAAAATACTAACATATAAGTATACTTATTCATTGATTTTTTTATACAAATTTTGGGCTTTACACCATCTACGAGCCACAGCCTGTTGCTCTCAAAGCAACAAGCAACAAGGAGGCGCTACCAAACAAGGTAGCACAAGTGGAGGCTGTCGGGCTCAATGAGGACGAAATGACGCTTATCATCAAGTGCTTCAAGACCGCACTCAAAGGACGCAAAGAGTACCTGAGAGCACCTAGAGGGGGTGAATAGGTGATCCTGTAAAATCAAACACTAAATAGCCACAAACTTGATTATTAAAGTGTTAGTTAAATCAAGTGGCTATAAAACACGTTAGCGCGAACAAAATGATCACAAGAGGCAACACAAGAGACACGCGATTTTTATCCCGTGGTTCGGCCAAGTAACACTTGCCTACTTCCACGTTGTGGCGTCCCAATGGACGAGGGTTGCACTCAACCCCTTTCAAGTGATCCAATGATCAACTTGAGTACCACGACTTTCTTCCTTATAGTCTTCTTTCCGTTTGCGAGGAATCTCCACAAGTTGGAGCCTCTCGCCCTTACAATATAGATCACAGAGAACGCGCAAGAGTAAGGTTGGGAGAGCAACACACACAAGACTCAAATACGCAGCACAACCACGCACACAAGTCACGACATGAGCTCAAAACACAACACACGGAGTTCGCAACTCAAATGGGGCTCAAATCACTAACACAGAGAATCAAATGTGTGGAGTTGAAGTCTTGGAGTCTTAAGATGCTTAGTGAATGCTTGGGTATCTCCTCCATGTGTCTAGGGGTCCCTTTTATAGCCTCAAGGCAGCTAGGAGGCGCACCAGCTTGGAAGGCCAATCTTGCCTTCTATCGAGTGGCGCACCGGACAGTCCAGTGCGCCACCGGATAGCTACTGTAGCCTGTCCGGTGCGCGATTTCCCTCCAAAACCGGCACAGTCGACCGTTGCAGCTCCTGGCCCGTTGGCGCACCGGACACTGTCCGGTGCACACCGGACAGTTCGGTGCCTCCTTCCGTCCGTTGGAGCTGCCACGCGTCGCCCGCAGATTTCGCGGCCGACCGTTGGTGCTGGCGACAGTTGGCTCACCGGACAGTCCGATGCACTACCGGACAGTCCGGTGAATTATAGCCATGTCGCCTTTCTTCATTCCCGAGAGCAATGAGTTCGTCGCAGATGACTCACCGGACAGTCCGATGCACCACCGGACAGTCCGGTGATTTTTAGCCATACACTGTCGTTGAGTCCCGAGAGCAGCAAGGTCACGCGGACCAGCCTGGCGCACCGGACACTGTCCGGTGCACCACCGGACAGTTCGGTGTGCCAGGCCGAGCTACAGTTGGCTGTAAACCGCCAAGTCTTTTGCAATCCTTTTCTCACGGTTTTTAGCACTTAGACAAAACACATTAGTACTCAAAAGCAATGTACTAAGTCTAGAAACGTACCTTTTTCTTTGATTTGCATTTCCCTCTTCATTTAGCACATAAGCACTTAGTCAATCGTGTTGGACACTTAATCGCCAAAACATTATAGAAATGGCCCAAGGGCACATTTCCCTTTTAATATATCCCTTTTTGGTGATTTATGCCAACACATCACAAAGCAACATAAGAAGTGTAATATCAATGCAATTGGAGACCAAATTGTTTTGCTACTATAATTTGGCATATTTGGATCACTCTTTGCCACCACTTGGTTTGTTTTTGCAAATAAAATTCATTTTCCTATCTCTAAGTCAAACACACGTTTTGGCACATAGAGAGTTATTCCAAGAGAAAAATTGATCAAGTGCCAAAATCTCCCCTCTTTCCCATAATCAAAATTCTCCCCCACAAGAGACCAAATAAGAGTATTTTGGACAAATCAAAAAAAAATTCTAACTCTATTAATTTTGAAATTCACAAGTGGTAGCTGATCCATTTGCTTTTCGGCCCCTTAACCCCATTGTCTCACCAAAAATGTCAATTAATAGCAAAAGGCAAATAGATCATAAGAATGAACTTGGAATTAGATACACTAATACCGGAGTGCAGTGGAAGTCTTTGCGTCATCCAAGTCCATCTTTCCCTTTCAATGCACCTTTGAGACTACAACATGCGTTATCAACCAAACAAATTAGTCTCAAAGGGATCAATTTGTAGCACATCTCCCCCTTAATATGTGCATCATTCGCATATGGACTTGTGAGGTCCAGGGATCACTTGTACAACTTGAGCACCATAAATAACAAGAATTGATTAAAATGCACAAAGGAACATGATCAAAGGCATAGAACACATGTATGCTATAGATCAATCCAAGTTACGCGAATGTAAGACATTTAGCTCACTACGCAACCTGCAAAACCTTTTCTCATCTAAAGGCTTAGTGAAGATATCGGCTAGCTGGTTCTCAGTGTTAATATGGTACACCTTGATATCTCCCTTTGGATAGTGGTCTCTCAGGAAGTGATGCCGGAAGTCTATGTGCTTAGTGCGGCTGTGTTCAACAGGATTATCCGCCATGCGGATTGCACCTTCATTGTCACATAGGAGTGGGACTTTGTTCAGATTGTAGCCAAATTCTCGGAGGGTTTGCCTCATCCAAAGTAGTTGCGCACAACACTGTCCTGCGGCAACATACTCGGCCTCAGCGGTGGATAGGGCAACAGATGTTTGTTTCTTAGAACTCCAGGACACTAGGGACCTTCCTAGAAACTGGCACGTCCCCGATGTGCTTTTCCTATCAACCTTGCACCCGGCATAATCGAAGTCTGAGTATCCAATCAAGTCAAAGGTAGACCCCTTTGGATACCAGATCCCGAAGCAAAGCATAGAAACTAAATATCTAAGAATTCGCTTAATGGCCACAAGGTGACATTCCTTGGGGTCGGATTGATATCTAGCACACATGCATACACTTAGCATAATGTCCAGTCTACTAGCACATAAATAAAGCAATGAACCTATCATGGACCGATATGCCTTTTGATCAACGGACTTACCTCCTTTGTTGAGGTCAACATGTCCGTCGGTTCCCATAGGTGTTTTTGCGGGCTTGGTGTCCTTCATCCCAAACCGCTTGAGAAGATCTTATGTGTACTTCGTTTGGGAGATGAAGGTGTCATCCTTGAGTTGTTTCACTTGGAACCCAAGAAAGTAGGTCAACTCGGCCATCATCGACATCTCAAACTTTTGTGTCACCACCCTGCTAAACTCCTCACATTACTTTTGATTAGTAGAACCAAAAATTATGTCGTCGACATAAATTTGGCACACGAAGAGATCACCATTGCATGTCTTTGTGAAAAGAGTGGGATCGGCTTTCCCAACCTTGAAAGCATTAGAAATTAAGAAATCTCTAAGGTATTCATACCATGCTCTTGGGGCTTGCTTAAGTCCATAGAGCGCCTTAGAGAGCTTATACACGTGGTCGAGATACCTGTCATCCTCAAAGCCAGGGGGTTGTTCCACGTATACCTCCTCCTTGATTGGCCCGTTGAGGAAAGCGTTCTTTACGTCCATTTGAAACAACCTAAAAGAGTGGTGAGCGGCATAGGCTAATAAAATTCGAATAGACTCTAGCCTAGCCACAGGAGCAAAAGTCTCCTCGAAATTCAAACCTGCGACTTGGGCATAACCTTTTGCCATAAGTCGAGCCTTGTTTCTTGTCACCACCCCGTGCTCGTCTTGCTTGTTGCGGAACACCCACTTGGTTCCCACAACATTTTGCTTTGGACGTGGCACCAGGCTCCAAACTTCATTTCTTTTGAAGTTGTTGAGCTCTTCCTACATGGTCAACACCCAATCCGGATCCTGTAAGGCCTCTTCTACCCTAAAAGGCTTAATAGAAGAGACAAATGAGTAATGCTCACAAAAGTTAGCTAGTCTTGAGTGAGTAGTTACTCCCTTGCTGATGTCACCTAGAATCTAGTCGACGGGGTGATGTTGTTGGATCGTTGCTCGAACTTGAGTTGGAGGGGCCCGTGGTGCTTCTTCCTCCATCACTTGTTCTTCCTGTGCTCCCCCTTGATCATGCCCTTCCTCTTGAGGAACCTGTTCATCATCTTGAGTTGGGGTTGCACCATTATCGAGGAAGATGGTTGATCTTGTTCCTGTAATTCCTGTGGTCGCACATCACCTATTGCCACTGTGCGTATTGCGGCCGTCGGAATTTCTTCTTCATCTACATCATCAAGATCAACTTGCTCTCTTGGAGAGACATTAGTCTCATCAAATACAACGTCGCTAGAGACTTCAACCAATCCCGAAGATTTGTTGAAGACCCTATACGCCTTTGTATTTGAGTCATACCCTAGTAAAAACCCTTCTACTGCCTTGGGAGCAAACTTAGAATGTCTACCTTTCTTCACCAGAATGTAGCATTTGCACCCAAATACTCGAAAGTAACAAACGTTGGGTTTGTTACCGGTAAGGAGTTCATAGGAGGTCTTCTTGAGAAGGCGATGCAGATAGAGCCGGTTGATGGCGTGGCAAGCTGTGTTCACAACTTCTGACCAAAACCGCTCGGGCGTCTTGAACTCTTGAAGCATCGTTCTTGCCATGTCGATAAGCGTCCTGTTCTTCCTTTCTACCACACCGTTTTGCTGTGGTGTGTAGGGAGTGGAGAACTCGTGCTTGATGCCTTCCTCCTCAAGATACTCCTCAACTTGCAGATTCCTGAACTCAGACCCATTGTCGCTTCTTATCTTTTTCACCTTGAGCTCAAATTCATTTTGAACCCTCCTTAAAAAGCGCTTTAGGGTCCCTTGGGTTTCTGATTTGTCCTACAAAAAGAACACCCAAGTGAAGCGGGAAAAATCAACAACAATAACAAGACCATACTTACTTCCCCCGATGCTAAGGTAGGCAACGGGTCCAAAAAGATCCATGTGAAGAAGCTCCAGTGGCCTTGATGTTGTCATCACATTCTTGATGTGATGAGTGCTTCCCACCTGTTTTTCTGCCTGACATGCTGCACAAGGTCTGTCTTTCTCAAAACAGACATCGGTTAGTCCTAACATATGATCTCCCTTTAGAAGCTTATGAAGGTTCTTCATCCCAACATGTGCTAGGCGGCGATGCCAGAGCCAGCCCATACTAGTCTTAGCCATTAAGCATGCATCTAGATCGGCATTCTCTTTTGAAAAATCAACTAAATAGAGCTTGCCGTCTAATACACCCTTAAATGCTAATGAACCATCACTCCTTCTAAAGACAGATACATCAACATTTGTAAACAAACAATTGTAGCCCATGTGGCATAATTGACTTACAGACAGGAGGTTGTATCCTAATGACTCTACTAAAAATACATTTGAATAGAGTGCTCGCGTGTGATGGCTATCTTTCCCAAACCTTTGACCTTGCCTTGATTCCCATCTCCAAAGATAATCGTATCCTGGGAATCCTTGTTCTTGACGTAGGAGGTGAACATCTTCTTCTCTCCCGTCATGTGGTTTGTGCATCCACTGTCGATTATCCAGCTAGAGCCCCCAGATGCATAAACCTGCAAGGAATTTAAGCTTGGGTTTTAGGTACCCAACTCTTGTTGGGTCCTACAAGGTTAGTTATAACAGTTTTTGGAACCCAAATGCAAGTTTTGTCTCCCTTGCATTTGGATCCCAATTTCCTAGCCACTACTTTTGCATTCTTACATGAAAGAATAAAAGAAGTGTTGCAAGCATGGAAAACAATAGTAGATTCATTGCACATTTTCCTAGGCACATGATGCACAACATGATTTCTCCTAGTCCTACTTCTACCGTGAACAAAAGTAGAACTAGAGGCAAACATAGCATGTGAATTAAAAGCATCATGATCATAACTCCTATTATAATGAGCATTCCTAGAAAATTTTCTATCATAAATGTAGGCATGACACTTTTGGGAACTACTAGCCATAGGGGCCTTCCCTTTCTCCTTGTTGAGAATGGGAGCCTTTTGGCTTGTTAAGTTCTTGGCTTCCTTTCGAAAACCAAGCCCATCCTTAATTGAGGGGTGTCTACCAACGGTGTAGGCATCCCTAGCAAATTTTAGTTTGTCAAAATCAATTTTGCAAGTCTTAAGTTGAGCATTAAGGCTTGCCACCTCATTATTTAATTTAGTAATAGACACAAGATGTTCATCACAAGCATCAATATCAAAATCCTTGCATCTATTACAAATAACAACATGCTCTACACATGATTTAGTTACATTAGCTTCCTCTAGTTTAGCATTTAATTCAACATTCAAATTCTTTAGACTAGAGACAGATTCCTGACAGGCAGTCAACTCAAAGGATAGCATTTCATTTCTTTTAAGTTCTAAGGCAAGAGATTTTTAAACACTAACAAATTTGTCATGTTCCTCATACAAAATGTCCTCTTGCCTTTCTAGCAATCTATCTTTTTCATTTAGAGCATCAATTAACTCATTTATTTTATCTACTTTAGCTCTATCTAAACCCTTAAATAAATCAGTATAATCTACTTCGTCATCAGATGACACTTCATCACTAGAAGAAGTATATTTGGGAGTGTCCCGAACACGTACCTTTTTCTCCTTAGCCATAAGACATGTATGGCGTTCGTTGGGGAAGAGTGAGCATTTGTTGAAGGCCAAAGCAGTGAGTCCCTCGTCGTTGGAGTCGGAAGAGGAGTAGTCCAAGTCCCATTCCTTTCCAAGGTGCGCCTCGCCCTTTACCTTCCAGTAGTTCTTCTTTTTCTCCTTCTTCCTGTTCTTTTCTTGTCCCTGGTCATTATCATTATCGGGACAATTTGCAATAAAGTGATCAGTCTTACCGCATTTGAAGCAGGAGTGTTTCCCTTTGTTTTATTCCTGTTGGGGTACTCCTTACGTATTTTGAGTGCGGTCTTGAAGCGCTTGATGATAAGCACCATCTCATCTTCATTGAGTCCGGCAGCCACTTAAGCTACCTTGTTGTTCGTTGCTTTGAGAGCAACGGGTTGTGGCTCGTAGATAGGTAGTGGACCGTTCAATGCGTCATCCACGTATCGTGCCTCCTTTACCATCATGCGCCCGCTCACAAATTTTCCGAGTATCTCCTCGGGCGTCATCTTTGTGTACCTGGGGTTTTCACGGATAAGATTCACAAGATGGGGGTCAATAACTGTAAATGACCTGAGCATGAGTCGGACGACGTCATGGTCCGTCCATCTTGTGCTTCCATAGCTTCTAATCTTGTTGACCAGGGTCTTAAGCCTGTTGTAGGTTTGTGTTGGCTCTTCTCCCCTGATCATGGCGAGTCTCCCTAGCTCGCCTTCCACCAGTTCCATTTTGGTGATCATTGTAGCATTGTTTCCCTCATGTGTGATCTTGAGGGTGTCCCAAATTTGTTTGGCATTGTCCAAGCCACTTACTTTATTGTATTCATTCCTGCAAAGCGAAGCTAACAAGACAGAAGTAGCTTGGGCATTCTTATGAATTTGTTCATTAATGAATACAGGGTTATCAGTGCTATCAAAATGCATCCCATTCTCTACGATTTCCCAAATACTAGGATGGAGTGAGAATAGATGACTACACATTTTATGACTCCAAAAAGAATAGTCTTCTCCATCAAAGTGAGGAGGTTTTCCAAGAGGAATTGATAGTAAATGTGCATTTGTATTGTACGACATACGAGAATAGTCAAAAGAGTAGTTCTGATTAACCGTTTTCTTTTTCGATGAAGAGTCATCGTCATCGTCGTCTCTTGGTGAAGATGAAGAGGCATCGCTGTCATAGTAGATGATTTTCTTGATGGGCCTCTTCTTCTTCCCGTCCCTCTTCTTGTGACTTGAGCCTGAGTCTATAGGCTTGTTGTCTCTTGGCTCATTGAGGAGGGACTCCTCCTTGTCGTTAATCACCATCCCCTTACCCTTAGGATCCATTTCTTCGGGCGGTTAGTCCCTTAAGTGAAGAGTACGACTCTGATACCAATTGAGAGCACCTAGAGGGGGGTGAATAGGTGATCCTGTAAAATCAAACACTAAATAGCCACAAACTTTATTATTAAAGTGTTACTTAAATCAAGTGGCTATAAAACACGTTAGCGCGAACAAAATGATCACAACAGGCAACACAAGAGACACACGATTTTTATCCCGTGGTTCGACCAAGTAACACTTGCCTACTTCCACGTTGTGGCGTCCCAATGGACAAGGGTTGCACTCAACCTCTTTCAGGTGATCCAATGATCAACTTGAATACCACGACTTTCTTCCTTATAGTCTTCTTCCTATTTGCGAGGAATCTCCACAAGTTGGAGCCTCTCGCCCTTACAATATAGATCATAGAGAACACGCAAGAGTAAGGTTGGGAGAGCAACACACACAAGACTCAAATACGCAGCACAACCACGCACACAAGTCATGACTTGAGCTCAAAACACAACACACGAAGTTCGCAACTCAAATGGAGCTCAAATCACCAACGCAGAGAATCAAATGCGTGGAGTTGAAGTCTTGGAGTCTTAGGATGCTTAGTGAATGCTTGGGTATCTCCTCCATGCGCCTAGGGGTCTCTTTTATAGCTCCAAGGCAGCTAGGAGCCGTTGGAGACCAACTTGGAAGGCCAATCTTGCCTTCTGTCGAGTGGCGCACCGGACAGTTCGGTGCGCCACCGGACAGCTACTGTAGCCTGTCCGGTGCGCGATTTCCTTCCAAAATCGGCACAGTCGACCGTTGCAGCTCCTGGCCCGTTGGCGCACCAGACACTGTCCGGTGCACACCGGACACTCTGGTGCCTCCTTCCGACCGTTGGAGCTGCCACGCGTCGCCCGCAGATTTCGCGACCGACCGTTGGTGCTGACGATAGTTGGCTCACCGGACAGTCCGGTGCACCACCGGACAGTCTGGTGAATTATAGCCACATCGCCTTTCTTCATTCCCGAGAGCAACGAGTTCGTCGCAGATGACTCACCGGATAGTCCGGTGCACCACCAGACAGTCCGGTGCACCACCGGACAGTCCAGTGATTTTTAGCCGTACGCCGTCGTTGAGTCCCGAGAGCGGCAAGGTCACGCGGACCAGCCTGGCACACCGAACACTGTTCGGTGCACCACCGGACAGTACGGTGTGCCAGGCCGAGCTGCAGTTGGTTGTAAACAGCCAAGTCTTTTGCAATCCTTTTCTCACTGTTTTTAGCACTTAGACAAAACACATTAGTACTCAAAAGCAATGTACTAAGTCTAGAAACGTATCTTTTTTATTTGCATTTCCCTCTTCATTTAGCACATAAGGACTTAGTCAATCGTGTTGGGCACTTAATCACCACAATATTATAGAAATGGCCCAAGGGCATATTTCCCTTTCAGTACCCCAACAAGAATAAAACAAGGGTAAAGCGTTCATGCTTAAAATGCGGTAAGACTGGACATTTCATAGCACATTACCCCGATAATGATAATGACCAGGGACAAGATAAGAGTGGGAAGAGGGAGAAAAAGAAGAACTACAGGAAGGCAAAGGGCGAGGCGCACCTTGGAAAGGAATGGGATTCGGACTGCTTCTCGTCCGACTCCGACGATGAAGGTTTAGCTGCCTCGACCTTCGACAAGTCTTCACTCTTCCCCAACAAACGCCATACTTGCCTCATGGCTAAGAGAAGAAGGTATATATTCGAGATTCCCCTAAGTACTCTTCTCTAGTGACGAGGAAGCTTCTGATGATGAAGTAGATTACACTGACTTGTTTAAAGGACTAGATAGAGCTAAGGTAAACAAAATTAATGAATTAATTGATGCTCTAAATGAAAAAGATAGATTGTTAGAGAAACAAGAGGACATTTTGTATGAGGAACATGACAAGTTTGTTAATGTTCAAAAATCTCTTGCTTTAGAAGTTAAAAGGAATGAAATGCTATCCTCTGAGTTATCTGCTTGCCATGAATCTGTCTCTAGTTTAAGGAGTTTAAATGATGAATTAAATGCTAAGCTAGAGGAAGTTAACAAAAGTAGTTCATATGTAGAGCATGTTGTTATTTGTAATAGATGTAAGGATTTTGATGTTGATGCCTGTGATGAACATCTTGCTTCTATTACTAAATTGAACAATGAGGTGGCAAGTCTTAATGCTCAACTTAAGACTTGCAAAGTTAAATTTGATAAACTAAAATTTGCTAGGGATGCCTACACTGTTGGTAGACACCCCTCAATTAAGGATGGGCTTGGCTTTCGGAAGGAAACCAAGAACTTAACAAGTCAAAGGACTCTCGTTCTCAACAAGGAGAAAGGGAAGGCCCCTATGGCTAGTAGTCCCCAAAAGAATCATGCTTACATTTATGATAGAAAATTTACTAGGAATGCTCATAATGATAGATACTATGATCATGCTATGATTACTTCTAGCTCTACTTATGATTGTGGTAGAAATAGGCCTAGGCGCAATCATGCTGTGTCTCATGCGCCTAGGAGAAATTATGCTACTCATGCTTCTAAGAAAATGTGCAATGAACCTATTACTGTTTTTCATGCTTGCAACACTTCTTTTGTACTTTCATGTAAGAATGCAAAAGTAGTTGCTAGGAAGTTGGGATCCAAATGCAAGGGAGACAAAACTTGCATATGGGTTCCAAAAACTATTGTGACTAACCTTATAGAACCCAACAAGAGTTGGGTACCTAAAACCCAAGCGTAAATTGCCTTGCAGGTTTATGCATCCGGGGGCTCAAGCTGGATTATCGACAGCGGATGCACAAACCACATGACGGGGGAGAAGAAGATGTTCACCTCCTGCGTCAAGAACAAGGATTCTCAGGATACAATCATATTTGGAGATGGGAATCAAGGCAAGGTCAAAGGTTTGGGAAAGATAGCCATCACAAGCGAGCACTCCATTTCAAATGTATTTTTAGTAGAGTCGCTAGGATACAACCTTCTGTCTATAAGTCAATTGTGCCACATGGGTTACAATTGTTTGTTTACAAATGTTGATGTATCTGTCTTTAGAAGGAGTGATGGTTCATTAGCGTTTAAGGGTGTATTAGACGACAAGCTCTATTTAATTGACTTTCCGAAAGAGAATGTCAGTCTAGATGCATGCTTAATCGCTAAGACTAATATGGGCTGGCTGTGGCATCGTCGTCTAGCACATGTTGGGATGAAGAACCTTCATAAGCTTCTAAAGGGAGATCATGTGTTAGGACTAACCGATGTCTGTTTTGAGAAAGACAGACCTTGTGTAGCATGTCAGGCAGGGAAATAGGTAGGAAGCACTCATCACATCAAGAATGTGATGACAACATCAAGACCACTGGAACTTCTTCATATAGACCTCTTCGGACCCGTTGCCTACCTCAGCATCGGGGAAGTAAGTATGGTCTTGTAATTGTTGATGATTTTTCCCGCTTCACTTGGGTATTCTTTTTGCAGGATAAGTCAAAAACCCAAGGGACCCTAAAGCGCTTCTTAAGGAGAGCTTAAAATGAATTTGAGCTAAAGATGAAGAAGATAAGGAGCAACAATGGGTCCGAGTTCAAAAATCTACAAGTTGAAGAGTTTCTTGAGGAGGAAGGCATCAATCACGAGTTCTTCGCTCCCTACACACCACAACAAAATGGTGTGGTAGAGAGGAAGAACAGGACGCTAATCGTCATGGCGAGAATGATGCTTGGAGAGTTCAAGATGCCCGAGCGGTTTTAGTCGGAAGCTGTGAACACAGTCTGCCACGCCATAAACCGGCTCTATCTACATCGCCTCCTCAAGAAGACCTCCTACGAACTCCTTACTGGTAACAAACCCAATGTCTCTTACTTTCGTGTATTTGGGAGCAAATGCTACATTCTGGTGAAGAAAGGTAGACATTCTAAATTTGCTCCCAATGCAGTAGAAGGGTTTTTACTAGGGTATGACTCAAATACAAAGGCGTATAGGGTCTTCAACAAATCATCAGGGTTAGTTGAAGCCTCTAGTGATGTTGTATTTGATGAGACTAATGGCTCTCCAAGAGAGTAAGTTGATCTTGATGACATAGATGAAGAAGAAGTTTCGACGGCCGCAATGCGCACGATGGCGATAGGCAATGTGCGACCACAGGAACCACATGAAGAAAATCAACCATCTTCCTCTATAATGGTGCATCCCCCAACTCAAGACGATGTACAGGTACCTCAAGAAGAAGGACAGGATCAAGGGGGAGCACAGGAAGATCAAGTCATGGAGGAAGAAGCACCACGGGTCCCTCCAACTCAAGTTTGAGCGACGATCCAAAGACATCACCCCATCGATCAGATTCTGGGTGACATCAGCAAGGGAGTAACTACTCGCTCATGATTAGCTATTTTTGTGAGCACTACTCATTTGTCTCTTCTATTGAGCCTTTCAGGGTAGAAGAGGCCTTGCAGGATCCGGACTAGGTGTTGGCCATGCAAGAAGACCTCAACAACTTCATGAGAAATAAAGTCTAGAGCCTGGTGCCACGTACAAAGCAAAACGTTGTGAGAACCAAGTGGGTGTTCCACAACAAGCAAGACGAGCACGGGGTGGTGACAAGAAACAAGGCTCGACTTGTGGCAAAAGGTTATGCCCAAGTCGCAGGTTTGGATTTCGAGGAGAATTTGCTCCTGTGGCTAGGTTAGAGTCTATTCGAATATTACTAGCCTATGCCACTCACCATTCCTTTAGGCTATTCCAAATGGACGTGAAGAGCGCTTTCCTCAATGGGCCAATTAAGGAGGAGGTATACGTGGAACAACCCCCTGGCTTTGAGGATGATAGGTATCCTGACCACATGTATAAGCTCTCTAAGGCGCTTTATGGACTTAAGCAAGCCCCAAGAGCATGGTATGAATGCCTTAGAGATTTCTTAATTGCTAATGCTTTCAAGGTTGGGAAAGCTGATCCCACTCTTTTTACCAAGACTTGTGATGGTGATCTCTTTGTGTGCCAAATTTATGTCGATGACATAATACTTGGTTCTACTAATCAAAAGTAATGTGAGGAGTTTAGCATGGTGATGATGCAAAAGTTCGAGATGTCAATGATGGGCGAGTTGACCTACTTCCTTGGATTCCAAGTGAAGCAACTCAAGGACGACACCTTCATCTCCCAAACAAAGTACACTCAGGATATTCTTAAGAGGTTTGGGATGAAGGACGCCAAGCCCACAAAGACACCGATGGGAACTGATAGGCACATTGACCTCAACAAAGGAGGTATGTCCGTTGATCAAAAGGCATACCGGTCTATGATAGGTTCATTACTTTATCTTTGTGCTAGTAGACCGGACATTATGCTTAGTGTATGCATGTGTGCTAGATATCAATTCGACCCCAAGTAATGTCACCTTATGGCCGTTAAGTGAATTCTTAGGTATTTAGTTTCTACGCCTTGCTTCGGGATCTGGTATCCAAAGGGGTCTACCTTTGACTTGATTGGATACTTAGACTCCGATTATGCCGGGTGCAAGGTTGATAGGAATAGTACATCAGGGACGTGCCAATTTCTAGGAAGGTCCCTGGTGTCCTGGAGTTCGAAGAAACAAACATTTGTTGCCCTATCCACCGCTGAGGCCGAGTACGTTGCCGTAGGACAGTGTTGCACGCAACTACTTTGGATGAGGCAAACCCTCCAGGACTTTAGCTACAATCTAAGCAAAGTCCCACTCCTATGTGACAACAATTCGTTTGGCGGATAATCCTGTTGAAAACAGTCGCACTAAGCACATAGACATCCGGCATCACTTCCTGAGAGACCACTAGCAAAAGGGAGATATCGATGTGTATCACATTAGCACCGAGAACCAGCTAGTCGATATCTTCACTAAGCCTTTAGATGAGAAAAGGTTTTGCAGGTTGCATAGTGAGTTAAATGTCTTAGATTCGCGTAACTTGGATTAATCTATAGCATACATGTGTTCTATGCCTTGGATCATGTTACTGTGTGCATTTAAATCAATTATTGGCTGTTGTGGTGCTCAAGTTGTATAAGTCATCCCCGGACCTCACAAGTCCATATGCAAATGTTGCATATACTCAGGGGAGATGTGCTACAACTTGATCCCCTTGAGACTAATTTGTTTGGTTGAGTACACTTGATGTAGTCTCAAAGGTACATTGAAAGGGAAAGTGAACTTGGACGACGTGAAGACTTCCACTGCACTCCAGTATCAGTGCATTTAATTCCAAGTTCATATTTGTGCTCTCATTGCCTTTTTGCTCTTAATTGACATTTTTTGGTGAGGCAATGGGGTTAAAGGGCCATGTAAGGAAAATGGACCCCGGGCCTTTTGGCTAAATGAGTTTTGGTGTTTGATGAACAACACAATCCGTGAACTAATAAGTCTTCTAGTGTTTGTGTTTGTAGTTCACAGGATGCGAAGAGAATTGGACCAAGGCAATGAGGATGCAACACCTCAAAAGAAGACATAAAAAGATGCATAGGAGTCCAAGACTCAAGAACAAAGAAGCCCGAAGAAATCAGCGAAGAAATCCAAGAAAAAGGGCTGTCAGCCAGCGCCTGGTGGCGCACCGGACATTGGTGTCCGGTGTGCACCGGACTGTCCGGTGAGGTCCCGGACAGTCTGCGCAGAGAGGACGCAGGAAGGCACTCTCTGGCTGTAGCACCGGACTGTCCGGTGTGCACCGGACTGTCCGGTGTGCCAACGGGCAGACGGCAACGGTCGAATCCAACGGTCGGATCCAACGGTCGACTGCTACAGGCGCCAACGGTCGGCTGACGTGGCGGCACCGGACATGCTACAGTGTGGTGTCCGGTGTGCACCGGACTGTCCGGTGCACCCGACGACAGAAAGCTGCTGCTTTCTGTCCAACGGCTAGTTGGGGGTGTGGAGGCTATAAATACCACCCCAACCGGCCATTCTCATGTGTGAGAGCCCAAGCAACATACCAAGACACATAGTGCATATTTCCAAGAGCTCAAACACCCAAGTGCTTAATAGAATCACTCGGTGATTAGCGTAGGTGCTTTGCGAAGTGCTTAGGTTAGTTAGACCGCTTTAGCGCTTGCTCTAGGTGAATCCTAGTTAGTTGAGTGAGTTTTGTAAAACCACACAACCCCTCGGCTCTTGTGTGAGTCGTTGTAATTGTACCGAGTGGGGCGAGAGTCTTGCGAGACCGTGACAACCGCGTTTGTGTCACGGCCGCCACCGTGTACCGGAGGGAACGAGGCCCGCGGCGTTTCGGCCGGAAGCTCGATAGTGGAGACGGCGGGGAGCGTCCGAGAGGAGCCGGAAGCGGAGCACCACTTGCGCGTGGAGAAGGCCCGCGGCTCTCTACGGAGTTACTCGACCGTGGTGCTTGGCCCTCGCGTGGGCTTCCCTTTGCGTAGGGGTACCAACGAGGATTAGTCGGGACCTTGCGTGGTTCCGGATACCTCGGTAAAAATACCGGCGTCATCCACGAGAGTTTGCTTCTCTACTTAGCTCTTTACATTCCGCATTTATATTAAGCATTTAAGTTTCAATCTTGTAGTCATACTTATTTAGTATAGGTTGAAACTTAGCCTTTTGCGGTAGAGATAGCAACACTTAGACAAAACCTAGTTTGCACATTCCAGTTTTGATTATTTGCATAGGTTTTGCTCTAGGGATTTAATTGTGGCCTAGTTTAGTAAAAGTTTTAGAAGTCCTAATTCACCCCCCCCCCCTCTTAGGCGTCACCCGTTTCCTTCAAGTGGTATCAAAGCCCGGTTTGGCTCATTTGAAACGCTTTAGCTTCACCGCTAAAGGAGCCGACGCTTTTTAGAGGAAGGGATGGATACCCATAGGTCACCACACTTCGACGGCACTAACTTCCCATATTATAGTGCTAGAATGGCTTGTTACCTAGAGGCCGTTGATCTAGGTGTTTGGAGAGTCACTCGTGACGGGATGAAACCCCTCAGGAATCCCGAGAAACCCACCACGAGTGAGGAAAAAGAAATTCATTTAAATGCTAGAGCCAAAAATTGCTTGTATGAATCTCTTAGCATGGATATTTTTAATCAAGTATTCACCTTGAAAACTGCTAATGAGATTTGGCTAAAATTGCATGAGCTCCATGACGGCACATCCAATGTCCGTGAGCAAAAACATTGCCTAGTCTTAAATGAGTATAATTCTTTTGCCATGAAAGATGATGAGCTTGTTAGAGACATGTATTCTCGTTTGAATCTAATAATCAATGAGCTCAACTCTATTGGCATTAATAAGCTAGGTGATGTGGACATTGTGAGGAAGATTATCTCCCTGCTACCACAACAAAGATATGGGAGCATCATCACCATCCTTCACAACATGGAGGACCTGAGCAACATGACCCCGACCATTGTGATTGGGAAAATCGCGGCCTTTGAGATGTCGCGAAAAATGAGTCGGGGAGAGGAGCCAACTTCCTCAAGGCCATATGCTTTTGCATGTGATGAGAGGAAGGGCAAAAAGAAGGCTCCCACTCCAAGTTCCTCAAGTGAAGAAGAGGAAGAAGAAGAAAGTGATGATGATGAAGATAATCAACCCTGCACATCATCCTCTGAGGACGAAGAGACAATCCGACGCGTCGGAAAGGTAATGGGAATGATCCGCAAGATTAATCTAATGGGTGTGCCCCTGCAGGTCGAGGATCTTCTCTTTAACATTGACAGGAAAAAGCAAAGAAAGAGAGGATGCTTCGCATGTGGGGAGAAGGGCCACTTCAGGGACAACTGTCCAAATATGGCCAAACCCAAAAAGGAGAGGAGCAAAGGCAAGGCGCTCACAAGTGTTAGAACTTGGGATGATTCTTCAAGTGAAGATGAACCTCCAAGGACGCGCAGCCACCGGTCCTCGTCACGATCATCACGGTCATCACACAAGTGCCTTATGGCAAGAGGTAACAAAAGCATTCCATCCTCTAGTGATGAAAGTAGTAGTGATGATGAAGGTGAGGGAAAGGCCTCTCTAGAAGAACTTGCGGAAGCCGTTAATTTTTTCCAGGATGTTTGCACTAAGCAAAAGGCTCAACTTAAAACTTTGAAAAATAAGTTGGTTAGCTCTCAAAATGATTACAAAGGTTTGCTAGAAAAATTTGAAACTTTTGCAAACTTAAATAGTGAGCTATCAACTAAAATTGAGCTATTAGAATCTAGTGCTCCATCCACTGCTACCGATGATAGCCTTATTAAAAAGAATGAAAAACTTAAGGCTAAGTTAGCTAGCTCCCAAGAAGCTATTGAAAATTTGCTAGAGAAAATGGAAATTCTTAGCATACACAATAATGAGCTAACTACTAAGCTAGAAAACATTGGTAGCACCCCAGCAGCATCTTTAGTTGAAATACCTGAAATAATTAAGAAAGATGCTTCTACTTCCTGCTTTGATTTGATTGATAACTCTAACCCCTGCAACCAAGTCGTTGTTGAGAATATTGTTGTAGAGACATGTTCCGATGAGGTTGCAAAGGAAAATGAACAATTAAAGCAAGAAGTGGCTCGCCTTGGCAAGGCTTTGTATGACAAGAAAGGCAAAGCCAAACAAATCCGACCTCCACAGGATAACACCACTGCGGGAGTGAACAAGCCTGTAGAGGGAGAAACTGTGATTTGTAGGCTATGCCACAAGGAAGGCCACAAGTCTTTCCAATGCAAGGCGATGACCGGGGATAAACAAAGGCAAAAGCTCAAGCAAAAGCCATCAAGCAAAATCTCCAACACCTACATCAAAAAGGTGAACAAAAAGGATGCTACACCATATTTGATCAAGAAGAAAAAGAATGGAAAGGTGATAGCAATCAAGGCCAACAAGCAAGCCAACAAAGGAAAAGGGACCAAACGCATCTGGGTGCCGAAGGAGATAATTTCAACCATGAAAAGCACCAAGAAGGTTTGGATCCCGAAAGGGAAGTGAGTAGACCGAAGGTCTTCGGGAAATTTGGAGACTTGGCTAAATTGGGATGTATATCATGGGATACATCATATTGGATCAAGTTTATTGCCAAGTGGGTTAGTGAAAATTTTGGACCCAAATTTCCCACCCATGACTAAGGTAACTAGTTTTATTGTATTTCTCGTCTTTAGATATGCGTATCTATTTATCTTTTATCTAGTTTACCTTTCTTGCCTAGTATTACATTTGTTATGTACTTTTGTTCAAAATCATGCATACTAGGTAAATCATATGGTAGGATTGCTAGTTTTTAAGTTCATATACTCAAGCAAACCTACATGGCTTAAAATGTTTAGTTAAAGCACGGCACATAGCTTTTATATCACTCCATAGTAAATGATGCATCAATTGAAAATTTTGATTTCTACAAAGTGTATCATTTAACTTATATGTGCCAAAGTTTGGATTATGGATAATTTGCCCCTTTTGATATCAAATCAAAGTGCATGTCTCCTACAAGTATTCAAAACTTGTATGCACACCTTTAGGGGGAGGTTACTCTATAATCTAACACTTTGAGACTAACACCTTTTCAAGTCTATTTCATGTGATAGTCTCATTGTAAGGAAAATGAAGTCCCCGGAGAAAGACAACAATCTTCCACTGCAAAATCTCCAAGAACTCTCATGTCTCTCAAGCTCGCCATTGATCTTCAATTGGTATCTTTTGAGACTACCTTCAGTATCATTTACATGTCTTCTCCAATATTTGATTAGACTACATTTCATATCATATGCTTCCATGCTGCTAAAAATGCATAAGTAGTTAACTCATATTCTGTTACCTATGCATAAGGGAAGCTAGTCTTTTCAAATCATGTCTTGCACCTCTAATTTTCACATGCTTTTTCTAAGAAGAGGATCTCTGTCAGGGGGAGTATTTCTTCATCTCTAAAGGGGGAGAAAAACTCTTTCTAAAGGAGAATACTCATTTAGGGGGAGTAATCTTTTGAGGACTCTTTCATGTGGTATCTTTCATATTGTTTAAATTAATATCCTACAATTGTGGTACCATTTGATAGATTTCTTATTGAGGGCAAGTTTTTATTTACTTCCTACATGCTTTTAATGTCTTCCTTTTCGGTGGTTGATGCCAAAGGGGGAGAAGTTTAGGGACCAAAGCAATGAAAACTATATCAAACACCAAACACCACCAATTTAAAATTTTATATCTCCAAATGGCTTTTCAAGTGGTTTTGGTTATTTGGTCCAAAAATAGGAAGTAAGTGAATTATGGAGTTAGGGGGAGGCTTAAATCCATAATATCACATTGTGGGGTCATCCATGCATCTTAGCAAGTAGATTGCATATTTTCATTCAAATACTTGTATTATTTGCTTGCTTTGGTTGTGTTGTCATCAATCACCAAAAAGGGGGAGATTGTAAGGAAAATGGACCCCGGGCCTTTTGGCTAAATGAGTTTTGGTGTTTGATGAACAACACAATCCGTGAACTAATAAGTCTTCTAGTGTTTGTGTTTGTAGTTCACAGGATGCGAAGAGAATTGGACCAAGGCAATGAGGATGCAACACCTCAAAAGAAGACATAAAAAGATGCATAGGAGTCCAAGACTCAAGAACAAAGAAGCCCGAAGAAATCAGCGAAGAAATCCAAGAAAAAGGGCTGTCAGCCAGCGCCTGGTGGCGCACCGGACATTGGTGTCCGGTGTGCACCGGACTGTCCGGTGAGGTCCCGGACAGTCTGCGCAGAGAGGACGCAGGAAGGCACTCTCTGGCTGTAGCACCGGACTGTCCGGTGTGCCAACGGGCAGACGGCAACGGTCGAATCCAACGGTCGGATCCAACGGTCGACTGCTACAGGCGCCAACGGTCGGCTGACGTGGCGGCACCGGACATGCTACAGTGTGGTGTCCGGTGTGCACCGGACTGTCCGGTGCACCCGACGACAGAAAGCTGCTGCTTTCTGTCCAACGGCTAGTTGGGGGTGTGGAGGCTATAAATACCACCCCAACCGGCCATTCTCATGTGTGAGAGCCCAAGCAACATACCAAGACACATAGTGCATATTTCCAAGAGCTCAAACACCCAAGTGCTTAATAGAATCACTCGGTGATTAGCGTAGGTGCTTTGCGAAGTGCTTAGGTTAGTTAGACCGCTTTAGCGCTTGCTCTAGGTGAATCCTAGTTAGTTGAGTGAGTTTTGTAAAACCACACAACCCCTCGGCTCTTGCGTGAGTCGTTGTAATTGTACCGAGTGGGGCGAGAGTCTTGCGAGACCGTGACAACCGCGTTTGTGTCACGGCCGCCACCGTGTACCGGAGGGAACGAGGCCCGCGGCGTTTCGGCCGGAAGCTCGATAGTGGAGACGGCGGGGAGCGTCCGAGAGGAGCCAGAAGCGGAGCACCACTTGCGCGTGGAGAAGGCCCGCGGCTCTCTACGGAGTTACTCGACCGTGGTGCTTGGCCCTCGCGTGGGCTTCCCTTTACGTAGGGGTACCAACGAGGATTAGTCAGGACCTTGCGTGGTTCCGGATACCTCGGTAAAAATACCGGCGTCATCCACGAGAGTTTGCTTCTCTACTTAGCTCTTTACATTCCGCATTTATATTAAGCATTTAAGTTTCAATCTTGTAGTCATACTTATTTAGTATAGGTTGAAACTTAGCCTTTTGCGGTAGAGATAGCAACACTTAGACAAAACCTAGTTTGCACATTCCAGTTTTGATTATTTGCATAGGTTTTGCTCTAGGGATTTAATTGTGGCCTAGTTTAGTAAAAGTTTTAGAAGTCCTAATTCACCCCCCCCCCCCTCTTAGGCGTCACCCGTTTCCTTCAGGCCAAAAATGATTCCGTTTTGGTGCTTAATGCCAAATGGGGAGAAATTAAGGCCAAAGCAAATGGATCAGCCAACCACTTGTGAGTTTCAAAAATAGTAGAGTTAGAATTTGCATTTTGCCCAAAATCCTCTTATTGCAAAATTTGGTCTCTTATGGGGGAGAATTTTGATTATGGGAAAAAGGGGGAGTTTTTGGCACTTGATCAATTCTACTCATGGAATATCTCTCTATTTGCCCAAACAAGTGTGTTTGACTTAGAGATAGGAAAAAGAATTTGATTTGCAAAAACAAACCAAGTGGTGGCAAAGAGTGATCCAAATATGCCAAATTATAGTCAAAAACAATTTGGTCTTCAATTGCATTGATTTTGCACTTCTTTTGTTGCTTTTTGATGTGTTGGCATAAATCACCAAAAAGGGGGAGATTGAAAGGGAAATGTGCTCTTGGGCCATTTTTATAGTGTTTTGGTGATTAGATGTCCAACACAAATATTTTGAACTCTTATGTGATAAATAAAGTGAGAAGTGCAAATCATATAAAAAGGTATATTTCTAGACTTAGTACATTGTTTTTGAGTACTAACATGGTTATCTAAGTTAAAAATAGTGCTGAGAAAAGAAGAAACGAATTGGAAAAGAGTTAGCTGTGTACAGCCAACTACAGCTCGGCCTGGCACACCAGACTGTCCGGTGGCGCACCGGACAGTGTCCGGTGCCCCAGGTTGGCTGCCAGTGAACTGGCTGCTCTCAGGAAATGACGGAGTCGTACGACTATAATTCACCGGACTGTCTGGTGGTGCACCGGACTGTCCGGTGAGTCATCCGCGACAAACTCATCGCTCTCAGGAAAAGGAAAAAGGCGACGTGGCTATAATTCACCGGACTGTCTGGTGGTGCACCGGACTGTCCGGTGAGCCAACGGCGCCAGCGCCAACGGTCGTCCGCGTGATCAACGCGCGACACGTGGCCTGCTCCAACGGTCGGCTGGTGCAACGGACTGTCCAGTGTGCACCGGACAGTGTCCGGTGCGCCACCTGGCGCAGAGGAGCAACGGTCGGCTGTGCCCGATATGGAAGGGGATCGTACATCGGACATGCTATAGTGGTTGTCCGATGGCGCACCGGACTGTCCGGTGCACCACTCGACAGAAGGCAAGGATAGTCTTCCACGTTGATCTCCAACGGCTCCTAGCTGCCTTGGGGCTATAAAAGGGACCCCTAGGCGCATGGAGCAGAACACCAAGCTTACAAGAAACATTATAAGACTCCAAGACTCCGACTCCACGCATTTGATCGATTATGTTAGTGATTTGAGCTCCGTTTGAGTTGCGTACTCCCTGTGCTGTGTTTTGAGCTCAAGTCTTGGCTTGTGTGCGTGTGTGTGCTGTGGATTTGAGTCTTGCGTGTGTTGCTCTCCCTCTCTTACTACTATGATTCTCTTGTGACAAACTTGTAAGGGCGAGAGGCTCCAATCTGTGGAGATTCCTCGTTGGAGAAAGACTATAAGGAAGAAAGTCATGGTATTCAAGTTGATCATTGGATCGCTTGAAAGGGGTTGAGTGCAACCCTCGTCCATTGGGACACCACAACGTGGAAGTAGGCAAGTATTACTTGGCCGAACCACGTGATAAAAATTGTGTGTCTCGTGTGTTGCCTCTTGTGATTGCTTTGTTCGCACGAGCATGTTCCATAGCCACTTGATTTCACTAACTCCTTAACAATCAAGTTTGTGGCTATTTAGTGTTTAATTTTACAGGATCACCTATTCACCCCCCTCTAGGTGCTCTCAAAGGGCAAGGCACCCATGGTTCAGGATAATGAGGGCTATATTTTGTATCCCGCTAATTATCCTGAGCACAAAATTAGGAGAATTCATGCTAGAAAACCTCACACTGTTTCTCATCATGCATTCATGTATAAGAATGAGTCATCTAGCTCTAGGCATTCTACTCATGTTAAAATGCCTAAAAAGAAAACTCCTACTGCATCAAATGAGCCTAATTTTTCATTTAAGACTTTTGATGCTTCTTATGTGCTGACTAACAAATCAGGCAAAGTAGTTGCCAAATATGTTGGGGGCAAACACAAGGGATCAAAGACTTATGTTTGGGTACCCAAGGTGCTTGTTTCTAATGTGAAAGGACCCAAGACCGTTTGGGTACCTAAGAACAAGGCCTAAATTATTTTGCAAGTTTATGCATCCAGGGGCTCAAGGTAGATAATTGATAGCGGATGCACAAACCACATGACAGGGGAGAAAAGGATGTTCTCTGCCTATGAGAAAAACGAAGATCCCCAAAGAGCTATTACATTCGGGGATGGAAATCAAGGTTTGGTCAAAGGACTTGGTAAAATAGCTATATCACCTGACCATTCTATTTCCAATGTTTTTCTTGTAGATTCTTTAGATTACAATTTGCTTTCAGTTTCTCAGTTATGCAAAATGGGTTACAACTGTCTTTTTAGTGATATAGGTGTTACTGTCTTTAGAAGAAGTGATGATTCAATAGCATTTAAGGGAGTGTTAGAGGGTCAGCTATACTTAGTTGATTTTAATAGAGCTGAACTTGACACTTGCTTAATTGCTAAGACTAATATGGTTGGCTCCGGTATCACCGACTAGCCCATGTTGGGATGAAGAATCTTCACAAACTTCTAAAGGGAGAGCACATTTTGGGACTAACAAATGTTCATTTTGAGAAAGACAGGGTTTTTTAGCGCATGTCAAGCAGGAAAGCAAGTTGGCGCTCATCATCCACACAAGAACATCATGACAACGGGCAGGCCACTAGAGCTACTCCACATAAATCTATTCGGCCTGATAGCTTACATAAGCATAGGCGGGAGTAAGTACTGTAGTTATTGTGGATGATTATTCTCGCTTCACTTGGGTATTCTTTTTGCAGGAAAAATCTCAAACCCAAGAAACCTTAAAGGGATTCTTAAGACGGGCTCAAAATAAGTTCGGATTAAGGATAAAAAAGATAAGAAGCGACAACGGAACAGAGTTCAATAACTCTCAAATCAAAGGCTTTCTTAAGGATGAGGGCATCAAGCATGTGTTCTCTTCTCCCTACACACCTCAACAAAATGGTGTAGTGGAGAGGAAGAATAGAACTCTACTGGACATGGCAAGGACCATGCTTGATGAATACAAGACACTGGACCAGTTTTGGGCTGAGGCGATTAATACCGCCTGCTACTCCACCAACCGGTTATAGCTTCACCGAATCCTCAAGAAGACATCTTACAAACTCCTTACCGGTAAAAAGCCCAATGTGTCATATTTTAGAGTCTTTGGAAGCAAATGTTTTATTCTTGTTAAAAGAGGTAGAAAATCTAAATTTGCTCATAAGGCTATAGAAGGCTTTTTACTTGGTTATGACTCAAACACAAGGGCATATAGAGTCTTCAACAAATCCACTGGACTAGTTGATGTTTCTTGTGACATTGTGTTTGATGAGACTAATGGCTCTCAAGTGGAGCAGGTTGATCTTGATGAATTAGACGATAAAGAGGCTCTGTGTGTCGCGCTAAGGAACATGTCCATTGGGGATGTGTGTCCTAAGGAATCCGAAGAGCCTACACAAGCATAAGATCAACCATCATCTTCCATACAAGCATCTCCACCAACCCAAGATGAGGATCAGGCTCAAGATAATGAAGATGAAGATCAAGAGGATGAGCCACCTTAAGAGGAGGGCAACGATCAAGAGAGAGATGAAGAAAATCAAGACAAGGAAGATGAACAAAAAATTCAGGGTCAAAGACCGCCACACCCAAGAGTCCACCAAGCGATTCAAAGAGATCACCCCGTCAACTCCATTCTTGGTGATATCCATAAGGGGGTAACTACTCGATCTCAAGTCACACATTTTTGTGAACATTGCTCTTTTGTTTCCTCTATTGAGCCTTACAGGATTGAGGATGCATTAAGAGATTCGGATTAGGTGATGGCAATGCAAGAGGAGCTCAACAACTTTACGAGAAATGAGGTATGACATTTAGTTCCACGTCCTAATCAAAATGTTGTAGGTACCAAATGGGTATTCCGTAACAAGCAAGACGAGCATGGTGTGGTGATAAGGAACAAAGCCCGACTTGTGGACAAGGGTTATTCACAAGTCAAAGGTTTGGACTTTGATGAAACTTATGCACCCATAGCTAGGCTTGAGTCAATTCGTATATTACTTGCCTATGCTACTTACCATGGCTTCAAGCTTTATCAAATGGACGTGAAGAGTGCCTTCCTCAATGGACCAATCAAGGAAGAGGTCTATATTGAGCAACCTCCTGGCTTTGAAGATAGTGAGTACCCTAACCATGTCTATAAACTCTCAAAGGCTCTTTACGGGCTCAAGCAAGCCCCAAGAGAATGGTATGAATGCATGCGAGATTTCCTTATCACTAATGGCTTCAAAGTCAGCAAGGTCGATCCTACTCTCTTTACTAAAACTATTGCAAATGATTTGTTTGTATGCCAAATTTATGTTGATGATATTATATTTGGGTCTACTAACAAATCTATTTGTGAAGAGTTTAGTAGGATCATGGTTCAAAAATTCGAGATGTCTATGATGGGGGAGTTGAGATATTTCTTAGGATTTCAAATCAAGCAATTCCAAGACGACACTTTCATCAGCCAAACAAAGTACATTCAAGACATACTTAACAAGTTTGGAATGAAGGATGCAAAACCCATCAAGACACACATGGGAACTAATGGGCATCTCGACCTCAACATGGGAGGTAAATCCGTAGATCAAAAGGTATACCGGTCAATGATAGGATCTTTACTCTACTTATGTGCATCTCGTCCGGACATTATGCTTTCCGTATGCATGTGTGCAAGGTTCCAAGCCGATCCTAAGGAAGTTCACCTTAGGGACATGAAGAGAATCATGAGATATCTAGTTTACACTCCTAAGTTTGGACTTTGGTACCCCAGGGGATCCACCTTTGATCTAATAGGTTATTCCAATGCCGATTGGGCAGGGTGTAAAATTGATAGGAAGAGCACATCAGGGACTTGTCAGTTTCTAGGGAGATCCCTGGTGTCTTGGGCTTCAAAGAAACAAAACTCAGTAGCTCTTTCTACCGCCGAAGCTGAGTATATTGCCGCAGGCCATTGTTGTGCGCAATTACTTTGGGTGAGGCAAACCCTCAGAAACTACGGCTACAAATTGAGCAAAGTCGCTCTCCTATGTGACAATGAGAGTGATATCCGCATGGCGGAGAATCCCGTTGAACACAGACGCACTAAGCACATAGACATTCGGTATCACTTTTTGAGAGATCACCAACAAAGGGAGGATATCAAGATAGTTTATATTAATACCAAAGATCAATTAGCCGATATCATTACCAAGCCACTCGACGAGAAACCCTTTAGCAAACTTAGGAATGAGCTAAATATACTTGATTCTCGGAATTTTGATTGAAACATTACACACATAGCTCATTTATATACCTTTGATCGTATTTCTTTCCTTTGGTACATATACATATTTCTTATTCTTCTTGTGCCAAAGCTAAGACTAATGTGCTTCAATGAGTATTTCTTTTGTTAGTCTTAGATTGAAAGGGAAATGGAGTATTCGGCAAAGACAACGCTTCCACTCAACTCCATCGGTATTATTTACCCTTTGCCGGTATTCCGCCATCTCTCTAATTTGGTATAATCTTTCACTCATATATTGTTTACCAAAGGGGGAGAAAATAACGAGGGCTCTCGAAGTCTCCATTTTTTGGCGATTAATGCCAAAGGGGGAGAAAGTATTTAGCCCAAAGCAAAAGGACCGCACCACCACCAATTTCAAAATTTTCAAGAATTTTTCAAATAGGTATCTAAATGTATTTGGTCTTGTTCAATTAGTATTTACAAAAATTGGTAAAACCCTCTTGAACGCTAAGAGGAGAATTTTACTCAGGGGGAGTTTTGTTTAGTCAAAGGAAAAACATTTGAAACAGGGAGAGAAAAATTTTGAATCTTGAAAATGCTTCTTGGAATATTATTCATATGCCTTTGACTATTTGCAAAAAACTTTGAAAAGATTTTACAAAAGAATTTGCAAAAATAAAACAAGTGGTGCAAACATAGTCCAAAATTTTAAATAAAAGAGAGCAACCATGCATATCTAGTGAAATAATAAATTGGTTTAATTCTAAGTAACCTATGCGCTTACATTATGCAAACTAGTTCATTTCTGCACTTATATATTTGCTTTGGTTTGTGTTGGCATCAATCACCAAAAAGGGGGAGATTGAAAGGGAAATAGGGTTAACCTTTTCCTATAATTAATTTTTGGTGGTTGAATGCCCAACACAAATATTGGACTAACTAGTTTGCTCTAGATTATATGTTCTACAGGTGCATAAAGGTTCAACACAAACCAATAGAAGATTAAAGATAGGGTTCAAATTCAAAGGAGCAAGAAACTTGAGTGTGCCCTGGTTTGGCGCACTGGACTGTCCGGTGTGCCACCGAATAGTGTCCGGTGCACCAGGTCCGTACAACTCCAAACTCGCTACTCTCGGGTTTCTTCAGCATCGCTCCGCTATAATTCACCGGACTGTCCGGTGTGATACCGGACTGTCCGGTGCACCAGCGGAGCAACGGATCCTTCGCGCAATGGTCGACTACATAATGCTCATGACAGCGCTACAGTTCGTGACAGAAGTCAGAGGCGCACCGGACAGTGAACAGTGCCTGTCCGGTGCGGCACCGGACTGTCCGGTGCCACCAGAAGTCAACACTCCAACGATCGTCTATGTCAGAACCCTAACGGTTGGGTGACGTGGCTGACGCACCGGATAGTGTCTGGTGGTGCACCGGACTATCTGGTGCGCCCATCGATAGCTATACATGTCCAAATGGACGTGCCGGGCCAGCCCGGCACGGGCACGACTGGGCACGACCCGAATCAGTCGTGCCCAGGCACGGCACGCTAGTTATACAGGCCGGGCCGGGCTGGCACGTGGGCCATTAATTTGTGCTGCCCAGGCACGACACGCCCAAGGTTAAACGGGCCGGGCCGGGGGCACGTTTAGCCCGTTAGTGCCGGGCTGGGCTCGGGCCCAGTAACCAAATATACATAATATAACAGATTTAATAGAAATGCACATAAAACATCACATTAAACCATACATGTACACAGAATACATCAAATTTAACAGAAATACTTGTGGAGCCTTAGTGCAATGTTGCCTCATTAAAAACCTTCCTAGGTAAAAACTCACACCTCGTGAGAAAACCCTAGGAAGGAAAAGAGTACAACCAGCTCCTTAAATTATTTATAGGTTCATTGTTCAGTCCACAGTCCATATGAGCATATTACAAATAAGAGAACATAAATAGGTAGGCAAAGAAAGAGAGAATAAGTTTAAGGTTGTTTGCTTTTGGAACTCTTTGGTGCTGCTTCCTTTCTCGCATCTCCTCCTCCTTCATGTTCCTTTCTTTTGCTCCCTGGTGATACTCGTTGCTCATCATCTAGGTACATATCTTCAAAGGTTGCTTCAAGTTCTTTGGTTTCCTTCTCCACAGTATGTTGTTTGTGCTAGTCAGCCAACTCCCAATCCTTGATACATGAGAGCACTTCCACCATGTCTGTCGTCAACCATCGTCGCCGCTCCTCGAGCACCCTGCTAGCTAGACTGAAAGTAGATTCTGAAGATATTGTAGAAACAGGGACAGTCATAACATCTTTAGCTAGTATAGAAAGAATAGGGTAAGTTTGATTGTGGCGTTGCCACCACATAAGAATGTTGAAATCAGGCCCAAATTTAGTTTCAGTGTCACTATCAAGGTAAGAAGTTAACTCAGATAAACCAGTAGATGTACCAGCTGTACCAGTATTGCTGTAATTTTCATCATCACCATATATATCATCCCATGCCTCTGTGGCCTTACTAGAACCACTACCTGATTGTGGTTGAGGAGTCAAGCAAACTCCTCCAAATTTGGCCTCATAAATTTGATACATCTTAGTTAACTTGCATCTAACACATGAAGGATATCTACTATAGTCAGTGCCATTAAGAGAAGATAATCTTTGAAGAACTTTATGAAAGCCCCTCATCTTTGCTCGAGGATCAAGAATGAAAGCAAATGCATGAAGAATGGGTATTTCCCTCCAATATTTCAGAAATTTTGTTTTCATAGGTACAACAACATTTCTTAAAAGTTCATGATTCTCATATGCATTTAGATGTCTAGCAATTTTCAAAATATGATGCAACATTAAAGGTGATGTAGGGTAATATATCCCAGAAAGTGCAACAGTTGAGTCATAGAATAATTGAAGGAAACACAACAATTTTTCAGCAACAACCCAATGATTATCACTCAATAAAAAAGACACATCCTCTTTGCAAGTATAATTAGTTCTAATCCACACAGAGAAAGTGCTATGATAAGGAACTAAATGTTTAAGCATCAGGAATGTTGAATTCCACCTAACATCCATATCTATTCCAAATTTACATGGTCTAACACCAACACTCATGCAGTACTGTTTATAAGAAGCAATTCTTTGATTTGAAGAGTTTAAAAATGTTATAGCTGTCCTAAAGTCCTCAAGATATGGTTGCAAATGTTTCAAACAACTTTTAACAATCGGATTAATAATATGGCAAGCGCAACGCTGATGCAAAAAGATAGTACTCAAATCACTCTCATTCCTACTAGGTGCAGGTATCAAATGGCCAATATAACCAGAAAAGACAGGTTTCAGAACATCAATTGCAGTTTTGTTAGATGAGGCATTATCAAGCACAATAGCAAAAATCTTATCAGTAGTGCTATAATCATTTGCAACCATTTCAACACGCTAAGCAATGTTAAGACCTGTATGAGCAACCTCTATAGGTCTAAGACCAAGCAATCTCTTTTCTAAACACCAATCAGAGTTCACAAAATGAGCAACAACACTAATATAGTCCTCTTTAGCTTTACCAGACCATATATCAGATGTCAAAGCAACAGATGAAACATGTTTAAGGACTTCAATAAGTACTTCAACACGATCATTAAACAGTCGAATCAAGTCTCTAGCAGCAGTTTGCCTAGAAGATTTAATAAACCTTGGATTATGGGAACGAGTTATATACTCCTGAAAAGCACTAGATTCACCAAAACAAAGTGGCAGGTCTAGCCTAGCAATTAAGCGACAAAGCTCAGTTCTAGCAACAGAAGGGGAATACTCCCAATGATTAACAGATCTATCTGGATTATATTTAAGCAAAGACTGAGATTTCCCAGATCTATCCTTCTCTTTTTTAGCAAGGCAAAGATCCAAGTGTCTGATCAAATGGCCAGTTCCAGATGAAGATTTAGCAGACATACTATTCTTGCAGTGAAGACAAGTGGCAGATACTCTTACCTCCTTACCATTTTGCATCGCAGTTACCTCCTCAAAGTGCAGCCATACCTTAGAGGTCGGAGCTCTCCTCCTAGGACGTTTATCACGCACAGGGACAGAGGTGCTCACGTCGGCCGTTGGGCTTGTGGAGCCCGTGTATGTTCGGGTCAGTTGGGTCCCGGCGCCGTCTAGATCGATGGTAGCGGGACCAAGGAGGAGGCATCGAGCATCCTCTGCCTCATTATGTGCTTCAAGCCGCCGCTCCTCGACCACGACATCGTTATTGAGCTCATCGTCAGCCAAGTCCATGGACATGGCCACTGCCTTAGTCGGCTTCTCAGGCTCCTCACGGTGCGCGGCGCACACACAAGGCGCACACCTGAACAAATCAAGCTTATGGTTAGGGTTACGTGCTCACGGCGGCGAAGCGAGAGAACGAGAAAGAAGACGACACCTAGAGACCGAGAAAGGAAGATGACACACACACAAACGACTCACGATGACAGAGCGAGAAAGGAAGAAAGGACCGAGAGAACGAGATTTAGGGTTACCTGCAACACCGGAGCACCGGATCCACCAACGACAAGGCAGGCGACAGAGGTAGAGGAGCGAGCTTGGCGCAGATCGAGGTTTAGCCGTTTAGGGTTAGGGTTAGGGTGCACCGAACAAGCGGAGCGAGAAAGGAAGAGGATAGGACGGACCGAGAGAGGAAGAGGAAGATTAGCGTCGGGCCGTCGGTCGTCGGCCGGAGACCGGAGTTCTCCACCGGCGCTGGCCCCCAGCAAGCGCTAACCCTAAATCTCCAAGCCGAGTCGCCCGCGACGCGAGAGAGGAGAAAGGAGCAGAGCAGGCAGAAGGTTCTGAAATTTGGAGAATGCGACCGTGTGTCCGCGGGGAGTCGGGGACGGACGCGTTTTTTACCCGGGCCTGTGCCGTGCCAGCGCCTTAACCGGGCTGGGCCCGTGCCAGCACCGCGTGCTAGGCCACCTGCCCAAGCACGGCACGCGCACCGGGTCGGGCCGGCACGGGCACGGCGGCTTGCGTGCCGGGCCGGGCCTGGGCCGTGCCAAGGCGTGCCGGGCCATGGGCTACATATCGGGCCGGCCCGGTTTGGTCATGTATATCGACAGCAGCCTGTCCCAACGGTTGTTTTGGTGGGTTAGGGCTATAAATACCCCTCAACCACCATCACTCCAACTATGCAAGCATTCAACACTCGTCATTCAATACAAGAGCAAAGTGCAACACTCTAAGACACAAATCAAAGCCTCCAATCCAATCAAAATCCCCGATTCAATTCTAGTGCATTAGGACTTGCGAGAGGATCACTTGTGTTTCTTTGTTGCTCTTGTTTGCTTGGCTTGGCTTTCTTTTCTTTCTCAATTCTTACTTTCAAGTGCTTTGTAAGTGAGGCAAGAGATACAAATTGTGTGGTGGTCCTTGCGGGGTCTAAGTGACCTGTGAGATTAAGGAAGAAAGCTCACTCGGTCTAGGTGACCGTTTGAGAGAGGGAAAGGGTTGAAAGAGACTCGGTCTTTGTGACCACCTCAACGGGGACTAGGTTCTTTAGAACCGAACCTCGGTAAAACAGATCACCGTGTCATCCGCTCCATCTGCCTTTGATTTGTTTTCCCCCTCTCTCTCGGACTCGGATTTTATTCTAACGCTAACCCTAGCATGTAGATTGTGTTTTAAGTTGTAAATTTTAGATTACGCCTATTCACCCCCTCTAGGCGATCTTTAGGGACGTAGAGACATTGGCATACATTATGAAAGCTTGTGTCATCATGCATAATATGATTATTGAAGATGAAGGAGATGTGGATGCAGAAGAACGTTTTGACTCCCCTGAAGATAATGTACAACCTTCACACACACATACACCTGATGTTATGGAATTTATCAAGAACCACAAAAAATAAGAGACAACGAAATCCTTCATCAGTTACAAGAAGATCTAGTAGAGCACTTGTGGCAGCATAAACTAGATAAATATTGACTACTTATCTGCATTGGTTGTTGGTTGAGTGTGTGGCCAGATGGAGGTCCTTAAATATTTTTCTACATTTGGTTTGATTCTTAGATGCCACATACTGAATGGTTCTTCGGTTATTGTTTTTTCTTATAACCATTATATTTGCTTTGGTTCTCTCTGTGCTAGTCCGGTTATCTCTTCAAATTTATAAGAACTCATCCTAAACTCTGTTAAGTATCACATTGTTATCATACAGAAATGTCATCGAACAAGTAATTTATTTAATAGAATCCAAGCAATCTAATTCTAAGATTACATGAAGGTTATAATCACAATTAAAAGTTGATCCCACGACGATGATTTATCGCACTTCGTAAGCTTTTGTAATACTGTTGCTGATCTGCATCCATTCCGCTAATGTCCACTGTCATTATTCTTTCTTCCTCTAGCGTTCTCTTCATATGCATACGGTCTTGTTCACTTGCAACCCTTGTTCGCTCTATCTCAAGTCTTTCCTTCTCAATTTCTAGAGATTTGTTGAATCTTTCTTCCTACTTCACTTCTTTGTCTACATTAGCTTGTTTCTTTTTCTCCCACAAATGGTCCAATGCCTCAATGCAACCATCAGCACCACCTCGGCGTAATAGTTGCTTACTCTCTTTCCTGCCAAAGGGTCATGTAGGTGCATCACCCTCTAGAGCTGCATCACCATTTAAGGTACCAATCAAATCTATAACTGAAGATGATGCCTTCTGTTTCTTGTTACTATATTTTGTTGAAGCTAATTGATTCATCTTTTCATTCCACTTCGGCTCTAGTCGTAAAATATTCCAACAATGTATGAACTAAAATGATTTGTTATCTTTATCCTCAGCCTTGTACAAAGAGCATGCATCAGTGAGCTGTACAAGTACAATTATGAAAACAAGAGTTTCATGTGTGCATATTAAGTACATATAAGACAATAACCAAAATTCAGGCATTAGTTATTTGGTACCTTGTTTTCAAAAGTCTTTCCACTTTCATTCCTACCCTCAATCCAGGACATACAACCACATAACTTATTCACACACTCTTGGATCGAGGCCCAACGATGCATAAGTGAATATTGGTTGCGATCTAGTACGATTTGCTTTTCAGAGTGGAAGATATCATATACCCTTGTCCAATAAGCAGAACGCTTTTTATTTGTGCCTTGAATTGGATCAGTACCTATATTCAACCAGGCTCTAACAAGCAACAAATCCTCCTCCTCACTAAAATTCTTCAATCGTTTTTTGTTACCTTTTTTCATGGAAACAATTTCCACATTTGGTGATACCTGTTCCATGGGAGTACTAATTGAATCATCCCAACCTATAATGTTATTGTCTTTAGTCCCATTCAACAAGCCTGTATAAAATCCATCTCCTGCCATTCTCAACTTTACAACACGATTTAGTTGACGTAGTACCCTACAAAGACAGGAAGCACAATTATAGAAGATAGTTGTTGCTTCCATATTCGATGCTACTACAAACAATAACGAAACTAAATAGGCAACAATACTAGTCAAACAACAATGAATACAAACCCAATGAATCAGATAAAGTTGAGGCCAAATCTTCTATTGATAGTAAAATTAGTGAATGCAGCCAATCTAATTAGTTTGTTTCCAATCCTTTTATGAAGGCTGAGGAGTCGTGAGGTTGCATGCCAAGTGATGACTGAGACCGAGCCCTATAGCAATGGCCACGAGGAGGTACATGCTAGCTTTCCCCAAATCACTTTGAATCCACATCCAAGTTCTAGTTTTACTTTGAATCCACAAATCTATCTATAACTGACCTGAGCGTTGGAGGATGCGTGGGATGGTGATGAGTGCGCTGGTCATCGGGGATTGCTTGCAGGGAGGAGGCACGGGATGGCGACGAGCACACTGACGATTGGCTGCGGGGAGAAGGAGGTGCGGGATGGCGGCGACCACGACGGTGAATGCGTGGAGGGAGAAGGAGACGTGGGATTGTGGCGACCAAGTACGCGCGAACCAGTAAAATCAAGATGATTTCGTGCCAACTCGCGTTTCTGGGGCGCCTAGAAAAATCCCGTTTCCTAGCTACAAACGAGAGACTTTTGAGGGACACGAAAAAAGTGGGGCCAGTTTAAGAAACCTGATAGAGATAAGTTTTAACGTTTTTTTCTAAAAACTTAATTTGAGGGGAACTTTTGGTGAGCTCTTGGAGATGCTCTTAGGTCATTCAATCCCCTTCGATTTTATGGCTTCCAAATTAGCCCTAAGAACATAAGAGAAATATCACACCGCTTGTACTACATACGAGCCTTAACTATCTGCGGCCCATTAAACATGCGTCAGATGGGCTCCATATCTTCTCTTCTTCCAAGCCTGGCCCTTTAGAAACCCATGGCCGCAGCCGTCAATAACCCTTGCGCGCAAAGACCTCGCGACCCTCCCACCGCGAAACAGTGCCGTAACGGAGCGAGGGTAGGTCCGTCATTACAGGCATCCAAAACCCTAGCCCGCAGGTCCTATATAAGCAGCGAGCCAGGCGAAACCCTACCGATTGGGTCCAACACCAGCCGCCGCCATGTCGAAGCGGGGTAAAGTTGCCTCATTTACCCAGCTTGATTCGTCCATTTCTCGTCGATTGATTATCCACCCTGTTGCCATCTCGCGTTTCTAATGGAGTTCTCGCTTGGCGTGGTGTCTCGTGATGTTCTCCAGGCAGGGGAGGTTCGGCGGGGAACAAGTTCCGCATGTCGCTGGGTCTGCCAGTGGCCGCGACGGTGAACTGCGCGGACAACACGGGCGCCAAGAACCTCTACATCATCTCCGTCAAGGGCATCAAGGGCCGCCTCAATCGCCTCCCGTCCGCCTGCGTTGGCGACATGGTCATGGCCACCGTCAAGAAGGGGAAGCCCGACCTCAGGAAGAAGGTGATGCCCGCCGTCATCGTCCGCCAGCGCAAGCCGTGGCGCCGCAAGGACGGTGTCTACATGTACTTCGAAGGTAGCATACCGATCTGGCGTCACCAATAATTGCTTAGATTTACGTTCAATTTACCTTTGGTCCTGGTGAAACATGCTGTCTATCTAGTTTAGACGTGAAACCGCAGGGCCGCGAGGCTATTTAGCTTTTTCTGGAGCAGAAGTAGTTAGTTTCTGCAACGCCATTGCGTTGATGATTTCCATTGAATGTTTTTATCCGTCAGGGGTAGTCCGTAGGAGACTCCCATCGCCTTGTGTAGCAGCGTCGCTGACATCAAAATTTGGGACTGACACATTTCACACATTTTTGCATTCTGTTATTTTTACTGGTTCACATCGTTCTGTTATTTTTTACATGTTTTTGCTTGTATTAATGTTGAAAAGAATGTTACACATTCGGATTTATGGATTGCCACTCGACAACAGTTTTCTGACGGTTGGACGTCCATGTCCTTCGGCTTAATTGTGGAGCAAACAAAAAATGTTTGTATATTCCCAAGCAAACGTCAAATATTAAGCCTCTGGGTGTTGAGAGGATCCAATTGAATTTTCTCCATCTGAAGGCGGCCTCATATTCCATTGCCCTTGGTAGCGGCGTTGCTGCATTGAAACTTTGGGACTGGCCATGAGGCAGACAGTTCTACCCCATGTTAATAGAACAAGCTAGGTTTAGTGTATTTATATTTTACCAAAGTCTTTGTTTTTCGTTTATTTATGTCAGTTTTACAATCACGCTTGTCTTTATAATTGCTTCTATTTGATTTTATTGTGAGGTGTTTGTATTAACTTCGAGAGAACACCAACACAATGCTTATTGACGGAAGGGCTCTTTAGTTCTTTCAGCTTTTTTGTGGAGCGAACATTACATGTTTGTATGTTCCAAGGCAAATGTCAGAAATAAAGTTTTATCTGTAGAGGTTTGCTGGCTAGGATTTTCATCCTTGAGGCCATCCTCCATTTGAAATGGTCTCATATTCCATTGCCTTGGGTAGTGGCATCGCTGCATTGAAACTTTGTGACTGGCCATGAGACATATATTTCTTCTTTCAATACTTATGATGATTCCATGCTAAGTTCCGGTGCTTTGTAACACTTGATTGTTTAAGTCCTCTATTGATTTCTACTGTCTATTCTTATGCCTTTTCTCTTGTTATTAACTGTTGAACTGGCCTGGCTCTACCTTTTTTGTTATTAACTGTTGAACTGACCTGCTCTACCTTTTTTGTTATTAATTGTTGAACTGACCTGTATCTATCCTTTTTTGATATTAAATGTTGAACTGACCTGGGTTGCTGCCTTTCATTTGCAGATAATGCTGGAGTGATTGTGAATCCCAAGGGTGAGATGAAAGGTATGAATTGTCCACAATAATTCCTCCAGCATTGGGCCTATTCTGTTTGGCATGGCATGACAAACTATCAAATTTGTCTTGCAGGTTCCGCTATCACAGGACCTATCGGCAAGGAGTGTGCTGATCTTTGGCCTAGGATTGCTAGCGCAGCAAACGCCATCGTTTGAAAGCTTGTTGGAATATGTTCAGACTTCTATATGATCATCTTATTATCAGTTGCTAAGAGTGCTATTGGGCTTAATGGGCCCTTTATGTTTGTTCACTCAATTTTGTAGTAAACAGAATTTGGTACACCAAGGGATCTATATAACAATGTATGCCATAAATTTTCTGACTATCATTTCTCATGAAATGCTTATATTGTTTATATTGCTTTGGTGACAGCAAAATTTTTGGTAGTCTGTTTCCCATCGTTTATGTTTGTTCACTCAATTTTTATTTGTTTCCTATCCAGCTGAAATGTTTTAATGTCATCATTCTTCCTCATTTGTATGAACATGTACAATAGAGTTCTGTGATTAGTTGTATTTCCAGCGAGTTACAAGCGTGTAAAATGTTACATTTCCAGGGAGTTACAAGCATGTAAAATATTACATTTCCAGGTAGTTTAAAATGTTTCTAGTTATTAATATTATATTCTAATGTTACATTTCCAGGGAGTTACAAGCATGTAAAATATTACATTTCCAGGTAGTTTAAAATGTTTCTAGTTATTAATATTATATTCTACTCCCTCCGTTCCTAAATCTCCGTCGCATGAGCTTTTTGCTTGGTTTGCTCAGTAGCAGGCGCTTTGTTTCTTGTATCCGTCGTTTCGTTTCTACAGTGGCGTCATTAATGCGCTGCCAGCCCACCATCCCGTTAGCTTCTTTATGGAGCATCAACGTGTGCTGCTAGACCACGTACGCGAGCGCACAGTTCTGAGCAAATGAATTAACGCTGGGCCATTAAAAGCATCGGAGGGAGCTGTGCCTTGGTCACTGTGCCCATGGTTTACACGATGGAGATTTAGAGCAACTCCAATAGTTATGTAAATTTTAGCTCTCTAAATCACATATTTAAGAAGTTGCTAAATGACTTTTGGAGTAAAAAAATGTGAGTTCTCCAATAGTTCTCTAAATATAGGTTGTAATTTTGTTTTGTATTTATCCACATAAAAAATAAGCCACAAAAACTATATAATGCAGTCAACATTTTTGTTTAGGGAGTTGTTAAATAGTTGCCAAATGTAGAGAGAAAATGAGGTTAGATGACAAGTTGTTAAATTTAGAAAGTTAATTTAGGGAACTGTTGGAGAATAGTTTTCATGTTAACTACCTAAATTATTGATTTAGGAAGTCTTTTAGAGAACTACTGGAGTTGCTCTTAGGAACGGAGGGAGTATGTTTTAGGATCGATTTTGAAGCCCTTATACCAATCCGTAATTGAAAATTTTGATATCGAGTAGATTTGTTCTACTGAGTGGAATATGGTAACATACTTATATTGTTGATGAGTAGATATGTGTTTAGAGTTTTAGGTTTTAGTGAGTGGAATAGGGTAACGTACCTTAATTGTTGGTGAATAGATTTGTTCTACTCAATAGGGTAACATATCTTAGTTGTTGATGTGTTGACTTCGTTGTTGATGTGTTGACGCATCATTGGGCTTATGTGGATTAGGGTTTGGGGGTGAATTACTTGCCTTGACTGCTTAGCATGAGCCCACCCAATTTAGGGCCCAATTAAGGAGATGGTTAGTTTTGTTAAGTCCAATCCGATCTTCGATGATCAAGTTGTAGAGGGTTTGGGGGCGAGTTACTTGCATTGACTGCCTAGCATGAGCCCCTCTCAATCAAGGGCTCAATCAAGGAGATGATTAGTTTTGTTAAGTCCAATTCGGTCTTCGAAGATCAGCTGTAGAGGACACCAACGATCATTTTTTTTGTTTTCTACATTCCTTATACTTAACTTTTCTGGATTCCATCCTTTTACAAGTTTACACCTATAGACCAATTGGTGACAATGATTACCATAATTATTTACTACAACATGATCTCCTGCTTTAGAACGAAAAGATACTTTATTATGTTGTAATCTGTAACCCTTGTGGTTCAAGATCATATGCTATTTAAACATGTTGAGTGGAAGGCCTTTTGTGCGGATTCGCTAGCATATACTATGTTATGTTATGCTCAACTTATATGGTTTGATCCTGAATATTCTTCTTAACAACATAACACTACATGTCCACAAACTTGGCATCGCCACTTAACTTACTGTTATAAGCGTAAAATACCGATGACTCATTATTGCAATAAAATCTCAGTGGTCACTCTGTGCTATCAACCACTCTCAAATCCGGGTACGAATTTCTTCATATATATTGTCCGCCCATTTGCCTTATACATTGCTACAAACTCAACGTACATTGTCAATGATGCTCTCACTGTCTATTTACTCCTCTTCCAAGAAATAACTCTCCCAGAGAGTGTACATATGCTGAAGTAGACTTTAGTATCTTTACAACCTTCTTAGTCACTATATGCGTAGCCAACTATTTGTAGGGACCTAGATCTTCTGTATGTTAGCATGAGACTTTTTAATACCTCGCAGGTACCTTAGAGCCTTTTCAACTGCTTTATAGTTTTCCATGCCTAGATTGATCTAATATCTCTCTAGCATCCCAGTAGTAAATTCTAAGTTAGGGTGAATATACATAATGCTTCCGATAGTAGAAGCACATGGTACTGACTTCGTCTGATCTTTCTAACACTGATTCTGGGGACATTAATGATTCTCAAACTTACCACCCTTGACTATTGACACATGTGTGGCCTTACACTAATGCATACTATACTTCTTTACTACTTTTCTTTATGACTTTCGCGTGAGTCCTAATATTCTCAATTGTCTATCTCTGTGAATTTCTATTTCTATAATATAAGGGCTTCTCCCATGTCTTTCATTTCAAAAATTCGAGGAAAAAACATTTCTGTTTTGTCGGCGTTTCGAGACCGGGGGGTCCCTAGGCCGACGAGTGAAATATCGCCGCGTGCCCCAGCCCAGATGGGTCGGCGCGAGGCCGAGCGCGAAGGGGGGAAGAAAGGCAGCCGGAGACGGGCGTGAGAGAGGTGGAAATCCCGCGGCCTTCGTGTTCGTCCCGCGCCCAGGTCGGGTGCGCTTGTAGTAGGGGGTTACAAGCGTCCACGCGGGAGGGGGAGCGAGCGGCCTCAAGCGAGCGCCTATCCCGTCCTCTTCCCCGCGCGGCCAACCCTCTGTAAGAGGGCCCTGGTCCTTCCCTTTATAGGCGTAAGGAGAGGAGCCAGATGTACAATGGGGGGTGTAGTAGAGTGCTACATGTCTAGCGGAGGAGAGCTATCGCCCTAAGTACATGCCGTCGTGGCAGCCGGAGAGGTTTTGGCACCCGGTTCGTGTGGTGTCGTGGTCGTCGGAGGAGCGCTGGAGCCTGGCGGAAGGATAGCTGTCGGGGTTGTCGAGTCCTTGCTGACGTCCTCTTGCTTCCGTAAGGGGGCTGAGAGCCGCCGTCATCACAGAGCGTACGGGGCGCCATCATTGCCTATCTGGCGGAGCGAGCCAGATGGGACGCCGGTCTTGTTCCCCGTAGCCTGAGTCAGCTTGGGGTAGGATAATGATGGCGCCTCCTGTCGACGTGGTCGGTCCGCGCCCTAGGTTGGGCGATGTGGAGGCTCCTCCGAGGTCGAGGTCGAGTCTGTCTTCCGTGGCCGTGGTCGAGTTCGAGCCCCTGGGTCGGGCGAGGCGGAGACCGTCGGCTGAGGCCAGGGCTGAGTCCGAGCCCTGGGGTCGGGCGAAGCGGAGTTCGTCGTCTTCTGGGGTTGAGCCCAAGTCCGAGCCCTGGGTCGGGTGGAGCGGAGTTCGTCGTCTTCTGGACTGAGCCCAAGTCCGAGCCCTGGGTCGGGCGTAGCGGAGTTCGCCGTCTTCCGGGGCTGAGCCCGAGTCCGAGCCCTGGGTCGGGCGGAGCGGAGTTCGCCGTCTTCCGGGGCTGAGCCCGAGTCCGAGCCCTGGGTCGGGCGGAGCGGAGTTCGCCGTCTTCTAGGGCTGAGCCCGAGTCCGAGCCCTGGGTCGGGCGGAGCGGAGTTCGCCGTCTTCCGGGGCTGAGCCCGAGTCCGAGTCCGAGCCCTGGGTCGGGCGAAGCGGAGCTTCCTATGGTGCCTGAGGTCGGGCCTGACTGCATGTCAGCCTCACTCTGTCGAGCGGCACAGCAGTCGGAGCGGCGCAGGCGGCGCTGTCCTTCTGTCAGGCCGGTCAGTGGAGCGGCGAAGTGACTGCGGTCACTTCGGCTCTGTCGACTGTAGGACGCGCGTCAGGATAAATGTGTCAGGCCACCTTTGCATTAAATGCTCCTGCGATCTGGTCGGTTGGCGTGGCGATTTGGTCAGGGTTGCTTCTTAGCGAAGACAGGGCCTCGGGCGAGCCGTAAGTATGTTCGTCGCTGGAGGGGGGCCTCGGACGAGACGGAGATCCTCCGGGGTCGGCTGCCCTTGTCCGAGGCTAGGCTCGGGCGAGGCGTGATCGAGTCCCTCGAATGGACCGATCCCTGATTTAATCGCACCCATCAGGCCTTTGCAGCTTTATGCTGATGGGGTTACCAGCTGAGAATTAGGAGACTTGAGGGTACCCCTAATTATGGTCCCCGACATGTTTCTACCAGTAGATCCTTATCACTACTAGCTAAAAGTATGCCATGAAGATAAAGAACAAGGAATATATAATTTCCTTTCTTAAACTTTGCATGAATGCAATTGTCTTCCTCGTTTTGATCGAAAAACAAACTTTGCATGAATTTCTATTCTATCTTCTGCTAGACAATCCCATATTTGGAAGTAGTTGAGCATGTGCTTTCGACCAATCCACAACTCATTTGGAGTTTTGGATATTGAATTACTAGTGACTGTTGAGTATATGGACAACGATTTTTAAAGCTTCCATCACAGACCCAATGGTAAGCTGGAGTAACTTAGCATACTCATTACCACATCCATTAGCGTTCTGTTTCGCCTTTCGACTACCCTATTCTGTTAGGGTTCACCAGGTGTAGAATACTGGGCAACTATGCCATTTTCTTTTAGGAACTTCGCAAAAAAGGCCCCAGGACCTGTCCATACTCAGTATGGCGTCCATAGTACTCCCCCATGATATGATTTGACAATTTTTATCTTTAAATCGTGTTGTTTTTTCTATCTGAGCCTTGAACTATTTAAACTTGTCTAAAACTTCTGATCTTTCCATAAGGATAAATGTAACCGTAGCGAGAGTAGTCATCTGTGAAGGTTATGATCGAGTTGAACCCATCTACAGTCCTAACTAAAAAAGGACCACATATATTTGTATGGATATTTTCTAACACTCTCGTACTATGCTTAACATTTTTTCTTAATCTGCTTCGCAAATTTACCCTTAATACAAACTCTGCATTGCTCTAAGTCTGTAAAGTCTAAGCGATGGAAAATATGTTCCTTAACAAGATGCTTTATCCCCCTCCAAATATGATTCATACGATAGTGCCATAATTTCGACGATGTCTCTACATCACTTCTTTTTCTTTTACTTCCATCGCTAGATGGAACATTTTATGGTGTATCTAAAACGTTAACAACATCAATATGCGAAGATAAATAAAGCATGCCTTGTCAAATGACGAGACCAACATCTTTATTATCAAACTGAATAATACACAATGTATGTCATAGAAGTGACATGAACATCGTGACATCTGGTCTAGAAAATGAGGTGGTAGCAACTGAGTCGAGGACTATCATTATCGTGCAGAGATATAGATGACCAAATGAGCCGTGTCTGGCGAGCCGGCCCGAGACACGACCCATTTAATAGTGCCTGACCAACCCGGCACGAGCGTCGTGCTGTGTTTGGGCCGTAGCCTCGTCCTGACACAATTTTTTTTATTTTACAAAAAATCATATATACATATGTATAATTTATATTCAATATTATAAATATCTGAGCATGATGTTATACTGGTTAGACAGCTTCATCCAGTGTATCTGCTCTTCTTTGGCTAGCCTAAAACCGGACTGACACTAAAATATTTGGGATGGTTCGGTTAGTCCATTAGGCTGGTGGCAATGGGGGCTAGAAGGGAGGCGAGAAGGGCCCTCTACCGCCCCGCGCTAGGCGATAGGCAGGCGAGAGAGAGAGGGCGACGGCACTCACGCCCGGCGAGAGCGGGTAATATCGCCCCGCTCTCGCCCGCGTTGGCGCGCGCGTGTGGGCGAGAGGGACGCGAGAGGGGGGCGACGCACTGACGGGGCGAGAGTGCGGTGGCGCGACGTGATTGGTCCATGTGTGCCACGTGGGCTAGCCGTTTTTTTACCGTTTGGAGTCCAAAAAATTCGAAAAAATTGCAAAAAATCACAAATTTCATTCCCAATCCATCTATGTTGTGTGATTTTAAATTCAATAAAAAATATTATGTTGTGTGATTTGTAAGCGTTGAAACAAATCTGTGTGAATTATTTAATCCTGAAATAGAAAAGCTGATGTGACTGTGGGCTAAGGCTATAGCCTGTTACAGCCTATGCACTGGAGCAGCAGAGGCGAGAGTAAATGCGAGAGCTGACGTGGCAGGGGTGAGAGAGAGAGAGGCTGTCCACTGGACTCAGCGTTAGACCCTGACAATCTGTACCCGGACCCGTCTCGCCTCCTATGGGCTATGGCATGTGCCTCCCCAGTCCCCACGGAGGCCGCCGGCATGCCTCTCGCGGCCGTTGCCGCGCACCTCCACGTTCGGCGTAGCGCTGGGGGTGCGGCTGCTCGACGCCCTCTCCCAAGCCCCTGGCGGCCTCCACAGGGCGCTCGCCGCCGCCTCCTCCACGCCGCGTCGCCCGCGGTCGTGGCCTGTGCTCGCCGTCCTCAAGTCCATCTACACGCTCTCCAATAACACTTACGTCGAGGGCTTCCTCGGCCTCCAGGTGCACAAGGGGTTCAGGAACGGGATCGACGCGCTCGGGTGGTCGTAAAGGTCGCCGTCATCGTCTCTGAGGTCGCTGTTTGTGTGTGTGTGTGTGTTGGGGGGGGGGGGGGGGAGGGATTCTGGGGTTATGGGCGCGCTCGCTGCGTCAGGTTCCTCGGTTTCGCCACCCCAGTAGCTTAGTCCTCCTTGGCTGTAGCAAATCTGAACCCCCCAAGTTGCGCTCTTCGATCCGGCCTCAGAATCGCTCTCCCTCGTCGTGCGAGTTAGCCTTTAGCACATAGTAACTGTCTGTACATTTGCTTTTGTCAGATATATGTTGAAGCGGTTCTTCATCCAGTGCGTGCAACTATGTTCGTGTACGAATAGACAAGTGTGGTTGAAGAAACTATACATCAATTTAAGGATCCAATCGCATTGACTTCATCCATCAAATCTTTTTTGTCAGAGTAAATTCTGACATGGAATTCTGAGTGTTGTTTTCTAGATTGCCATCCAGTCGGAGTTCCAATTCTGTAGAATGTTGGTTTGGGTGAAGCATAGTTTGTAAATTTGACCACTCATTGTAGCTTAGCTGTAATGGAGATTTGCAACCTGGTATTACTACTAAGGCTTTTCATTGCCTACTTACGCTGGAGATTTGTAATGCGGTAGTAGTGTAGTACTACTAGAGCTTTACATTGCCTACTTACCCCGTAGCGTCAAACATTTTAGTTCATTAAGATTTTAATCTTTGCCGTAATGCAACTGTGGATACATTACTCTCTATAGATCTGTAGTTTGTTCTTGGATAACTCAAATTAAACAGAAAATCAACAGAATTGGATATCTGGGATTTCATGGGCCTATGATTTATCAGCAAGATCATTAACCTTACTAAACTCAAAGAGTATAATGTTGAACATTTTTGCTATGCTTATTCATATTGTTCTTGTTAGTTCCAACTCTTGATCCTTCTGCACATAAGGGCACAGGCAAAGGCCCAATATATTAAGTTTACTTATTACTGTGCTGTGTTGCCATGTTATTTTGATTCTCTGATGTATCATTGCTACATTCTATCCTTGAAATTCTCTGATGAGCAGACCAAATCTAGACTCTGCTACGAAGAAATACTTAAGAGATCCTCAGAACTTTTATTTCTATAGATAACATAGTTATATACACAAATGACTCTTCTGGAGACTCACTATCACATTCACTTGTGACAATGGTAAACAAGTGACAGCAGATTGACACATACATTAAATCTAGTAATCTACATTAGTTGAACTAAATTCTTGAACTTCTAATGATGTAAGTTTATTTTAATGGAAATGAAAAAACTGTGCTCGATGTCGCACAACTTCAAATAAGACACTGGGTCTTAGTTTTTGTGTGGTTGAGACTTGAGAATCATATCCATGATTCAATGGTGGATTTATACTTGTAGTTGTAGGGATTTAATCCATTTAGTTGCGCAAGAATGTCAGATGTGTCCAGCATGTCCTCTTCTTTCATATGGTCCTGAAAAAAGGTAAGAGATCTTGTTAACTATGCATAGAAGTATTCCAGGTTCTTGTTTAAAAACAATGAGAATGCATAAGAAGAATCATGTTTTCCTTAATTCCAGGTTCTCGTTTGATAAGACTGTGTATAGTTCAATTGAAAACTTACAGTTTGTTCATAATGTTCATGACTCTGGGAGCCTGATTGCGCTGCTTCACAGAGTTCATCATTCTTGGCAAACCTTCCACGGACACGGGGCCTGCTATCCGCCAAGGTTTTTCTACATGCGTACTGCATTTCGTTGTATGTCAGGCTGTCAGCACAGCTGAATACGTAAGATGTCCATGCGGAGGTACCTCTCTATTGAAATGCTCAATGGTACCTTTATTTTTTTGCGGAAATTTCTCTCGTTCCGTTTCTTTATGTACCTATGGATCTTTTCCTTTCTCTCTTCAGGCGACAAGCGGACGACCTTAAACGTGGAGTCTTCCAGTACTGATAGTTCTGTCGGAGGTAACGTTGCTGGGTTCCCGTTGCATCCGTTTATCAGGTGCTGATTATTTCCTCCTACCTGTTTAGTTAACATAATTCTGTGTAAGAATCGGAAATGGTATGCATGGTCAACTGGTTACTTTACCTGTGCTGTGTACCTAGGTTTTTGAACGTTACCTGCATCTCTGCATTAGTGTTAAATGTCCCTTGCATGGAATCTGTGTCGTCATATGTTGTTGTCAGCCCTTCACCTTCCATCATCTTAATCATCACCATACTGTTGCTGCCGGCACTGCTGAAGAATTCCTGTTGTGATGCATCTGCACTGCAGCCTGGAAGAACTGCTCCAGTTTGCTGATACATGGCTCCATCCAGACCCATGAACCCTCCAGCTGCTACGGCTGCCATGAAGCACTCATCATAGTCTGTAGCGAGCGGCATCAAGGCAGATGCACTGCTGCTCATCTGCACTGGAGGAGGCACCTGCTCGTCTAAGGTCTCTGGAAGTCCCATCTGGTCGAACTGCCCTATGCTGGCCTCATCGGTGGCAGTTGGATAGTATGCTGCTACCTCTGATAGGCCATCGATCTGCGGGAGGAACCCGGCGTCAAGGCCATGGTGCTGCTCTTCCTCCAGGAGGGCTGTGAGAGTGGTGTCGAAGGATGTCAACGGGGTGTAGGCTGTGGCTCCACCAGCAGCTGCGGTGTCTTCACTGTAGCCGCAGATAGGAGGGGTGGTAGCGGTAGACGAAGAAACATCATCGTCAGTGGCAGGGAATGGGCCAGAGGTGGCAGTCACCGCGGCAAAGAGGTCATCGCCCAGGCCGTCGCCGTAGTAGAAGTCGAGTATATGTGCAGCTATGGGGCTTGAAATTTCCTCCTGCAAATTTCAGAGCGGGACAAGACATGTGAGTCCTCTTGTTTTTTGGTTGTTAAACGAGTGTTACTCTCGTATGCATGTCATAAGTTTTGAAGGCAAATCAATATACAACTTCTCAAAATAAGATCATGTGTGTGTGATTCGGAATAAAATGACAAAGACAATAGACGACATAAAACAAAGAGAACATCTTTTATATATTCTCTGGTAAATCACAAGGCCCAAATCTGAAAGAAGCCATGATGTGTTATGCCTTTGATAAATGTCTAATAACCATTGAATTACTTGTGCAGGCAAGCACCTGTTGTCCTAGGAAACGTAACGGATCGGACTTGTTGCCATTTTAATTACAACTCCACATGGGCATCGGCATGCGTTGATGCATATATAGGCATATATGATGCAAGAAACGCGGCAGCAAAAGGATGTCGAGAAGGAAATGAATGAAATCGCTCGGTTAATTGGGTTTCATAAGAACATCATCCCAGAAAGTAGGAAGAGGCGAGCAAAAACCGTATGTTGGGTCAGAGAAGCAAAATTACAGCGACGACGATGCGGCAGCAATCATCGGGAAGCATGGCGGGCACCAACGATCTTCAGCGCATGGAGATGATCAGATTGGCGCGCGGCGCAGGAGCTTCTCGGGTAAAAAAAATCTCTCCAACATATTACATTGATCCTTGAGAAGAGAAATGGTTCTACTCTGTGGTTATTATATAATGGGAGAAGGGGGGGGGGGGGCATGCGTGCGAGCAAGGTGGGCCGAAAATAAGCCTGTTTTGGCCATGCAGATGCACATGCATGACTTCCTCTTTTTTTTTTTTTTTGGCCAAGATGACAACACCGAGGAGCAAGGAAGCTAGTCAGCTCCCAGAAGTTTCTCTGCTACAATTGCGGTCGGGAGAGGTACGGGATAGAAGCGAAGACAGGATTGAACCAACAATAAAGGCAGCGAACATAAAATTGGACGTCCTATAAATGCTGCCGCTGCTGGTGGTGCATGGTCTAATGCAAGGATGCTATTTTGGCGCAGAGACTGCTTATTCCGGCCTGGGAAGAAGTCCTGAAAGAATTCGGTCACTCCTCGGACCCCGATGAACGGGGACGTTTTAGCTGCTGGTATGGAACAATATATTTTGCAATGACGATCTCTTTTTAGTCATTTGACAGTAGAGAGGGCATTATTGTGTTTTTTTTACTTAATATATGGAATTAATATATCGTATCGTGTCTGCCTTAGCCCTTGCTACTGTAGAAGATCTCTTAATTTGCTGATAAGCTGGAAAAAATATAGTGTAAGCACATCATTCTATGTATGTATATGTTATCTCTCTACATTATGATCTGACAATAATTCAAGCTAGGGCGGGAGGAGGGAGACGACTTACAATGCACAAGGCATCTGGGATGGCCATGGCCATGGCGGCTGCGTCCTCCTCGAACAGCATCATCATTATTTGTATACGATGGTATCAGCTAGCCGCTCGATCAAATAATGGAGGCTGGGGGAGAGGGGGAGGGATATGATGGTGTCCCCCATGGAGAACGCAGGAGCTCGATACTTATATATGCGGAAGGGAGAACAAGAACAACTGCACGGGCATCTTTTTTTTTTTTTTTTATTTTCATTTTTTTCTCTCCCTTCCTTTTTGCTATAATTGGGTGGTGCCGTTGGTGAGACGAACCGAGCCGACAAACAACAGCCTGGTGTGGTGGCGCTCGATGGAGTTTTTGGCGTTTACTACTCATATATGGTGCATATATTCATGCGTGAGAGTACGCAAGTAGCTAGCTAGGTAGATGTGACTGTTGGATCGATTAGTGCAGCTGATTACTGTCGTACGTGATTACCTAGCTAGCCCGGCCGTACACTGGCAAGCTACTACTAAGATACAGTACAGAGAGACAAGGTCGAGCCGACACCGGGGGGTTGGATTGGAATCTGGTCGGGTAGTCGATCAGCTTTGGGTCACCTCATGTCTCTCTGAGGCCGCTGCCTGCACGTATGGGTAGTCGACACATATATCTTCATCCTCCCGGCCCCCAAGATCTCCATTTGAAGCGGTAACATGCATGCTAGCTAGCGGTACTAGTCCTATATATGAGGCTTTCGCTAGGTAGCTAGCCATATATATACGATCGGCAGGGCACCCGATCGAGCTTTGGCGTGACAGATTCCGATCTCGATATGATTTCAACACCGGCCGGCGATATCTTGTTGGAGGAGCGATAGATCGATCGTCTCTTGTTCTTGCCGTGTCTGCGCTCTCTACATGCAACACCGTGCCCATCCTGCCTCGACTACTGGCTGGTGGACGACACGTGTGGCAGATTCTGCGTCTGCGTGAGCCAGAGCTAGCATGCATGAACCCCACTGCTGGTGTGTGTTTATAGGGAAAAAAAAAAAGGTAGAGTAACTCTTCTTCTTCCTTCGTCCGTATGGTGGAACAAAGACCAATGTCGTCGTCAATGGTGGCCGAAATTACCGTATCGAAAGTTGGAAACCACCGCCGTCCGAAGGTACGGCTGAAAAAGAAAGAAAGAAATGCATGCGCGCAGACACACGAGATGCAAAGGCTCGTACGCCTCAAGTACTACCAGGCCGGGGAGCTGGGCCAGCCTGGAACGAAGCGTGAGGCACACGAGCTGCTGGAGAGGAACCGAATGCCCATCCATCCATCCATCAGTCCCGGAGAAAGGCCGCGTTTCGTTTAGGGCACCGCACCACCCCTGCCATCTGCTGCAGTGCAGGCTGCAGAATCTGTCAGTCCCCGTCCCGTGGTGTCGTGTGCTGTGGCTGTGCTAGCTAGCTACTAGTACTAGCTAGCACTGGACACTGGACTGCACTGCAGCCGAAGGAGGGGATAGATCGCAGGAAGGCTAGCGCTAGCAGTCCCGTCCCGTCGGAGGCGGTCGGATTGGCGCTGGGGCTGTGGCGGCGCCGCCGGAGAACGCGACGCGAGCTGCCGAAGTGGCTGGCTGCTGGCTGGTGGCTGCCCTTGCCCCGCGGGCCGGGCTTGCGCGCGGCAGCCCGATCCGCGCCGCGCTACGGGTGTCCCCGCTTTGGTGGTACACGGCGCGACCGTCGATTCCCCCCCGTCCAGTCCTGGACCCCCGCGCCTACGCTTGCTTTGACCGTCCGGGAACGACGTCCTACTACACCTGAGGTGACGTGGTATATATACCTGTACCTGTAGGGGAATGCTGCTACTGCTAGTGCTAGCGACCGCTCTCTGTGGGCCATCGCTGTTTCTAGTGGTGCCTAAACTTATGGGGCCGTCGGAACTTGCTGGGCCGATTGTACTTGGTAGGCCCAACATGTGGCCTGGTTTCAGCCGGTAACTACAGTCAGTGGCTACCCACCGGCGGATTTCAGTTCATGATCCCGCGCCGCGGCATGCGCGCCCGTGCCCGTGCCCGTGCGTGCCTGCCCAGCCCAGCCCAACCCAGTCACCATTTTTCCACGTCGTTTTCTCCAACGATCCCAGCGAAACAAGTAGACGGCTCCGGCGCGGCAGCAGCGCACGACGGGGTTGCTTCAGCTCGTGGTGTCCGTCCGGTCGCTGCCACCCCCGGCTTGTTCTGCGCGCCAGTCGCCGTCCGTCTGTCTGCGCTCACATCTAGGCCCTAGCTAGCGCGCGGCTCTCTTCACATAATTCCAGTCGTCTACTGTACGCACCTCTTCTCCGCACCATGCATTCTTTGGGATGACGTACCGGGACGACAAGCGGGCGTGTACGTGCATCGGCAACCAAGCATACATCAGCAATCTTGATAGTTTTTAAAGATAGAGACCGGTTGTTGTTCAAATCACAGCAAATATATCTAGCTATTTGTTGAACCCCAAATTGAGCAGGCGGACGGTCCGGCCCTGAGGCCGGACGGTCCGCGGTCCGGACAGTCCGCGCCTGTGGGCCGGACGGTCCGCGCATGCGCAGAGCAGTTTAGGGTTCCGAGTTTTGTGCTATGTTTGTTGGCTAGATTTGCGGAATTAGCTCGGAATCCAGTTGTGTAAAGGGTCCAGCCCCCCTCCTCTATAAAAAGAGAGGTCTACGGCCGATTTGTAATCAACAATCGAATCAATACAACTTCTATTCGCATTTATTTCCAGTACAATTAGGAGTAGTTCTAGTCTAGTTCTAGTTTAGCCTCTCGATCCCCAAATTCTTCGCCTCTCTTCGACTCTACGCCGATTAGAGGAGTCTAGGTCGGCCGGCCCGAGCCTAGACAACCCCTAGGATCTCTCCTCCCCGACGGGGTCCCTCCCGGGAGCGAGATCCAGGCGCCGCCGGCGATCTTCCGCCGCCCCTGCACACGCGCGGACCGTCCGGCCGTCAGGCAGGAAAACCTAGCCCCTGCGCCAGGTCGCGGACCGTCCGGCCCCAGGCCGCGGACCGTCCGCGCCTGACCAGAGAGCACCGCCGCCGGTTCTTCTTGAGTATTTGGCGCTCCAAAAAAGCGTCAACATACTTTTTGGCGACTCCGCTGGGGAAAGCATATCTAGGCTCATCAAATCGGCCCTCAATGGCCGGTTCAAGGGATAGCTCTGATATTTCTCCAAGCAACATCATAGAGCCGACTTGGGAAACCTTGCCGGCTGACGAGCAGCTCCAGTTCGAGGAGCACAAGGAGCGGATGATCCAGGAGGCGAAAGCAAAGTTCTTGGCCAACTTCAAAGTAGACAGGAACAACAAGGTCGTCCGACATCGGGCGACTGATCCGGCTTCGCTCCAACCCACGCCAGATATCCCCAATGTAAGTAATACCAACGATCTGCAATCTCTTAGAAATTATGTAGAAGATCAGCGTGAACAAATGCAGAACATCATAGGGGGTATGCAAAGCGATCTTAAGAGACTAGTACGTGCATTTGATAAATCTAGTACTGCAAATTTTCCTTCGCACGAGGTTGAGTTAGGAGATAACGCGTGTAACACATCGGCTACAGGTTGTCACGACCAGTCACAACCCCTTTATGGGATGCCGATAGACACATACCCTAATCAACCGCAAATCGGCAGCAAACCAGCCGATCTACACATGCCCGGACCGTCTGCACGTGAGCGCGGACCGTCCGGGCCAGCAACAGTCGGGCCTATTTTTAATGAGTTACCTAGATATGCGCCCGAGCCACCACACACGGCACAGAACCTAAACTACCCAGTCGGACCGTCCGCGTGCAACAACGGACGGTCCGCACATAATCACGGACGGTCCGGGCCAATGTCCGGACAGTCCGCACATGACCTTTTTGAGGAGGATTGTTACCGGAATCCTCACCCGTCCCAGCAGCACTTCCCATCGCACTATACAATGCATCAACCCATTAATTCAAGATCCAGAGCCCAGGAAAGCTTTCCGGCCCCACCCAGGAGGCCGGAAAGAAACGATCAAACCTATGACCCATATAGGGCAAATGAAAATGCACCACGTAACTCAAATCAATGGGGGGAAAGACAACATGCTAATATCCAGCCAACCCCACCTATGTTTGACCAGAGAGCCGGTGGTCTCGCACCGGCTGCCATTGATATAGTAAGGGAAGAAATAGCCGGGGCGTTCCGAGATAAGCTCGGAGTAAGCATGGTCCCTGGGGGGCAATCATATCGGAAACCTTATGACAGCCGATTTGATCACCACCCATACCCACAGGGAACCAGGATACCCGAATTCGCAAAGTTTTCGGGTGATCAAGGGAAAAACACACGCGAACATATAGGCCAGTTCTTAGCACAATTGGGAGAATTGGCCGACACAGAGGCATTTCGCGTACGTTTATTTTCATTATCGCTAACAGGAACCGCGTTTGCATGGTATGCCACTTTACCTCCTAATTCCATTTCATCATGGGGGGATCTAAAACAAAAATTTCATGATCATTTTTTCTCCGGTGACTATGAGTTGGATTTGGTAGATTTAGTGTCGTTGCGACAGACAAAAGATGAATCGGTTAATGATTACATCCGGAGATTCCGAGATACAAGAAACCGATGCTTTCAAATTCATTTAGCAGAGAAACAGCTAGTAGGATTAGCCTTTAATGGTTTGCGATATTATTTAAAAGAAAGATTAGAAGGCATCCAATTCTTTACACTAGCACAATTACACCAGAGAGCTTTGGCTTGTGAAAGCCGAAGCAAAGAAACTGCTAAAACAACTCGTCACAACGTACATGTAGTAGAATGCGACCAAAGTAGCTCAGAAGACGAATCAGCAGAGGTGTATGCTGCTGAAATGGTTTGGCCAAAACAGGCCAAATCTTCGGCTTGTGCCTCCTTACAGCCGGTTCAAAAGAAACGGCAAGAGGAGGTTAAGTTTACATTTAATGTTGGTAAGTGTGATAGAATATTTGATGAATTACTTAAAAATGGCAACATTAAAATAAATCACACTGTTCCATCCGCCGACGAGCTAAAACGTCGTGCATATTGCAAGTGGCATAACTCATTTTCTCATGCCACTAATGATTGTAATGTATTCCGTCGACAGATTCAATCGGCCATTAACGAAGGACGATTGAAATTTCAGGAAATGCAGGTGGATACAGAGCCCTTTCCGATGAACATGATTGACTTCGAGGGCAATAAAGTCCTAGTTCGGCCAAACACAGCCGATAAAGACAAAGGCAAAGAGACAATCATCGGCAATGCTAAAGAGGCCGATGAGGATCGTAAAGTTTCTTGCAGGAAAGTGGTGGCCGAGAAGACTCCCGATGGAGGGGAGACCCTAAAGGTGACCGTCACAGCCTCCAGTACTGGGGGGCAAGCGCAGACAGGGAGACAGATGCAGGAGCCCGTGCTGCGTATCCTGGACGGTCCGACACGTAGGCGCGGACGGTCCGGGACCCCACCGGACGGTCCGGAGAGCTCCGGCGGACGGTCCGGCCGTACTCAGGACTTACGACGGCCACGTACTTTCAAACCACGACGACCAGAGATAGGTACGTGGAAAACAAACACATTCAAGGCAGCTGGTCGGTTGGTTAAAGCCGGCCCAACTTTTGATCAATTACTGTCTAAATACGTTAAAAAGAAGGCCGGCCCCAGTGACCGGCCAGCAAAGCGACCCCGCTCACCCATGCATGAGCAGCGCCAGGTCAGGCCGATTGGACCACCCCACCAATCGGAAGAAATGAAAGGTCATACTGTACAAGTGAGACCTAACATACCTGCATGGACACCTCCACCTCCATATCCACCTATGCCATATCCGTACACATATTTACCTCCGCCATATGTCCCAAATCAAATGTGGGGCATGCCACCATATCCATTTGGGATGCCGCAGTACCCCGCCTGGGGGGCACCCCAAACATCTGTTTTTGACAGGTTGACGCCAGTACAAGACCGGTTGAGCACTGTTCAATCCGGTCACCAGGCACAAACCCAACAGGATTGTCGGACTACTCGGCCTTCCAGGCCGACCAATCCGGCAGGGGGGCATATGCCTGCAGCAACTCAAAAAACAACAAAAAGGACATCATCAAAATAGGCACTGCAGATGTTGTCATACAAGAAGATAATAAAGGGCCGATGATTTTCGGCGAATCGGCCAACACGATCGAAAAGGATACGGCTACCATCAAAATAGCCGATCCAAAATACTCCATGCCTCGATGGTGCCCAGCGGGATTGACACGATCCCAAAAGAGAAAATTACAGCGCCTAAGAGCAAAGGAGAGCCAGGAGAAGGAGGCGGAAAAGACATTTAATGACACACATCCATTATACCCGCCACCGCAAAAGAAATGGAGACCGAAGGCCGTTGAGAAAAAACAAACGGCCACAGAAATAGAAAGTCAATCTGCACCAGGCGCGGACCGTCCGTCCCTTGCGCGCGGACCGTCCGCCGTTCACCAGGAAGTCTCTGGACAACCTGCACCAGGCGCGGACCGTCCGGCCCCCGCACGCGGACCGTCCGCCGTTCGCCAGGAAGCCTCCAACGACACGACAACATCAATGGAAGAGGACGACATGCTGGGAGAAGACCTGGTCGACTACGAGGCTTCTCCAGAACGCCCAGGTATGGATGTAAATATTATTACATTTTCTGCCGATTGTACTATTATCGGCGACGATGAAACTGTTGTTGCCCAGTTTGATTTTGGTCCTAAAGACGCCGCCTTTACTAAACCAAAAGAATCGGTAAATCATTTAAAGCCGCTCTTCGTGCGCGGCCATATTGATGGGATACCGATTGCTAAGATGTTGGTAGATGGAGGGGCGGCTGTAAATCTAATGCCTTATTCATTATACAGAAAATTAGGTAAACAAGATGACGAACTTGTCAAGACCAACATGACCCTCAGCGGTGTTGGAACTGATAGTTCGATCAAAGCCAGGGGAGTCACGTCCGTTGAATTAACCATCGGGACTAAGACCCTTGCTGCTGCATTCTTCGTCGCTGATGTAGAAGGAAATTACAGTTTAATCCTAGGCAGAGATTGGATTCACGCCAATCAATGTATACCTTCTACATTACATCAAATGCTGATACAATGGGTAGGCGATGACATAGAACAAGTACATGCTGATGTATCGGCCTGCATCGCTGTGGCCGATGCCCCTGTACTCTGGACTTATGAGACTGCTACATGTCTCACAGGAGTAGACTTTTCTGATTATCAATTCATAAGTATAGATAGAAAAGGTTTCATTCCTGTAATGCTAGAGCCAATGGAGAATCGGCTAAATCCTAAATAAAGTTAAATGATGAATACACACAAAGTTCATGAGTCTTTGGTCACGGACAGTTCGGCCGCCAAGGCCGGATGGTCTGGTCTTTCACAAAAGAGTTTGGACTTTAAGACCGGACCTCTTCCACAGCGAAAAGACAGTATTACGGATGATCCGGTCCCCGAGACCGGAAAGTCCGCCATCACACAAAGATCTTCTAATTCCTCTGTGGAGAACATGATAGAGGAATTCAGAGATCTTGATAAACTAGGACAGGAGTTTACATCGGCTGATCCTTTGGAGGAGATTGACATAGGAGATGGTAAAACTCCAAGGCCGACTTTTGTAAACAAGACCCTGGAGACCGATCCTAGAGATGAGATGATCGGTCTATTGAAGGAATATTCAGATTGCTTTGCTTGGAATTATACTGAGATGCCTGGATTAAGCCGAGAGATCGTAGAGCATCGGCTGCCTATTAAATCTGGTTTCAGACCTTTTAAGCAAAGAGCTAGAACATTTCGTCCAGATCTTCTCCCACGCATCAAGGACGAAATCCACCGGCTGCTAGAAGCTGATTTTATCAGACCTTGCAGATATGCAGAGTGGGTCTCCAATATTGTGCCGGTGGAGAAGAAGGAGTCAGGTAAACTTAGAGTATGCATTGATTTTCGCAATTTAAATAGAGCAACTCCTAAAGACGAATATCCCATGCCTATAGCCGACACATTAATCAATAATGCATCAGGAAATAAAATTATTAGCTTCCTTGATGGTAATGCCGGATATAATCAGATTTTCATGGCCGAAGAAGATGTGTCTAAAACGACCTTTATATGTCCAGGCTTCATTGGTTTATTTGAGTGGGTTGTCATGACATTTGGTTTGAAAAATGCTGGTGCTACTTATCAGAGGGCTATGAATTTGATCTTCCATGAATTGTTAGGAAACACTGTGGAAGTTTACATTGATGATATTGTAGTCAAATCGGCTGAGTTTAGTTCTCATATAGCTGATTTGCGCAAAGCCTTTGATAAAATGCGTCAGTATGGTTTAAAAATGAACCCACGTAAATGTGCTTTTGAAGTGTCGGCTGGTAAGTTTTTAGGATTTGTCATACATGAACATGGTATAGAGATAGACCCTGACCGAATCGAGTCTATTCGGAATGTGGGACCTCCGACCTGTAAGGTCGAGGTACAGAGGTTTCTCGGCAAGGTGAATTATTTACAAAGGTTTATTTCTAACCTAGTCGGGAAGATTGATGCGTTCACCCCTATTCTTCGGCTTAAGAATGATGCCGAATTCGCTTGGGGGGCAGAACAACAAGAAGCATTTGATCTTATAAAAAAATACTTATCTTTGGCCCCCGTATTAAAAGCACCACGAGCAGGAGTACCATTCCGATTATACATTGCAGCTGAGGATAAGGTCATTGGGGCTGTTCCGACACAAGAAACTGAGGGGAAGGAGCATGTGGTGACATATCTAAGCCGAAGGTTGGTGGATGCTGAAACAAGGTACACTTTTATTGAAAAGTTATGCTTGTGCTTGTTTTTTGCATGCACCAAATGTAGATGTTATTTACTGTCTAGTCATTGCACTGTTTCTGGTCAAGCCGATGTGATCAAATACATGTTGCATAACCCAATTATGAGTGGTAGAATTGGTAAGTGGGCTTATGCACTCATAGAATATGACTTGGCCTATGAACCATTGAAATCTATGAAAGGCCAAGTCATAGCGGATTTCATTGTAGAACATCGGGTTAATGATATTCATGAACTAGACATGTCATACCTCACTATTACTCCTTGGGCTTTATATTTTGATGGATCGGTTTGCAATGAAGGGCAAGGAATTGGCATTGTGCTTGTTTCACCAAGTAATGTCTCCTTTGACTTCTCTAGCCGATTGAAAACTTATTGCACTAATAATCAAGCCGAATATGAGGCCCTCCTATTCGGCTTAGAACTTTTAAATGGTATGGGAGTAAAACATGTGAAGGTATTTGGTGATTCTCAGCTGGTTGTCCAACAAGTGTTAGGAGAATATCAATGTTTTGATGGTACTCTAAATAGTTACCTTGAGAAATGTTGGAGCATAATTCATTCTTTTGACGAATTCAGTATTCGGCATATCTCTAGAGTTGAGAATCATAGAGCTAACGATTTGGCACAAGATGCATCAGGTTATCGGATAAAGAGAGGGAAGTTTCACAAAACTGAAAATCTGATAACCAGTGCAGAGCCAAATTCCCAGGTCGCGGACCGTCCGCATGATGGCGCCGGACCGTCCGGGGTTACCAGAAATGTTCTCTTAATCGATTCGGCTGACAATGAAGCCGATGCAAGAGATTGGAGGACACCTATACTTAATTATTTACGAGATCCCAATGTCAAAACAGATAAGAACATTCGGCGAACAGCTTTCAAGTATGTTTTAATGAGTGACGAACTTTACCGCCGAACAGTCAATGACATCCTGCTTAAGTGCTTGGGCCCAGATGATGCTATATTAGCCATGGCCGAAGTACATGAAGGGATTTGTGGTACTCATCAATCAGCTCCAAAGATGAAGTGGTTGTTGCGAAGGTCCGGTTTTTATTGGCCTAGTATGATAGCTGATTGTTTCAAGTACTACAAGGGTTGCCAAGTGTGTCAAAAATTTGGCGACCTACAGTTGGTCCCTGCAGCCGAATTACATCCTATTATTAAGCCTTGGCCGTTCAGAGGATGGGGATTAGACTTTATTGGAGAAATTCATCCTTCATCATCAAAGGGGCATCGGTTTGTGTTAGTTGCCACTGACTACTTCACCAAATGGACTAAAGTCGTTGCTCTAAAGAACATGACACACAAGGAGGTAATCGAGTTTATAACTGAGCATATTATTCATAGATTCGGCATTCCCCAGACCTTAACTACAGATCAAGGTACTTCTTTTATGTCAAAGGAGGTACGTGAATTTGCTGAATTATACAAAATTAGGCTGCTTAATTCATCTCCATATTATGCTCAGGCCAATGGTCAGGCCGAGTCTAGCAATAGGACATTGATTAATTTGATAAAAAAGAAAATATATGATAATCCTAAACATTGGCATAAGATTTTGTCTGAAGCTTTATGGGCTCATAGGATATCTAAACATAGGGCTACTAAAGTATCTCCTTTTGAGCTTGTCTATGGGTAGGAAGCAGTGTTGCCTGTGGAAATAAGTTTGAATGCTGTCAGGTTCGCTAGACAAAATGATCTAACTGCTACTGATTATTATGATTCAATGATTGATAATATTGATGAGGTGACCGACAAGAGGATGATAGCTTTGGGAGCAATAGAAAAGGACAAGATCATGGTAGCCAGAGCCTACAACAAGAAGGTCAAAGCAAAATCATTTCAAGTAGGGGACCTGGTGTGGAAGACCATTCTGCCTCTAAGGAATAAGGACCGGAAGTTCGGGAAATGGTCACCAAGCTGGGAAGGTCCTTATAAAGTAAAACAGGTGATGTCTGGTGTAACATCCCAAAAATCCTAATCTAGGTTTGAAACCCTAATCCACCTTTTTACCCCTCCCTCCATCCTCTAATTCTAAAGTCCTCCACTAAATTTTCCTTCATCATATGCATACATTTTGTTTGATCACAAAGCACCTCACTTAGATTCTATTTTCTAAACACTTAGAGTATCTACAAAATAATTTGTTCAAAAGAAAAAGATGCAAAATGGGAAATAGGAATTAGAAAGTAAAAAGAAAAAGAGAAAAGCCTTCTCCTCCCCCTGCTGGGCCGACTCCCGGCCCAAACCCGCGACTCCCCCCCCCTCTCGTGCCCGCGCTCCTCCTCCCTCGGCCCACTCCCGGCCTACCTCCGCGCGCGCGCCAGCCCGCTCCGCACTCCGCCTCTCTCTCTCGCTGACAAGCCGACCCCACCTGCCAGTCGCTCTCTCTCGCGCGCTCACTCCCGCTGGCAGACCGGCCCCACCGGTCAGCCGCTTCGTCGTCCGTCCGCCGTCCCCTCGCCGGGGTCACCTCCGGTCGTCGCCTCCGTCCTCCCCTCTACCATCCTGCCACACAGGAAAGTTTGGCACCGCTCCGTCCTCCTCCCCTTGACCAGCGTCCTCGCCGGTACCGCCCCGCCGTAGCGTCCCCTCGGCGGCGCTGTGCGCCATTTATGGCGGCACCGGGAAGCTCGCTGGAGTCAGGGAGCTCCACCGCTCCCCTTGCCCCCGCGCGCCTATAAAAAGCCTCCCCCGAGCTCCTCCTTCCTCGCACCGGCCTCAACCACTACCCTCCTCCCCTCGCCCGAGCCCAATTCGCGAAGCGCCGCCATCTTCCCCCTCTCCGGTGAGTTCCTCCCCCTCTTCTCTCTCCCTCTCTGTTGGCCCAGCGAGCGATTAAGTTAGCCTAGCAACTTCCTCACTTGGCCGCAAACTCAAAACACCACTTCCCCGCCCCAATCCCTCACCCAAAGGCCACCGGCGGCGATCCCCGCCGTGAAGCTCCGCCCCCTCCCCGCGGACAGCCCCCTCCTGTCCCCCTCTAGCCAAATTGAGCCCACCTCTAGGCTCGCCAGCCCCTCCCCGTGCTAAGGCACCTACGCATTGTCCAAGAACCGGGCCACCGGCGGCGAACCGCCGCCGAGCCCACCGGCGGCCGAGTCCCCCCCCGCGGACGGCCGGTTCATCCCCCCCGTCAACCGTAACGCCGTCCCTTCCCCCCCTCTCTCGCTGGCAAGTGGGCCCTATGCAACGTCGTCGCCCCCACGGCCGCGCCGTTCTCCCCCCCTCGCTCGTGGGCCGCCGCTGGGCCGAAAGCGCCTCAGCGCGCGCTCGCGCCCGGGGTGGGCCAAAATTCATGCCCCCGGCCCAGATGGGAGGAATTCCCTTCTCTTTTTCTTTTCCACCCCCTTTTCCCATTTAAATAGTTTTCTAAATATTTTATGCACAAAATATTATCAAAAAGGATTTCCAAGGTCACATAAAATAATGTTGTTAGGAAATGGCACACTATGTTTGATAAACTACTGTTGATGTATTGTTTTACTGTATGTTTCCTAGAAGAAGAGGGAACCGCAAATCCGGAACCCGTAGCCCCGGAAGAGGGACCAGAGCCCGAACTTCCGGAAGTAGGTCTTCTGTGCCAGGAAAGCTTCGACGAAGGCAAGTCCATCCTTCCCTTGATGCATAAATTACCTATTCTCTCTACCACTGCCTAGGCCGGGATCACGGGGGAACATTGCATTGGGAGTGAGAGATGGCCCGCATTAACATATACTTTCTGGATACGAAATGTGGATTGGGAAGAAGGGCAAGGTGTTTCTCCAAATAAAGTCTCTTTTTGAAATGTTTCGCGATGAAGGGTACTCACCCTCATCCCCCTGGGAGTGGGATGATCAGGGACTCCCTGGTTTAGGGGAGGGCCTAAGGTGTTGGCTCAGCTGGTTTAGGCGTGAGCAGAAGGATTGTCCCCTCATATAAGGACCGGCTTGTCATTTTCACTACCTGTACTCTTTTATCGTACAACCACTCGAGACTGTGTGGGCAGTCACTCAATCCGAATTCGTGCGGTCCGACCCCAGGGTTAAGAAGGCTGGGGAGCACCAGGAGGATAAGGAGGGGGAAAGTTTTGTCCGGTTTGGGCATGGTGGTGGCCTGACTCCTTCCGGATAACCGTTAAGGATAGGACGCACGAGTAAGGAAAGAGATCCGGCATTCGGGTCTCGCGACGGTGAGATCGCAGAAACCGGGCTAGTGGGTAAAGTGTACCCCTCTGCGCAGAGTTGAAACCTATTCGAATAGTCCGTGTCCACTGGTATGGATGAGTCTGGTATGGTATGGCAATTAGAGCTTTTTTCACTAAGTTTCTTAACAAGGAAAAGGTGTGATTAAATGGGTGTGGAAAAAGAAAATAAAGCCACGGGAGCGGGAAGCTCAGTGGTGGTTGAGTTTTGGTTACTTTTAAAACCATGGGAAAACCTTCAAGCAACTGCCTCTCTCTAAGAAAATGATGAGTGACTACAACTCCACCAAAATGAGCATGTACATCATAGGTCTCTTTCTCTCTACGGGAACGGGGTGGGCTTGCGGAATACCTAGTGTATTCACCCAGATTTATTTATGTTTTTCAGCAGCCGAGGACTTCTTTTCTGCTATGCTTGATTAAGAGGGCTGTGTCTGCACCCAGTTCTGCCTGTGGCTTGGGCTAGTGTATTTTCCTACTGCGCTTCTCTATTTGGCTCTCTCGAGCTTGTACCCCGGTATTGTAATAAATTTATCTAAACTCTGTACTATTTGAAGTAAGGAATGTGTTTACTAGCCTCCTGGGACTAGTAATTGTTTCACATTTGAGTCCCAAAGGATCGGGACGCTTCAGGTGGTATCAGAGCCCATAGGACTGGCCGTAGGTCGTAGCCCTGACCCTAGAACCTACCTTAAAAAGAAAATACCCCTTACCTCAAGAAAAGTTTTCTCTTCCCTTCCCTGGTTTTAACAAGACCCTTCTTTTCCTATTCCAGATGGAAGACTCTCTGGCCATTAAGTCATCCTACTGCTCAGAAGTGGAAGGGTTCCCACGCCTCTTGCGAAGCTGTGCGCTCCGCATGGGAATCCGCAAGAAGCCGAAATACGTCTGGACGGAACATTTCGAGGGCGGAATGATAAGATGCTCCATGGCCGTCTACCTGGGGGAAAGCCAAAGCTATCCCAACCAACGTTCCTTCCAAGTCACTTTTACCAGAGTCCATTTCCTAGATGCTTGCCAAAATGTCGCCCGAAAAGCCCTCCGACAGCTATGTCAGAACTACAACAAAGTAATCATTGAAACCCCCCTTCGCTACTTTCCACCCAGCAACAAGAATACCCCCACCTGGAGGAAAAGACTTCAGGCCCTATCAGGAGGAGATCCTATTGAGAATGATCCCACCATTGTCTACATGGCTGGATACCTTCATACCCTTGATAACCAATATGATGACCTCGCCCTCCACTGCACCTCCCTAACCTCCCGGGTGGAAAGCCTGGAGCAGAAAGTCAGGGAACTTTCAGAAGAAAAAGCGTCCCTCCAAGAGAGCCTCTCGTTAGCTGAAGGCGAAGAGACCAATACCCGTGAAGCTTACCGCACCCTCAAAATGGACTACGACAAGAAACTGAAGAAGCTCGCCCCCGCAAGGAAAATCCGCAAGAAGACCAAAAGCCAAGGATGTCAGACTGAGCAGCAGGAAGAAAACCCTCCCAGGAACCAGTCCGACCCTGAGGACATGTCCCTGGCCAGCCTTGATGACCTTCTCAAGGAATTTGGGGACACTTTAGAGAAAGAGTTCAGGGGTACCCTAGGTAGCACTCGTGTGTGATGAGTTTGTGGTAGTAGTACGCTATGTATTGTAATGGCTTGATGTAATGAATAAAATAACTAGTTAAAAAAAATGGCATGTGCATAATAGTGACTCTCCTCCCATGGCAGATGGCTTCGGATAGAACCACGCCTACCGCCTCCGGGATTGGAGCAAGACTTCCTCTAGGAGCTGAGGGAGAGGCTGGCGGAGAAGGGGGTGAGACCCACCTCCCCGCACCCCCAGAACTACCACTAGACCTAGCCCAAATTCTGGCCAATCAAACCAGACTCATTGAAGTCCTCACTCGAAGTCTGGAGAACCAGCGCCCAGGCGGTGGAAGGCCCCAGGACAGGATGGGAGAATTCCTGAGACTAAAGCCACCCACGTTCGCGGGGTCCAGCAATCCCCTCGATGCAGATGACTGGCTTCGCACAATCAAGAGGAAGTTGGAAGCCATCGCTTGTCCTGAGAATCAACGTATTCAGCTGGCAGCTCATCAGCTTTCAGGAATGGCTTTAGCATGGTGGGACACTTTCAGTGAAGCCATCAGAGACGCCACATGGGCAGAATTTGAAGCAGCCTTCCGTGAGCACCACGTACCCCAGGGGATAGTTCAACTCAAGGAGGATGAGTTCCGAGAGCTAACTCAAGGCGGGAGGACAGTCAGTGAGTATGTGCACAAGTTCACAGAATTGGCCCGCTACGCGCCCGAGGATGTCAGCACCGAGGCCAGGAAGATGGCTCGTTTTCTGAGAGGGTTAAGACCCGAGCTTAAGACCATCCTCGCCAGCCAGGACTTCCACAACTTCTCTCACCTTTCCAACAAAGCTATTCAAGTGGAAAGAGCAAAAGAGGAAGAAAAAGGGCACATCAAGAGAAAGTTCCAGGTCCTCCGAGCACAACAGCAAGAACGTCACCAGAGAGCTCGACCCTTTGGGCTCCCACCCAGAGGTCCAAGCTTCCATAAGCAATCTGGACCCTCTCCATCGCGCTACAGTTAGCAGAGTTAGAGCTCCCATCAGGCACCCTCCGTTGCAAGCAACCAGCCGCCAGCAAACGCCTGTTGGCACTGCGGGGACCCCAATCACTTCAAGAACAACTACCCCCAGTTGAAGGCACCAGGACCAACCTACTCCAACTCGGTGAATGGCCCCAAGATTCCATCAGCACCTACCCCCAAGGCGTTTCCTTCTAGCAGCCAGCAGAGCAGGGCTCAGTACCAGGGCAGGGCCCGGGTCAACCACGTCGACGCTCAGGAAGCCCAGCAGGCCCCAGGAGTAGTGCTCGGTGAGTTCCTAGTTGAATTTACTCCCGCTTCTGTGCTTTTTGATTCAGGAGCATCCCATTCATTTATAGCCGCTAAGTTTGTGGAAAAGCATGGCATACCCTCTACACCTCTAGCTATCCCTTTGGTCACCCGAACCCCGGGATCAGACCTCCTGTGCAAACTCAGGTGTTCCCAGGTCAGAATTCTTTTAAGTGGGGTAGTGTTCCTGGCAGACTCAACCATCTTGCCATCCCAAGGAATTGATGTAATCCTAGGAATGGATTGGCTAGCTAAGCACAAGGGTGTTATCAGCTGCGCAAGCAAGACTGTTCTTCTCATAGATCACCAAGGAAAGGCAGTTTCCTGTCAAGCCCAACCGCCCGCAAATGATCCAATGATATTTAATCTGGCAGTAGAAAGCATGTCTGTAATCAAGGAGTTTGAAGATGTATTTCCAGAAGAGTTGCCCGGGAAGCCACCTGGGAAAGTGAGGACTCTCTGAGGAAGGAATACCCTTACCTTTTCTCGAACCCCGTCTGAATCTCGAGGGCGAGATTCCTTTAAGTGGGGTAGGTTTGTAACATCCCAAAAATCCTAATCTAGGTTTGAAACCCTAATCCACCTTTTTACCCCTCCCTCCATCCTCTAATTCGAAAGTCCTCCACTAAATTTTCCTTCATCATATGCATACATTTTGTTTGATCACAAAGCACCTCACTTAGATTCTATTTTCTAAACACTTAGAGTATCTACAAAATAATTTGTTCAAAAGAAAAAGATGCAAAATGGGAAATAGGAATTAGAAAGTAAAAAGAAAAAGAGAAAAGCCTTCTCCTCCCCCTGCTGGGCCGACTCCCGGCCCAAACCCGCGACTCCCCCCCTCTCGCGCCCGCGCTCCTCCTCCCTCGGCCCACTCCCGGCCTACCTCCGCGCGCGCGCCAGCCCGCTCCGCACTCCGCCTCTCTCTCTCGCTGACAAGCCGACCCCACCTGCCAGTCGCTCTCTCTCGCGCGCTCACTCCCGCTGGCAGACCGGCCCCACCGGTCAGCCGCTTCGTCGTCCGTCCGCCGTCCCCTCGCCGGGGTCACCTCCGGCCGTCGCCTCCGTCCTCCCCTCTGCCATCCTGCCACACAGGAAAGTTTGGCACCGCTCCGTCCTCCTCCCCTTGACCAGCGTCCTCGCCGGTACCGCCCCGCCGTAGCGTCCCCTCGGCGGCGCTGTGCGCCATTTATGGCGGCACCGGGAAGCTCGCCGGAGTCAGGGAGCTCCACCGCTCCCCTTGCCCCCGCGCGCCTATAAAAAGCCTCCCCCGAGCTCCTCCTTCCTCGCACCGGCCTCAACCACTACCCTCCTCCCCTCGCCCGAGCCCAATTCGCGAAGCGCCGCCATCTTCCCCCTCTCCGGTGAGTTCCTCCCCCTCTTCTCTCTCCCTCTCTGTTGGCCCAGCGAGCGATTAAGTTAGCCTAGCAACTTCCTCACTTGGCCGCAAACTCAAAACACCACTTCCCCGCCCCAATCCCTCGCCCAAAGGCCACCGGCGGCGATCCCCGCCGCGAAGCTCCGCCCCCTCCCCGCGGACAGCCCCCTCCTGTCCCCCTCTAGCCAAATTGAGCCCACCTCTAGGCTCGCCAGCCCCTCCCCGTGCTAAGGCACCTACGCATTGTCCAAGAACCGGGCCACCGGCGGCGAACCGCCGCCGAGCCCACCGGCGGCCGAGCCCCCCCCCCCCCCCCGCGGACGGCCGGTTCATCCCCCCCGTCAACCGTAACGCCGTCCCTTCCCCCCCTCTCTCGCTGGCAAGTGGGCCCTATGCGACGCCGTCGCCCCCACGGCCGCGCCGTTCTCCCCCCCCTCGCTCGTGGGCCGCCGCTGGGCCGAAAGCGCCTCAGCGCGCGCTCGCGCCCGGGGTGGGCCAAAATTCATGCCCCCGGCCCAGATGGGAGGAATTCCCTTCTCTTTTTCTTTTCCACCCCCTTTTCCCATTTAAATAGTTTTCTAAATATTTTATGCACAAAATATTATCAAAAAGGATTTCCAAGGTCACATAAAATAATGTTGTTAGGAAATGGCACACTATGTTTGATAAACTACTGTTGATGTATTGTTTTACTGTATGTTTCCTAGAAGAAGAGGGAACCGCAAATCCGGAACCCGTAGCCCCGGAAGAGGGACCAGAGCCCGAACTTCCGGAAGTAGGTCTTCTGTGCCAGGAAAGCTTCGACGAAGGCAAGTCCATCCTTCCCTTGATGCATAAATTACCTATTCTCTCTACCATTGCCTAGGCCGGGATCACGGGGGAACATTGCATTGGGAGTGAGAGATGGCCCGCATTAACATATACTTTCTGGATACGAAATGTGGATTGGGAAGAAGGGCAAGGTGTTTCTCCAAATAAAGTCTCTTTTTGAAATGTTTCGCGATGAAGGGTACTCACCCTCATCCCCCTGGGAGTGGGATGATCAGGGACTCCCTGGTTTAGGGGAGGGCCTAAGGTGTTGGCTCAGCTGGTTTAGGCGTGAGCAGAAGGATTGTCCCCTCATATAAGGACCGGCTTGTCATTTTCACTACCTGTACTCTTTTATCGTACAACCACTCGAGACTGTGTGGGCAGTCACTCAATCCGAATTCGTGTGGTCCGACCCCAGGGTTAAGAAGGCTGGGGAGCACCGGGAGGATAAGGAGGGGGAAAGTTTTGTCCGGTTTGGGCATGGTGGTGGCCTGACTCCTTCCGGATAACCGTTAAGGATAGGACGCACGAGTAAGGAAAGAGATCCGGCATTCGGGTCTCGCGACGGTGAGATCGCAGAAACCGGGCTAGTGGGTAAAGTGTACCCCTCTGCGCAGAGTTGAAACCTATTCGAATAGTCCGTGTCCACTGGTATGGATGAGTCTGGTATGGTATGGCAATTAGAGCTTTTTTTCACTAAGTTTCTTAACAAGGAAAAGGTGTGATTAAATGGGTGTGGAAAAAGAAAATAAAGCCACGGGAGCGGGAAGCTCAGTGGTGGTTGAGTTTTGGTTACTTTTAAAACCATGGGAAAACCTTCAAGCAACTGCCTCTCTCTAAGAAAATGATGAGTGACTACAACTCCACCAAAATGAGCATGTACATCATAGGTCTCTTTCTCTCTACGGGAACGGGGTGGGCTTGCGGAATACCTAGTGTATTCACCCAGATTTATTTATGTTTTTCAGCAGCTGAGGACTTCTTTTCTGCTATGCTTGATTAAGAGGGCTGTGTCTGCACCCAGTTCTGCCTGTGGCTTGGGCTAGTGTATTTTCCTACTGCGCTTCTCTATTTGGCTCTCTCGAGCTTGTACCCCGGTATTGTAATAAATTTATCTAAACTCTGTACTATTTGAAGTAAGGAATGTGTTTACTAGCCTCCTGGGACTAGTAATTGTTTCACATTTGAGTCCCAAAGGATCGGGACGCTTCATCTGGCAACGCCTATTTACTACAAACATTACAAGGCAAGGACTTGCCTAAGGCTTTGAATGGGCGTTTCCTCAAACGGTATCATCCTAGTATGTGGCAAGATGCCTAAGAGAACCGATGTAATCACATCGAGTTAGTTGCTTTTGGTTTGCTCAGCTCCACCAAAAGGCAGGGGGGCATATGTTGAACCCCAAATTGAGCAGGCGGACGGTCCGGCCCTGAGGCCGGACGGTCCGCGCCTGTGGGCCGGACGGTCCGCGCATGCGCAGAGCAGTTTAGGGTTCCGAGTTTTGTGCTATGTTTGTTGGCTAGATTTGCGCAATTAGCTCGGAATCCAGTTGTGTAAAGGGTCCAGCCCCCTCCTCTATAAAAAGAGAGGTCTACGGCCGATTTGTAATCAACAATCGAATCAATACAACTTCTATTCGCATTTATTTCCAGTACAATTAGGAGTAGTTCTAGTCTAGTTCTAGTTTAGCCTCTCGATCCCCAAATTCTTCGCCTCTCTTCGACTCTACGCCGATTAGAGGAGTCTAGGTCGGCCGGCCCGAGCCTAGACAACCCCTAGGATCTCTCCTCCCCAACGGGGTCCCTCCCGGAAGCGAGATCCAGGCGCCGCCGGCGATCTTCCGCCGCCCCTGCACACGCGCGGACCGTCCGGCCCCAGGGCGCGGACCGTCCGGCCGTCAGGCAGGAAAACCTAGCCCCTGCGCCAGGTCGCGGACCGTCCGGCCCCAGGCCGCGGACCGTCCGCGCCTGACCAGAGAGCACCGCCGCCGGTTCTTCTTGAGTATTTGGCGCTCCAAAAAAGCGTCAACACTATTCATTATTCAGATCGTATACATTTACAAACACATATATAACATCAAATACATCACGTAAATTATCTATACCACATATACATCGTCACATAAATCATCCACTTGAGCGTCATAGTTCTTCCTTAGATTAAGGGTGTTCCCGTTCGCAAGAAATCTCCATAAATTGGAGCCTCTTGCAGCCTTACAAAAGATCAGAGTTATAACTTGGAGTAAGGTAGGAAGATAAAGTACGCACACAAGAGCAATTCGTAGCAACACACACAAGAAAGAAGATCACGCGTGCACAAAGTCACAAAGACGCAAGAACACCTACCCTACTATAATCAACCATGTTTTGGCACAGGGCTCGCAGTAGCAGGAGACCTCGCCCGGTGTTGACGGCGGAGCCCTAGGCCCTACCTGACAAAGATGACCGCGCGAAGGGCCCTGCGGGAAGATGGGGCTCTTCATTGCCAACAACAACGATGGATGGATGACCACGTTCTGGTGACCTCCTTCGGTCAAGGGTTTCATTCAACCCCACTCAAGTGATCCAATGATCAAACTTGAGTACCACAATTTTCTTCCTTATCACAAGTTTTCCCTTTGTGAGGAACCTCCATAATTTGGAGTCTCTCACCCTTACACAATCGATCTCAAGTGAATACAAGAGTAAGGAGAGAAATAGAATCACACACACACGAGACAAACTTGCAATGCATGACTCATGCACACAAAACAAGATAGGAGAGCACAAAGACAGCACAACGGAGTTACAGCTCAAAACGAGTGCCCAAATTTCAATCTACTAAAGCAAAGGCGCGAATTCGATGTCTCAGCGTTGTTGGATGTTCAATGACTGCTTGGTGTCCTGCTCCATGCGCATATGGGTCCCTTTTATAGCCCAAGGCAGCTAGGAGTCGTTGGAGTTCTATTTGGAAGGCCCTGGTTGCCTTCTGTTTGTGGTCGCACCGGACAGTCCGGTGCACCACCAGACAACGAACAGAATGTGATTCCCTTCTTTATTTTGCGAAGCCGGCCGTTGCAGCCACCGGCCCCGTGGCACACCGGACACTCCGGTGCGACCTGGTGACTGTTGACGGAGTCCAGGTGTTGCCCGCTGATCGCGCGGGCGATCGTTGGAGTGGGCGCGGCTGGCACACCGGATAGTCCGATGCACACCAGACACTCCGGTGAATTTTAGCCGCAGCGCCCTCAGCTTTTCCCAAGAGCGTCCAGTTCGCTGGGGCGCCAGCCTGGGCACCAAACACTGTTCGGTGCACACCGGACAGTCTCATACGTTTTTGTACCGGACAGTCCCATAGGTGGCTGTTTTTCGTGAATTGTCTACACCTGGATCTCTACTATAACTCGATCCCATACATTTATGTGATGAATGCATATATGAAATGGATACCATGTAATTTGTGGGATCGAGTTTGACGTTTTGAATGTGTGAATCCAGCCCCCTTTGTGTGTTTCTATTCGTTTTGTTAACTGGTCCAAAACCTTGCACGATATTGGGGGAAATTTTGGTTAGGGTTCCTAGCCCTAACCTAATCTATGCGCGTGGATCCGGGTTCCTTGTGATTTATATGCGATCTGAGTACCACGAACTCAGTGAGTTCTTTGATAGTGCACATATGCATTTGGCCCGATCATTTTTTTACGAGACAATAGTTAGGGTTCTAACCTTAAGTGGTTCTATGCTATCTTTTACTGTTCTTTGTTACTTGGCCATGGCTCTCAAGATCCTGAGCCCTTTAGTGCAACCTCTGTGACCTGATCTGGATCTAGGTTAGCAAACCCTAACCCTAGACCATGGACTTTCTCTCTGTTCATGGGGATGACCGAGACCAAGTCTCTTACTGTGGCCTAAAACCCTACAACTTAGGGTTAGGTAAACCCTAACTAGAGAGTATCTATACTCTGCCTTTCTGTTATCTCTTTTATTCGATCTGATCTATGTTCTCGGAGTCGGGGTGATAGACGAGATGAGGGAAACTGAGTCTAATCACTTTGACCCGAGACCTTTCTGTGATCTCAAAATCGAATGCGATTAGGAGATTTAGGGATCTTATGGCGGCTCTGATATCATTGTTAGATTCAGTGGTGTTTATGATTAATTTCTAAGCCCTAGAATATCAACCGCAACTAGAGAATCATCAATGACATGTAGATCTGTTATGCTGAGAGGAATAGGGTAGCTGTCGGGGACCATAATTAGGGGTACCCTCAAGACGCCTAATTCTCAGCTGGTAACCCCCATCAGCATAAAGCTGCAGAGGCCTGATGGGTGCGATTAAGTCAGGGATCAGTCCATACGAGCGACTTGATCACGCCTCGCCCGAGCCTAGCCTCGGACAAGGGCAGCCGACCCCGAGGGATTTCCGTCTCGCCCGAGGCCCCCCTTTAACGGCGGACACATTTCCGGCTCGCCCGAGGCCTTGCCTTCGCTAAGAAGCAACCCTGACTAAATCGCCGCACCGACCGACCGAGTCGCAGGAGCATTTAACGCAAAGGTGGTCTGACACCCTTATCCTGACGCGCGTGATAGTCGCCTAGAGGGGGGGGGGGGTGAATAGGGCGAAACTGAAATTTACAAATATAAACACAACTACAAGTCGGTTTAGCGTTAGTAATAAGAAAACGAGTCCGCGAGAGAGGGCGCAAAACAAATCGCAAGCAAATAAAGAGTGTGACACGCGGATTTGTTTTACCGAGGTTCGGTTCTTGCAAACCTACTCCCCGTTGAGGAGGCCACAAAGGCCGGGTCTCTTTCAACCCTTCCCTCTCTCAAACGATCCCTTGGACCGAGTGAGCTTCTCTTCTCAAATCACTTGGGAATCAAACTTCCCACAAGGGCCACCACACACTTGGTGCCTCTTGCCTCAATTACAAAGAGTGTTTGATCACAGGAAAGAATGCGAAAGAAAAGAAGCGATCCAAGCGCAAGAGCTCAAATGAACACTACAAATCACTCTCTCTAATCACTTAGGCTTTGTGTGGAGTTTGGAGAGGATTTGATCTCTTTTGGTGTGCTTTGCAATGAATGCTAGCTCTTGTAAAGTGGTTGGAAGCTGGAAAACTTGGATACAATGAATGGTGGGGTGGTTGGGGTATTTATAGCCCCAACCACCAAAAGTGGCCGTTGGGAGGCTGTCTGTTCGATGGCGCACCGGACAGTCCGGTGCACACCGGACAGTCCGGTGCCCCCTGCCACGTCATCACTGCCGTTGGATTCTGACCGTTGGAGCTCCTGACTTGTGGACCCGCCTGGATGTCCGGTGCACACCGGACATGAACTGTTCACTGTCCGGTGAGCCAGTATGGGCGCGCCTGACGACTGCGCGCGCAGAGCGCGCATTAAATGCGCCTGCAGGTGACCGTTGGCGCGGAAGTAGCCGTTGCTCCGTGGTTCACCGGACAGTCCGGTGTACACCGGACAGTCCGGTGAACTATAGCGGAGCGGCTCGAATTGAATTCCTGAGGCTGGCGAGTTCCGGAGGCCGTGCTTCCTTGGAGCACCGGACACTGTCCGGTGTACACCGGACAGTCCGGTGAATTATAGCGGAGCGCCTCCAGAAATTCCCGAAGGTAGCGAGTTCGAGTTGGAGTCCTCTGGTGCACCGGACACTGTCCGGTGGGGCACCGGTCACTGTCCGGTGTACACCGGACAGTCCGGTGCTCCCAGACCAGAGGGCCTTCGGTTGCCACTTTGCTCCTTTGTTGAATCCAAAACTTGGTCTTTTTATTGGCTGAGTGTGAACCTTTTATACCTGTATAATCTATACACTTGGGCAAACTAGTTAGTCCAAAGATTTGTGTTGGGCAATTCAACCACCAAAATTATATAAGAACTAGGTGTAAGCCTAATTCCCTTTCAATCTCCCCCTTTTTGGTGATTGATGCCAACACAAACCAAAGCAAATATAGGAGTGCATAATTGAACTAGTTTGCATAATGTAAGTGTAAAGGTTGCTTGAAATTGAGCCAATATAAATACTTACAAGATATGCATGGATTGTTTCTTCGTTTTTAGCATTTTGGACCTCGCTTGCACCACATGTTTTGTTTTTGCAAATTCTTTTGTAAATCCTTTTCAAAGTTCTTTTGCAAATAGTCAAAGGTAAATGAATAGGATTTTGCAAAGCATTTTCAAGATTTGAAATTTTCTCCCCCTATTTCAAATGCTTTTCCTTTGGCTAATCAAAACTCCCCCTAAATGAGATCCTCCTCTTAGTGTTCAAGAGGGTTTTGATATATCATTTTTGAAATACTATTTCTCCCCCTTTTTGAACACAATAGGATATCAATTGAAAAATTCAACACTAAGTTTTTGAAATAGGTGGTGGTGCGGTCCTTTTGCTTTGGGCTCATTTCTCCCCTTTTTGGCATGAATCGCTAAAAACGGAATCATTAGAGCCTTCGAAGTGCTATCTTCCCTTTTGGTTATAAATAAATGAGTTAAGATTATACCAAAGACGAAGTTCGGTCCTTTTCTTTGATGCTCATGCTTTTCTCCCCCAAGAAAGGAGAGTTGCTTTGAGTGACGGCGAAGTATGAGTTACGTAGTGGAAGCCTTTGTCTTCGCCGAAGACTCCAATTCCCTTTCGATATACCTATGACTTGGTTTAGAAATAGACTTGAAAACACATTAGTCATAGCATATGAAAGATATGATCAAAGGTATATTAAATGTACTATGTGTGCAATCTAGCAAAAGAAGTTGCGAGAATCAAGAATATTGAGCTCATGCCTGAGTTTGGTAAAAGATTGTTCATCTAGTGGCTTGGTAAAGATATCGGCTAATTGATCTTTAGTGTTAATGTAAGAAATCTCGATATCTCCCTTTTGTTGGTGATCCCTAAGAAAATGATACCGGATGGCTATGTGTTTAGTGCGGCTATGCTCGATGGGATTGTCGGCCATTTTAATTGCACTCTCATTATCACATAGCAAAGGGACTTTGGTTAATTTGTAACCGTAGTCCCGCAGGGTTTGCCTCATCCAAAGCAGTTGCGTGCAACAATGGCCTGCGGCAATGTACTCGGCTTCGGCGGTTGAAAGAGCTACCGAATTTTGCTTCTTTGAAGCCCAAGACACCAAGGATCTTCCCAAGAACTGGCAAGTCCCCGATGTGCTCTTCCTATTGATTTTGCACCCCGCCCAATCGGCATCCGAATAACCAAGCAAATCAAATGTGGATCCCCGAGGGTACCAAAGCCCAAACTTAGGAGTATAAGCCAAATATCTCAAGATTCGTTTTACGGCCGTAAGGTGGGATTCCTTAGGGTCGGATTGGAATCTTGCACACATGCAAACGGAAAGCATAATATCCGGTCGAGATGCACATAAATAGAGTAACGAACCTATCATCGACCGGTATACCTTTTGATCCACGGACTTACCTCCCGTGTCGAGGTCGAGATGCCCATTTGTTCCCATGGGTGTCTTGATGGGTTTGGCATCCTTCATCCCAAACTTAGCAAGAATGTCTTGAGTGTATTTGGTTTGGCTAATGAAGGTGCCCTCTTGGAGTTGCTTGACTTGGAATCCTAGAAAATACTTCAACTCCCCCATCATTGACATCTCGAACTTTTGTGTCATGATCCTACTAAACTCTTCACATGTAGACTCGTTAGTAGACCCAAATATGATATCATCAACATAAATTTGGCATACGAACAAGTCATTTTCAAGAGTTTTAGTAAAGAGTGTAGGATCGGCCTTGCCGACTTTGAAGCCATTAGCGATAAGGAAATCTCTAAGGCATTCATACCATGCTCTTGGGGCTTGCTTGAGCCCATAAAGCGCCTTAGAGAGCCTATAGACATGGTTAGGGTACTCACTATCTTCAAAGCCGGGAGGTTGCTCAACATAGACCTCTTCCTTGATTGGTCCATTGAGGAAGGCACTTTTCACGTCCATTTGATAAAGCTTAAAGCCATGGTAAGTAGCATAGGCTAATAATATGCGAATTGACTCAAGCCTAGCTACGGGTGCATAGGTTTCACCGAAATCCAAACCTTCGACTTGGGAGTATCCCTTGGCCACAAGTCGAGCTTTGTTCCTTGTCACCACACCATGCTCATCTTGCTTGTTGCGGAAGACCCATTTGGTTCCTACAACATTTTGATTAGGACGTGGAACTAAATGCCATACCTCATTTCTAGTGAAGTTGTTGAGCTCTTCTTGCATCGCCACCACCCAATCCGCATCTTGAAGTGCTTCTTCTACCTTGTGTGGCTCAATAGAGGAAACAAACGAGTAATGTTCACAAAAATGTGCAACACGAGATCTAGTAGTTACCCCCTTATGAATGTCGCCGAGGATGGTGTCGACGGGGTGATCTCGTTGGATTGCTTGGTGGACTCTTGGGTGTGGCGGCCTTTGTTCCTCATCCTCCTTGTCTTGATCATTTGCATCTCCCCCTTGATCATTGCCGTCGTCTTGAGGTGGCTCATTTGCTTGATCTTCTTCTTTATCATCTTGAGCCTCATCCTCATTTTGAGTCGGTGGAGATGCTTGCGTGGAGGAGGATGGTTGATCTTGTGCATTTGGAGGCTCTTCGGATTCCTTAGGACATACATCACCAATGGACATGTTCCTTAGCGCGATGCACGGAGCCTGTTCTTCACCTATCTCATCAAGATCAACTTGCTCTACTTGAGAGCCGTTAGTCTCATCAAACACAACGTCACAAGAAACTTCAACAAGTCCAGAGGATTTGTTAAAGACTCTATATGCCTTTGTGTTTGAATCATATCCTAGTAAAAAGCCTTCTACAGTTTTAGGAGCAAATTTAGATTTTCTACCTCTTTTAACAAGAATAAAGCATTTGCTACCAAAGACTCTAAAGTATGAAATGTTGGGCTTTTTACCAGTTAGGAGTTCATATGATGTCTTCTTGAGGATTCGGTGTAGATACAACCGGTTGATGGCGTAGCAAGCGGTGTTGACCGCCTCGGCCCAAAACCGATCCGAAGTCTTGTACTCATCAAGCATGGTCCTTGCCATGTCCAATAGAGTTCGATTCTTCCTCTCCACTACACCATTTTGTTGTGGCGTGTAAGGAGAAGAGAACTCATGCTTGATACCCTCCTCCTCAAGAAAACCTTCAATTTGAGAGTTCTTGAACTCCGTCCCGTTGTCGCTTCTTATTTTCTTGATCCTTAAGCCGAACTCATTTTGAGCCCGTCTCAAGAACCCCTTTAAGGTCTCTTGGGTTTGAGATTTTTCCTGCAAAAAGAATACCCAAGTGAAGCGAGAATAATCATCCACAATAACTAGATAGTACTTACTCCCGCCGATGCTTATGTAAGCGATCGGGCCGAATAGGTCCATGTGGAGTAGCTCAAGTGGTCTGTCAGTCGTCATGATATTCTTGTGTGGATGGTGGGCACCAACTTGCTTTCCTGCTTGACATGCGCTACAAACCCTGTCTTTCTCAAAATGAACATTTGTTAGTCCTAAAATGTGTTCTCCCTTTAGAAGCTTGTGAAGATTCTTCATCCCAACATGTGCTAGTCGGCGATGCCAGAGCCAGCCCATGTTAGTCTTAGCAATTAAGCAAGTGTCGAGTTCAGCTCTATCAAAATCTACCAAGTATAGCTGACCCTCTAACACTCCCTTAAATGCTATTGAATCATCACTTCTTCTAAAGACAGTGACACCAATATCAGTAAAAAGACAGTTGTAGCCCATTTTGCATAATTGAGAAACGGAAAGCAAATTGTAATCTAAAGAATCTACAAGAAAAACATTGGAAATGGAATGGTCAGGGGATATAGCTATTTTACCAAGACCTTTGACCAAACCTTGATTTCCATCCCCGAATGTGATAGCTCGTTGGGGATCTTGGTTTTTCTCATATGAGGAGAACATCTTTTTCTCCCCTGTCATGTGGTTTGTGCACCCGCTGTCGAGTATCCAACTTGAGCCCCCGGATGCATAAACCTACAAAACAAGTTTAGTTCTTGATTTTAGGTACCCAAATGGTTTTGGGTCCTTTGGCATTAGACACAAGAACTTTGGGTACCCAAACACAAGTCTTGGAGCCCTTGTGTTTGCCCCCAACATATTTGGCAACTACCTTGCCGGAATTGTTAGTTAAAACATAAGATGCATCAAAAGTTTTAAATGAAATGTTATGATCATTTGATGCACTAGGAGTTTTCTTCTTAGGCAACTTGGCACGGGTTGGTTGCCTAGAACTAGATGTCTCACCCTTAAACATAAAAGCATGATTAGGGCCAGAGTGAGACTTCCTAGAGTGAATTCTCCTAATTTTGCTCTCAGGATAACCGGCAGGGTACAAAATGTAACCCTCGTTATCCTGAGGCATGGGAGCCTTGCCCTTAACAAAATTAGACAATCTTTTAGGAGGGGCACTAAGTTTGACATTGTCTCCCCTTTGGAAGCCAATGCCATCCTTGATGCCCGGGCGTCTCCCATTATAGAGCATACTTCTAGCAAATTTAAATTTTTCATTTTCTAAGTTATGCTCGGCAATTTTCGCATCTAATATTGCTATATGATCATTTTGTTGTTTGATTAAAGCCATATGATCATGAATAGCATTGATATCAATATCTCTACATCTAGTACAAATAGTAACATGCTCAATGGTAGATGTAGATGGTTTGCAAGAATTAAGTTCAACAATCTTAGCATGTAGAATATCATTTTTATCTCTAAGATCGGAAATTGTAACTTTGCAAACTTCAAAATCTTTAGTCTTAGCAATCAAATTTTCATTTTCTACTCTAAGACTAGCAAGAGAAATGTTCAATTCTTCAATCCTAGCAAGCAAATCATCATTATTATCTCTAGGGTTGGGAATTGAAACATTGCACACATGAGAATCAACCTTAGCAAGCAAATTAGCATTTTCATTTCTAAGGTTGTCTAATGTCTCATGGCAAGTGCTTAGTTCACTAGATAATTTTTCACATTTCTTAATTTCTAGAGCATAAGCATTTTTAACCTTAACATGTTTCTTGTTTTCTTTAATTAGGAGGTCCTCTTGAGAATCCAAGAGGTCATCCTTCTCATGAATTGCACTAACTAATTCATTTAATTTTTCTTTCTGTTCCATGTTAAGATTGGCAAAAAGGGTACGCAAGTTATCTTCCTCATCACTAGCATTATCATCACTAGAAGACTCATATCTAGTGGAGGATTTAGATTTAACCTTCTTTTTGCCGTCCTTGGCCATGAGGCACTTGTGGCCGACGTTGGGGAAGAGGAGTCCCTTGGTGACGGCGATGTTGGCGGCGTCCTCGTCGTCGGAGGAGTCACTTGAGCTTTCGTCGGAGTCCCACTCCCGACAAACATGGGCATCGCCGCCCTTCTTCTTGTAGTACCTCTTCTTCTCCTTTCTTCTTCCCTTCTTGTCGTCGCCTCGGTCACTGTCACTAGATAAAGGACATTTTGCAATAAAATGATCGGGCTTACCACACTTGTAGCAAACCTTCTTGGAGCGGGACTTGTAGTCTTTCCCTCTCCTTTGCTTGAGGATTTGGCGGAAGCTCTTGATGACGAGCGCCATTTCCTCATTGTCGAGCTTGGAGGCGTCTATTGGTTGTCGACTTGGTGTAGCCTCCTCCTTCTTGTCTTCCGTCGCTTTGAATGCGACGGGTTGAGCTTCGGATGTGGAGGGTTCGTCGAGCTCGTTGATCTTCCTCGAGCCTTCGACCATGCACTCAAAACTAACAAAATGCTCGATAACTTCCTCGGGGGTCATTTTAGTATATCTACGATTACCACGAATTAATTGAACTTGAGTTGGGTTAAGGAAAATAAGGGATCTTAGAATAACCTTAACCATTTCGTGGTCGTCCCATTTTTTGCTCCCGAGGTTGCGCACTTGGTTCACCAAGGTTTTGAGCCGGTTGTACATGTGTTGTGGCTCTTCTCCTTTGCGAAGCCGGAATCGACCGAGCTCCCCCTCGATCGTTTCCCGCTTGGTGATCTTGGTGAGCTCATCTCCTTCGTGCGCGGTTTTGAGTACATCCCAAACCTCTTTTGCGCTCTTCAATCCTTGCACTTTGTTATACTCCTCTCTACTTAGAGAGGCGAGGAGTATTGTTGTCGCTTGAGAGTTGAAGTGCTCGATTTGGGCCACCTCATCCTCATCATAATCCTTGTCCCCTATAGATGGTACCTGTGCACCAAACTCAACAACATCCCATATACTTTTGTGGAGTGAGGTTAGATGAAATCGCATTAAATCACTCCACCTAGCATAATCTTCACCATCAAAAGTTGGTGGCTTGCCTAATGGGACGGAAAGTAAAGGTGCATGTCTAGATGTACGAGAGTAGTGTAAGGGGATCTTACTAAACTTCTTACGCTCTTGGCGTTTAGAAGTTACGGAGGGCGCGTCGGAGCCGGAGGTAGATGGTGATGAAGTATCGGTCTCGTAGTAGACCACCTTCCTCATCCTCTTTTGTTTGTCCCCACTCTGATGCGGCTTGTGGGAAGAAGATTTTTCCTTCTTCTCCTTTTGGTGAGAAGAAGATTTCTTCTCCTTCCCTTTGTTGGAGGAGCTCTTCTTCTTCTCCCTCCTTGTGGTGCGGGACTCTTCCGATGAAGTGCTCCCGTGGCTTGTAGTAGGCTTTTCGCCGGTCTCCATCTCCTTCTTGGCGTGATCTCCCGACATCACTTCGAGCGGTTAGGCTCTAATGAAGCACCGGGCTTTGATACCAATTGATAGTCGCCTAGAGGGGGGGGGGGTGAATAGGGCGAAACTGAAATTTACAAATATAAACACAACTACAAGCCGGGTTAGCGTTAGTAATAAGAAAACGAGTCCGCGAGAGAGGGCGCAAAACAAATCGCAAGCAAATAAAGAGTGTGACACGCGGATTTGTTTTACCGAGGTTCGGTTCTTGCAAACCTACTCCCCGTTGAGGAGGCCACAAAGGCCGGGTCTCTTTCAACCCTTCCCTCTCTCAAACGATCCCTTGGACCGAGTGAGCTTCTCTTCTCAAATCACTTGGGAATCAAACTTCCCACAAGGGCCACCACACACTTGGTGCCTCTTGCCTCAATTACAAAGAGTGTTTGATCACAGGAAAGAATGCGAAAGAAAAGAAGCGATCCAAGCGCAAGAGCTCAAATGAACACTACAAATCACTCTCTCTAATCACTTAGGCTTTGTGTGGAGTTTGGAGAGGATTTGATCTCTTTTGGTGTGCTTTGCAATGAATGCTAGCTCTTGTAAAGTGGTTGGAAGCTGGAAAACTTGGATACAATGAATGGTGGGGTGGTTGGGGTATTTATAGCCCCAACCACCAAAAGTGGCCGTTGGGAGGCTGTCTGTTCGATGGCGCACCGGACAGTCCGGTGCACACCGGACAGTCCGGTGCCCCCTGCCACGTCATCACTGCCGTTGGATTCTGACCGTTGGAGCTCCTGACTTGTGGACCCGCCTGGATGTCCGGTGCACACCGGACATGAACTGTTCACTGTCCGGTGAGCCAGTATGGGCGCGCCTGACGACTGCGCGCGCAGAGCGCGCATTAAATGCGCCTGCAGGTGACCGTTGGCGCGGAAGTAGCCGTTGCTCCGTGGTTCACCGGACAGTCCGGTGTACACCGGACAGTCCGGTGTACACCGGACAGTCCGGTGAACTATAGCAGAGCGGCTCGAATTGAATTCCCGAGGCTGGCGAGTTCCGGAGGCCGTGCTTCCTTGGAGCACCGGACACTGTCCGGTGTACACCAGACAGTCCGGTGAATTATAGCGGAGCGCCTCCAGAAATTCCCGAAGGTAGCGAGTTCGAGTTGGAGTCCTCTGGTGCACCGGACACTGTCCGGTGGGGCACCGGTCACTGTCCGGTGTACACCGGACAGTCCGGTGCTCCCAGACCAGAGGGCCTTCGGTTGCCACTTTGCTCCTTTGTTGAATCCAAAACTTGGTCTTTTTATTGGCTGAGTGTGAACCTTTTATACCTGTATAATCTATACACTTGGGCAAACTAGTTAGTCCAAAGATTTGTGTTGGGCAATTCAACCACCAAAATTATATAAGAACTAGGTGTAAGCCTAATTCCCTTTCAGCGCGCCCCCCGGCAGAGCCGAAGTGACCGTCGTCACTTCGCCGCTCCACAGACCGGTCTGACAGAAGGACAGCGCCGCCTGCGCCACTCTGACTGCAGTGCACTTGACAGAGTAAGACTGACAGGCGGTCAGGCCCTGCCAAAGGCGCCATAGGAAACTCCGCTCCGCCCGACCCAGGGCTCGGACTCGGGCTAAGCCCCGAAAGACGGCGAACTCCGCTCCGCCCGACCCAGGGCTCGGACTCGGGCTAAGCGCCGGAAGACGGCGAACTCCGCTCCGCCCGACCCAGGGCTCGGACTCGGGCTAAGCCCCGGAAGACGGCGAACTCCGCTCCGCCCGACCCAGGGCTCGGACTCGGGCTAAGCCCCGGAAGACGGCGAACTCCGCTCTGCCCGACCCAGGGCTCGGACTCGGGCTAAGCCCCGGAAGACGGCGAACTCCGCTCCGCCCGACCCAGGGCTCGGACTTGGGCTAAGCCCCGAAAGACGACGAACTCCGCTCCGCCCGACCCAGGGCTCGGACTCAGGCTCGGCACCAGAAGACGACGAACTCCGCTCCGCCCGACCCCAGGGCTCGGACTCCGCCCTGGCCTCTGCCGAACGACCTCCGCCTCGCCCGACCCAGGGGCTCGGGCTCGGCCTCGGCAACGGAAGACAGACTCGACCCCAGCTTCGGAGGAGCCCCCCCGTCGCCCGGCCTCGGGCGCGGGCTCGCCACGTCAACAGGGAGCGCCATCATCACCCTACCCCGAGCCAACTCGGGTCGCAGAGAACAAGACCGGTGTCCCATCTGGCTAGCTCCGCCAGATAGGCAATGATGGCGCCCCGCGTGCCCTATGACGACGGCAGCTCTCAGCCCCATTACGGAAGCAGCGGGACGTCAGCAAGGACTCGACCGCTCCGACAGCTGTCCCTCCGCCAAGCTCCGTTGCTTCTCCGACAGCCACGACATCACACCAGCAGGGTGCCAAGATCTCCCCGGCTGCCACATTGGCATGTACTTAGGGCGCTAGCTCTCCCTCCGCTAGACACGTAGCACTCTGCTACACCCCCATTGTACACCTGGACCCTCTCCTTACTACTATAAAAGGAAGGGCCAGGGCCTTCTCAGAGAAGGTTGGCCGCGCGGGGACGAGGACAGGACAGGCGCTCTCTTGGGGCCGCTCGCTTCCCTCACCCGCGTGGACGCTTGTAACCCCCTACTGCAAGCGCACCCGACCTGGGCGCAGGACAAACACGAAGGCCGCGAGACTTTCCACCTCTTTCACGCCCGTCTCCGGCCACCTCTCTCTCCCCCCTTCGCGCTCGCCCACGCGCTCGACCCATCTGGGCTGGGGCACGCGGCGCACTCACTCGTCGGCTTAGGGACCCCCCGGTCTCGAAACGCCGACAGTTGGCGCGCCAGGTAGGGGCCTGCTGCGTGCTGACGAACAGCTTCCCGTCAAGCTCCAGATGGGCAGTCTCCAGCAACCTCTCCGGCCCGGGACGGTGCTCCGTTTCGGGAGTCTTGAGTTCATGTCCTTCGACGGCAGCTACGACATGATACTCCTTCTACCGCAGCGCGACAACGACAATGGCGGCCGACAACCCGCCCGCCGGCGGCGGAACCGACGACATCTTCCCCGCGTGGTGGAAGAACAACATTCGAGCTCGCCCCGTCCTCTCCCCCGCCAACGGAGGAGGACGCGGGGCAACCAAGGCCAAGCGGGAGGCCGCGCTTCGTCGGCCGTCGACCGAATCGACGTCCCCGACGCCCCCACGGAAGGCACGCCGGGCGTCGACCTCGCGTTCGAGACGAAGGCAAGCGCCGTCCCCCCGCGACACCCTGATCCCGAGCAAGAAGACGACGCCAGCGCGCTCGCGGAAAGCTTGCAGGACGTCGCCCTCGTACCTGTGACGACGGTGCAGCCAGTCCCCGACGCGACTATGACGCTCCTCGTCGACCAAAAGGTACCGACTAATTCCCAACTTACATCATTTCGACTCGGCCTCAACCCGCCTAGCGACCTTGCCCTGGCGGGCGCTCTCGTTGAGGCGAGTGCAACCCCACTGGGGTTTCGTATGCGGTCACCTTGGGACCGGTTGACGGACGTCTCGACCTACGGGCCCTCTGGGTCCGAGGAAGACGACGACCCCAGCATCTGTTGGGATTTCTCCAGATTTGGCAACCCCAGTGCCATGCGGGACTTTATGACCGCATGTGACTACTGCCTCTCCGACTGTTCCGACGGTAGCCACAGCCTCGACGACGAGGACTGCGGCCCAAGCCGCGAATGTTTCCACGTCAAGCTAGGGGGTCCCTCCGAAGGCAACCATCTCGGCATGCCGGAAGACGGTGATCTCCCTAGGCCGGTGCCTCGCGCCGACATCCCGCGGGAGCTAGCTGTGGTCCCCGTTCTGGCGGGGGGTCACGACCCACAACTCGAGCAAGTCCGCGGGGCGCAGGCCAGGCTCGACGAGGGAGCAGGAGCGCTTGAGCCGATCCGCCGGGACGTTGGGCAGGTATGGGCGGGCCAACCCCCGGCCGGAGAAATATGTCACCTGCCCCAAGGTTTCCAGCACCGCGTCGCCAACGACGTCAGGGTCAGACCGCAACCCGCATCCAGTGGGGTCGGACAGAACCTGGCAGCCGCAGCGATGCTCCTCCGCGCGATGCCGGAGCCATCAACCACCGAGGGTCGGCGAATCCAGGGAGAGCTCAAGAATCTCCTGGAAGGCGCTGCGACCCGACGGGCCGAGAGCACTGCCTCCCGAAGGCAGGGATACCCCTCGGAACCTCATGCCGCGACTTCCCGATTCATGCGGGAAGCCTCGGTCTACACCGGGCGCGCGCGCAACACCGCGCCTGCGGCCCCGGGCCACCTCGGCAACGAGCACCATCATCGCGACCGTCGGGCCCACCTCGATGAAAGGGTGCGCCGGAGCTACCACCCCAGGCGTAGGGGACGCTACGACAGCGGGGAGGATCGGAGTCCCTCGCCCGAGCCACCCGGTCCGCAGGCCTTCAGTCGGGCCATCCGACGGGCGCCGTTCCCGACCCAATTCCGACCCCCGGCTACTATCACAAAGTACTCGGGGGAGACGAGACCGGAACTGTGGCTCGCGGACTACCGCCTGGCCTGCCAACTGGGTGGAACGGACGACGACAACCTCGTCATCCGTAACCTCCCCCTGTTCCTCTCCGACACTGCTCGCGCCTGGTTGGAGAACCTGCCTCCGGGGCAGATCTCCAATTGGGATGACTTGGTCCAAGCCTTCGCCGGCAATTTCCAGGGCACGTACGTGCGCCCCGGGAATTCCTGGGATCTCCGGAGTTGCCGACAACAGCCGGGAGAGTCTCTCCGGGACTACATCCGGCGATTTTCGAAGCAGCGCACCGAGCTGCCCAACGTCACCGACTCGGATGTCATCGGTGCATTCCTCGCCGGCACCACCTGCCGCGACCTGGTGAGTAAGTTGGGTCGCAAGACCCCCACCAGGGCGAGCGAGCTGATGGACATCGCCACCAAGTTCGCCTCTAGCCAGGAGGCGGTCGAGGCCATCTTCCGAAAGGATAAGCAGCCCCAGGGCCGCCCATCGGAAGATGCTCCCGAGGCGTCGACTCAGCGCGGCGCCAAGAAGAAAGGCAAGAAGAAGTCGCAAGCGAAACGCGACGCCGCCGACGCGGACCTTGTCGCCGCCGCCGAGTACAAGAACCCTCGGAAGCCCCCCGGAGGTGCAAACCTCTTCGCCAAGATGCTCAAGGAGCCATGCCCCTATCATCAGGGGCCCGTCAAGCACACCCTCGAGAAGTGCGTCATGCTTCGGCGCCACTTCCACAGGGCCGGGCCACCCGCAGAGGGTGGCAGGGCCCGCGACGACAACAACAAGGAAGATCACCAAGCAGGAGAGTTCCCCGAGGTCCGCGACTGCTTCATGATCTACGGTGGGCATGCGGCGAATGCCTCGGCTCGGCATCGCAAGCAAGAGCGCCGGGAGGTCTGCTCGGCGAAGGTGGCGGCGCCAGTCTACCTAGACTGGTCCGACAAGCCCATCACCTTCGACCAAGCTGACCACCCCGACCACGTGCCGAGCCCGGGGAAATACCCGCTCGTCGTCGACCCCATCGTCGGCAACGTCAGGCTCACCAAGGTCCTGATAGATGGGGGCAGCAGCCTCAACATCATCTACGCCGAGACCCTCAGGCTCCTGCGCGTCGATCTGTCCTCCGTCCGAGCAGGCGCTGCGCCCTTCCACGGGATCATTCCCGGGAAGCGCGTCCAGCCCCTCGGACGACTCGACCTTCCCGTCTGCTTCGAAATGCCCTCCAACTTCCGAAGGGAGACTCTGACGTTCGAGGTGGTCGGGTTCCGAGGAACCTACCACGCGGTACTGGGAAGGCCATGCTACGCGAAGTTCATGGCCATCCCCAACTACACCTACCTGAAGCTCAAGATGCCGGGCCCCAACGGGGTCATCACCATCGGCCCCACGTACAAACACGCGTTCGAATGCGACGTGGAGTGCGTGGAGTACGCCGAGGCCCTCACCGAATCCGAGGCCCTCATCGCCGACCTGGAGAACCTCTCCAAGGAGGTGCCAGACGTGAAGCGTCATGCCGGCAACTTCGAGCCAGCGGAGACGGTTAAGGCCGTCCCTCTCGACCCCAGTGGCGACACCTCCAAGCAGATCCGGATCGGTTCCGGGCTCGACCCCAAATAGGAAGCAGTGCTCGTCGACTTTCTCCGCGCAAACGCCGACGTCTTTGCGTGGAGTCCCTCGGACATGCCCGGCATACCGAGGGATGTCGCCGAGCACTCGCTGGATATTCGGGCTGGAGCCCGACCCGTCAGGCAGCCTCTGCGCCGATTCGACGAGGAGAAGCGCAGAGTGATAGGCGAGGAGATCCACAAGCTAATGGCAGCAGGGTTCATCAAAGAGGTATTCCATCCCGAATGGCTTGCCAACCCTGTGCTTGTGAGGAAGAGAGGGGGGAAATGGCGGATGTGCGTAGACTACACTGGTCTCAACAAAGCATGTCCGAAGGTTCCCTACCCTCTACCTCGCATCGATCAAATCGTGGATTCCACTGCTGGGTGCGAAACCCTGTCCTTCCTCGATGCCTACTCCGGGTATCACCAAATCCGGATGAAAGAGTCCGACCAGCTCGCGACTTCTTTCATCACGCCCTTCGGCATGTACTGCTACGTCACCATGCCGTTCGGGTTGAGGAATGCGGGCGCGACGTACCAGCGGTGCATGAACCATGTGTTCGGTGAACACATCGGTCGCACGGTCGAGGCCTACGTCGATGACATCGTAGTCAAGACAAGGAAGGCTTCCGACCTCCTCTCCGACCTTGAAGTGACATTCCGATGTCTCAAGGCGAAAGGCGTCAAGCTCAATCCCGAGAAGTGTGTCTTCAGGGTGCCCCGGGGCATGCTCTTGGGGTTCATCGTCTCCGAGCGAGGCATTGAGGCCAACCCGGAGAAGATCGCAGCTATCACCAACATGGGGCCCATCAAGGACTTAAAAGGCGTACAGAGGGTCATGGGATGTCTCGCGGCCCTGAGCCGCTTCATCTCACGCCTCGGCGAAAGAGGTCTGCCTCTGTACCGCCTCCTGAGGAAGGCCGAGTGCTTCGCTTGGACCCCTGAGGCCGAGGAAGCTCTCGGGAGCCTGAAGGCGCTCCTTACAAAGGCGCCTATCTTGGTGCCCCCAGCTGATGGAGAAGCCCTCTTGGTCTACGTCGCCGCGACCACTCAGGTGGTTAGCGCTGCGATTATGGTCGAGAGGCAAGAAGAAGGGCATGCATTGCCCGTTCAGAGGCCAGTCTAATTCGTCAGCGAGGTACTGTCCGAGACCAAGATCCGCTACCCACAAGTTCAGAAGCTGCTGTATGCTGTGATCATGACGAGGCGGAAGTTACGACATTACTTCGAGTCTCACCCGGTAACTGTGGTGTCATCCTTCCCCCTGGGGGAGATCATCCAGTGCCGAGAGGCCTCGGGCAGGATCGCAAAGTGGGCGGTGGAAATCATGGGCGAAACAATCTCGTTCGCCCCTCGGAAGGCCATCAAGTCCCAGGTGTTGGCGGACTTCGTAGCTGAATGGGTCGACACCCAACTGCCGACGGCTCCGATCCAGCCGGAGCTCTGGACCATGTTTTTCGACGGGTCGCTGATGAAGACGGGAGCCGGCGCGGGCCTGCTCTTCATCTCACCCCTCGGGAAACACCTGCGCTACGTGCTACGCCTCCATTTCCCGGCGTCCAACAATGTGGCTGAGTACGAGGCTCTGGTCAACGAGTTGGCACGACGGTCAATACGGCCGAAAGTGGGCCGGCAGTAATGACGGTGGCAGGCAGGCGGGAGCAGCGGTCACGTCGACAGCCAGGCTCACGTCCCATCCAGGGGCAGCAAGAGAGCCTCCTCTCACGGCGTGAAGACGGCGCACCCGTGATCCGTCCCTCGAACGGCTCGCGCACGCGCAACGGCCGCCCCGCCAACCACTCGCCCCGTCGCATTAACTCCGCGGCAGGACAGGCGGCGCCTCTGGCAGGAGGAGCGGGCGACGCTTCGCCTTCGCCGTAACAACCGCGCCAAAAAAGGTACGCCACGACGTTCGATTTCGTATCATTTTCCTTTTTCCTCTTTCTCTATCTCTTGCAACAGGGACCGGGAAAGGGGGATACCCCGAAAAGGATCCTTCCCTGTGAAGGAACTGGGCTCCGAGCCCCCCCTTTTTACTGATCAGAGGTTCGAAGGCTGGCCCTCCGAAGGGTTCAACAGTCGCCTCAGATCGCGTGGGCCCGACACCCACTACTGGTCAGGGGTTCGAAGGCCGGCCCCCCGAAGGGCTCTACGGTCGCCTCAGGCTACTCGGGCTCCGCGCCCATTACTGATCAGGGGTTCGAAGGCTGGCCCGCGAAGGGTTCACAGTCGCCTCAGACGCCGAGCGAGGGATGACCAGGGGTACGTTCGATACATAACCAAGGCTTGGGATGCGCTCCCGAGGTACCCTAGGACATTTCCGAGACCAGCGGGAGCGATCTTGTAACGGAATCCCATCGGAGGGAGGCATCGAGCCCTCGGACCCCGTCGCCAGGGGACCGGGTCCGCCAGATCACCCGCAGGTACTTTTGGGCGTGCCTCTGGGCCCCTAGCCGACCCCCAACGAACGGGGCACGGACGTCCACTCGGATTACCCGCTTGCAGCTCACCGGAGACACCATGTTCGGTGCCCATCGAGGGTAACATGGCGCACTCCCCCTCCTCCTTGCGGAAAGGCGACGTAGGGGCGTATGTAAAAAGCCGAGTCTGTCCCTGATCGCCCTCTCGCCCTGTGCGGAGGCTCGGGGGCTGCTCTCGCAAACCTGGCTCCGGCCGAACCGTTGACAGCGTCAACATACCAGCCCGAGAGCTTGGGCCCCGACCGTGCACCCGGGCTACGGCCAGTTCGCATGAGGGAACAACCAGACCAGCCGAAGCGTTACGCAAGGCATTAAGACCTCGAAGGAGTGAAACCACTCCTCCGAGGCCTCGGGGGCTACACCCGGTGGGTGCGCTCGCGCGCACCCACCGGAACAAAATGCCACCGAGAAAGGCTGGTCCCCTTGCAAAAAAGTGCGACGAAAGCCTCCAAGCGAGTGCTAACACTCCCTTCGAGGCTCGGGGGCTACTGTCGGGGACCATAATTAGGGGTACCCTCAAGACGCCTAATTCTCAGCTGGTAACCCCCATCAGCATAAAGCTGCAGAGGCCTGATGGGTGCGATTAAGTCAGGGATCAGTCCATACGAGCGACTTGATCACGCCTCGCCCGAGCCTAGCCTCGGACAAGGGCAGCCGACCCCGAGGGATTTCCGTCTCGCCCGAGGCCCCCCTTTAACGGCGGACACATTTCCGGCTCGCCCGATGCCTTGCCTTCGCTAAGAAGCAACCCTGACTAAATCGCCGCACCGACCGACCGAGTCGCAGGAGCATTTAACGCAAAGGTGGCCTGACACCCTTATCCTGACGCGCGCCCCCCGGCAGAGCCGAAGTGACCGTCGTCACTTCGCCGCTCCACAGACCGGTCTGACAGAAGGACAGCGCCGCCTGCGCCACTCCGACTGCAGTGCACTTGACAGAGTAAGACTGACAGGCGGTCAGGCCCTGCCAAAGGCGCCATAGGAAACTCCGCTCCGCCCGACCCAGGGCTCGGACTCGGGCTAAGCCCCGGAAGACGGCGAACTCCGCTCCGCCCGACCCAGGGCTCGGACTCGGGCTAAGCCCCGGAAGACGGCGAACTCCGCTCCGCCCGACCCAGGGCTCGGACTCGGGCTAAGCCCCGGAAGACGGCGAACTCCGCTCCGCCCGACCCAGGGCTCGGACTTGGGCTAAGCCCCGGAAGACGGCGAACTCCGCTCCGCCCGACCCAAGGCTCGGACTCGGGCTAAGCCCCGGAAGACGGCGAACTCCGCTCCGCCCGACCCAGGGCTCGGACTCGGGCTAAGCCCCGGAAGACGGCGAACTCCGCTCCGCCCGACCAGGGCTCGGACTTGGGCTAAGCCCCGGAAGACGGCGAACTCCGCTCCGCCCGACCCAGGGCTCGGACTCAGGCTCGGCATCAGAAGACGACGAACTCTGCTCCGCCTGACCCCAGGGCTCGGACTCCGCCCTGGCCTCTGCCGAACGACCTCCGCCTCGCCCGACCCAGGGGCTCGGGCTCGGCCTCGGCAACGGAAGACAGACTCGACCCCAGCTTCGGAGGAGCCCCCACGTCGCCCGGCCTCGGGCGCGGGCCCGCCACGTCAACAGGGAGTGCCATCATCACCCTACCCCGAGCCAACTCGGGTCGCAGAGAACAAGACCGGTGTCCCATCTGGCTAGCTCCGCCAGATAGGCAATGATGGCGCCCCGCGTGCCCTATGACGACGGCAGCTCTCAGCCCCATTACGGAAGCAGCGGGACGTCAACAAGGACTCGACCGCTCCGACAGCTGTCCCTCCGCCAAGCTCCGTTGCTTCTCCGACAGCCACGACATCACACCAGCAGGGTGCCAAGATCTCTCCGGCTGCCACATTGGCATGTACTTAGGGCGCTAGCTCTCCCTCCGCTAGACACGTAGCACTCTGCTACACCCCCATTGTACGCCTGGACCCTCTCCTTACTACTATAAAAGGAAGGGCCAGGGCCTTCTCAGAGAAGGTTGGCCGCGCGGGGACGAGGACGGGACAGGCGCTCTCTTAGGGCCGCTTGCTTCCCTCACCCGCGTGGACGCTTGTAACCCTCTACTGCAAGCGCACCCGACCTGGGCGCGGGACGAACACGAAGGCCGCGGGACTTTCCACCTCTCTCACGCCCGTCTCCGGCCACCTCGCTCTCCCCCCTTCGCGCTCGCCCACGCGCTCGACCCATCTGGGCTGGGGCACGCGGCACACTCACTCGTCGGCTTAGGGACCCCCCGGTCTCGAAACGCCGACAGTAGCATACCTTAGTTGTTGCGAAGACGTGCCCTAGTGAGGTGGTGGTGGAGTGTGGTCGCCGCCGCCGGTGTCACCTCCATTGCCCCTGTAGAGAAACAACGAACACGAGATCCCAGTCGCCGTTAGATTGTCGCTCTTAGAGTCACTCCGACGCCAAGGTGATGGGTCATGTATGTGTATTAGGGTTTAGGGTAAGATACTAGTGCTAGCTTTTCCTATGACCCATTAATGATTTATATAGCAATGTGTGCGACCGGAGCTCTAACCGAGGTTAGCGTAACCCTCCCAGTTAAGGACCCGATTAAAGAGATAGTTAGTTGGACTAACCTCAATCTGGTATGTGATGACCAGCTATAGAGTACACGTCCAACAAGCATATCAAGCCGAATGAAACAAACCGGTGATGTTCACAGATTGAGCAGCAGTGCAGCACTAACAAGAGAGGAAATCATGGCACTACTTGAGCACAAAGAACCAGATTGAGGGCCGACTACAGTTTGGACGGGAGGAGGCTGGGGCCTCTGGGCGGCTGATCTCCGGAGGAGTCAATGTACGACAAGGACGCCATATGGTGAGGGGTTGGCTGGGAGAAAGGAGATTGCTTGTTGGAATTTGCGGCTGGTTCTGATTACACGAAGGAATACAACTCAATTATTCTCTGTCATATTCAGATGGCCTAAATAGGCATTATATTGTGAGATTACAAACGTGGAGGAGAAGGCAACGCCTAACATGCACGACGAGCCGATAAGTTTGAAGATTTAAATCTATAACGGATATAGAACTACAGATCCATATACATCGCCAATACTAATATAGGAGATCTCAAAAAATGCTTACAATAGTGCCCCATTTTATAAAATTTGGTCAACAAATTATAAGACACTCTCTCAAGTGACTCAAATATAGTATACCACTGGGCTGCCCTATAATCTAGATTTGAGGTTTTACTGTTAGAGCGGAATGTTTTGTGGTGACCTTAATTCTATAAAATATACTGATTTTTAAATTATAGGGCATTTTATTGGTCACATTTTCGGAGATGCTCTAATCCATATCCACTAAATTACCAAACGGTAGGACTAAAACCGTGACTAAACTGTTTTAGTCTCTAGTCCCTCAAGAGGTGACTAGCATGTTCGCTCTTGGCTTTAATCCGTATCGACTTCTACTGTTTCTACAGTGTTTTTGTCTCTCTAAATTGTAGCATCAGCAGTTTAAACAGTTGGCTTTAATCCGAAGCGAACAACCCTAAAAGGGATTAATCTATATTAAGTCCACATTTTGTCCCTCATTTATTTCAACTATACTAATGGCGAAAGAATGGTAAAAGATATTTTAGCCTTCTTATAAGCATTTAATACATTTTAACTATTTTTAGTCACTGGAACTAAACATAATAGAGGTATTTTTTTGAAAGGTTGCCGGCGGAGATGGAGAGCGAGGGTCGCCCCGAGTCGCCCTGACGACGCGCTCATTTATTTCAACTATACTAATGGCGAAATAATGGTAAAATATATTTTAACTTTCTTATAAGCATTTAATATATTTTAACTATTTTTAGTTACTGGAACTAAACATAATAGAGGTAATTTTTTGAAAGGTTGCCGGCGGAGATGGAGAGCGAGGGTCGCCCCGAGTCGCCCTGACGACGCGGGCCGGGGGAGCCTTCCACTCTTCCAGCTAGGCCGGTCCGAGTGAATTCAATAGGTTAACAAATTAGATTAGTCTCTATACTAAAAGAACCAAACATGCCCTAAAGGCTAAAATTGAAGGTCCGTGAATTTAAAAAATCAGGCTAACCAATCACACCCATATCCTGTCCACTGGGAAAGTACAAATAAAATTCTGGATTCTACGTCGGATAGAGTGGGTTCTGTCCAAGCCTCCAAGTAGAAGTAGAAGACACGTGAAAACGATAAGGCCAATCATGCGCCTATTCTATACTAGACTTAGATATCGCTTACTGAAGCACTGCACTGACAGCAGACATCTCACCATCCTAGCACTCGGCCGCTCAGTCGCTTACAAATAGCCATGGTGCATCGTGCTCCTTCCATCTCATCCAAACATGGAGCCGTTTTTTCTGTTCATGGAGCTGGCCCTTGTTCTCTGCTTCCTCACTCTGTACTACCGCCACTTGCAATCCAAGAAAACGAGCCCTCTGGAGCCGACCGAATGGCCAGTAGTCGGGCACCTCCCCGGCTTGGTCGCCAACATCCACCACTTCCACGACTGGGCCACCGGCGTCGTCGCCGGCGTGGGCTGCAACTTCGAAGCCCGCGGAGGCCGCACCGGCCTGCGGTACTTCATCACCTGCGACCCCTCCAACGTGCGCCACATCTTCACGTCCAACTTCGCCAACTACCCTAAAGGCGAGGAGTACGCCGCGATCTTCGACGTTCTCGGCGGCGGCATCTTCAACGCCGACGGGGAGTCGTGGCGGCGCCAGCGGGTGAAGGCCCAGATGCTCATGACCGGCCCTCGGTTTCGAGCCTTCACGGCGCGGTGCAGTCGCGACAAGGTGGAGAGGAGCCTCCTGCCATTCCTCGCGCACCACGCCGCCGCTGACGGCGAGGGGAGGCCGACGCCGTGCGACCTGCACGACGTGTTCCTGAGGCTGACGTTCGACATGACGTGCACTCTCGTCTTCGGCGTCGACCCTGGGTGCCTGGCGCTCGGCCTGCCCGGGGTCCCCTTCGCGCGCGCGATGGACGATGCGCTGGAGACGCTGTTCCTCCGGCACATCACCCCCACGGCGTGCTGGAAGCTGATGAGCGTGCTGGGAGTAGGGCAGGAGAAGAAGATGGCCGCGGCTCGGAGGACGATCGACTGCTTCGTCGCCACCACCGTCGCGAAACGCAGGGCCGACAAGCTCAGAGAAGGAGAAGGCGAGGGCGTCTGCAGCTCGTTCGACTTGCTGTCATCCTTCATCTGCCACGAGGACGACTCGAGTGAAAATGACGACGACGTGTTCTTACGGGACACGACGGTGAACCTCCTGCTCGCAGGGCGGGACACCACGGGCGCGGCGCTGTCGTGGTTCTTCTACCTCGTCTCCAAGAACCCTCGCGTGGAGCAGAAACTACTGGACGAACTGGCGCCCATCGTCGTCGCTTCACGGCGGAGAGTCGGCGGTGCTGCTGCAGACGCGGCCAGCGGCATGGTGACCTTCGACGCGGATGAGCTCGGCAGCCTGGTGTACCTGCACGCCGCCCTGAGCGAGTGCTTGAGGCTGTACCCGTCCGTGCCGTTCGAGCACAAGGTCGCGGCGGCCGCCGACGTCCTGCCGAGCGGGAAGGAGCTGAAGGCGGGCGACAAGGTGTTGGTGTTCAACTACTCCATGGGCAGGATGGAGGGCGTGTGGGGCAAGGACTGCACGGAGTTCCGCCCCGAGAGATGGCTCAACGAGGACGGAACCAAGCTCCGGTACGAGCCGTCCTACAAGTTCATCTCCTTCAACGCCGGGCCGCGGACGTGCCTCGGCAAGGAGATGGCGTTCGTGCAGATGAAGGCCGTGGCGGCGGCCGTGCTGTGGAACTTCGCCGTCGAGGTGGTGCCGGGACACGTCGTGGAGCCGAAGCTGTCCATCATACTTCACATGAAGAATGGGCTTGCCGTCAAGGTTAGGAAAAGGGACTGGACGTACGGCGCCGCCGCCGTCGAGCGTCACGCCTTGCTTTTCTGAGTTCTAGTCTTGTGACTGAACACAGTGACGACAGTGCGTCTCGCCTATGTTATGTGAGCATTGCGTGGTTTTTAGTCATATCCTCCGGCCGGAATATAGTATACCAACAAGTACGTCTCACTATGCATGTGCATGGCCGTACATGGCATATGGCGTCTTCTTGCACAAACTAGCAGCGGAACAACGATGAAACTCTGTTTGCTCCCACTGTTCGTCATCGGCAATAGTCTCTGAAGGTATCTGCGTGTATTTTTTATATATTATATTAATATATAAATCAGGATTTGTTAGTTTCGGTTCCTCCAAAAAAATAAGTTATTTTATCTTTTCTAAATTTATATACTATATATATATAGTATATGTATTTAGAGCTCTGGGCTCTCTTTAACTACAGGAAGCTCTGACCACCTACCGACCGGGCCGACCAACCAAGTGTGCAGACCGCACCAGACCGTTTTTGGTTTACTGTCCCCGACTGCTTACGTCAAATTAACATATGAGTTACGATGATGTGTGTTGTCGTTTATGCAAATATAGTTTGTGCACGATTTAGCTTTCTGGGCCCACGAGAAGATTATGCTCCCGCAATCTGGGCATCCATACTAGTCCCCACATGAACTTTTATTTGATGGCCCATTTTACCCACGCATTTCTTTATCCTAATTGCTCCCATCTTTATCTCCCGAAGGCACGTAGCCCCCGCCAGTTTCTTCTTCCCCCATCTTCATCTTCCTCGCAGCGCCGGTGCTACATCTCCAGACTGCCCCTGCTCCGTGCGAATCCACTCTCCAGCGCAACTGCACAGATGTTGTTCCTAGCGGCGGCGGTGTTCCGCGGCGCGACAACGAAATCGACGATCGCAGGAACGCGCTCGACTTCGACTCTCCAGGCGACGCCAACCGCATCGTCCCCTGTGAGGACACCCCTCGCGTGCCAACCGTTGTGTCTGCGGTGACTTGGACTCCCCTCCACTGACCAGATCCACACCACCAATGGGCTCACCGTCGTTTCTGGTCCAACTGCTTCGTATGTCACCTGGAGGTATAGATCCATGATTCTAGTGATTCGATCTGTTGTTCAGAGTGGTTGATTTTGAAAGGGAAATGTGCCCTTGGGCCATTTCTAGTATAGTTTTGGTGATTAAGTGCCCAATACGTATTGAATAAGTAATCTTGTGCCAAATGATTGATGAAGTGCAAATCAACAAGAAGGTATGATTCTAGACTTAGTACATTGGTTTTTGTGTACTAACATATTTGTCTAAGTGCTGGAATCAGAGAAAAGAGAAGAAGAAAATATCTTAGCTGGAACAGCCAAGACTCAACGTAGTCTGGCACACCGGACTGTCTGGTGGTGCACCGGACAGTGTCCGGTGCGCCAGGCCAGCCTCCGGTGAACAGGCCGCTCTCGGGAACTGACGGCGGTGTACGGCTATAATTCACCGGACTGTCCGATGGTGCACCGGACTGTCCGGTGAGCCGTCTGCGGCGAAGTCGTCGCTCTCGGGAATCGTTCAACGGCGTACGGCTAAAATTCACCGGACGGTCCGGTGAGCCAACCGTCGACTGCGTCAACGGTCGGCCGCGCAATCCGCGCGTGACACGTGGCCGCGCCAACGGTCGGCAGGGGACACCGGACAGTGTCCGGTGCGCCAACGGCTCCATTTCTGCAATGGTCGACTGTTCTATTTTTGGAAGGCAATCTGCACCGGACTATGAACAGTACCTGTCCGATGGTGCATCAGACTGTCCGGTGCGCCACCCGACAGAAGGCAAGAATTGCCTTCCCAGATTGCTTCCAACGGCTCCTAGCTGTCTTGGGGCTATAAAAGGGACCCCTAGGCGCATGGAGGAGTACACCAAGCATTCTTTGATCATCTCTAAGCACCAAGACTCCATTCTCGTGCATTCGATTCCTTGTGATAAGTGACTTGAGCTCTAGTTGAGTAGAGAACTCCCCGCATTGTGTTGTGAGCTCGAGTTGTGGCTTGTGTGTGTGATTGTGTTCGTTCTTTGAGTCTTGTGTGTGTTGCTCTTCCCTCCCTTACTTCTGTGCTTCTTTGTGATCATCATTTGTAAGGGCGAGAGGCTCCAAATTATGGAGATTCCTCGCGAATGGGAATAGTGAAAGAAAGGAAAACACGGTGGTATTCAAGTTGATCATTGGATCACTTGAAAGGGGTTGAGTGCGACCCTCGTCCAGTGGGACGCCACAACGTGGAGTAGGCAAGTGTTATACTTGGCCGAACCACGGGATAAATCTCCGTGTCTCTTGTGCTTGTTTTCTTCGTGACCACTGTGTTTCACAAGAGCTCGATCCTTAGCCACTTGATTCTATTGAACTAACTCTTAACCAAAGTTTGTGGCTTCAAAGTATTTGATTTTTACAGGATCACCTATTCACCCCCCCCTCTAGGTGCTCTCAATTGGTATCAGAGCCGTTCTCTTCACGCAAGGGACTAATCGCCCGAAAAGATGGATCCTAAGGGAAAGGGGATGGTGGTCAACGACAAGACAAAGGAGTCCATCGTCAACGAGCCAAGAGATGATAAGCCCTCAGACTCTGGCTCGAGTCATAAGAAAAAGGACAGGAAGAAGAAGAGGCGCATCAAGAAGATCGTCTACTACGACAGCGATGAGTCTTCTTCTTCCCAAAGAGACGACGACTACGATGAGAAAAAGAAAACGGTCAACTCAAACTTTTCTTTTGATTATTCTCGTATTCCATTTAACTCAAATGATCATTTACTTTCAATTCCACTTGGAAAACCTCCTCACTTTGATGGAGAGGACTACGCCTTTTGGAGTCACAAAATGCGTAGTCACCTATTCTCTCTCCATCCAAGTATTTGGGAGATCGTTGAAAACGGAATGCTTTTTGATAGTACTTACAACCCCGTTTTCATTAATGAGCAAATCCACAAAAATGCACAAGCTACCACTGTTTTGCTAGCATCCTTGTGCAGGGACGAGTACCATAAGGTGAGCGGCTTGGATAACGCCAAGCAAATTTGGGACACCCTCAAGATTTCTCATGAGGGGAACGATGCCACCATGATCACCAAGATGGAGTTGGTGGAAGGTGAAAGTCGCCTAGAGGGGGGTGAATAGGGCGAAACTGAAAATCTCAAAAATAATCACAACTACAAGCCGGGTTAGCGTTAGAAATATAATCGAGTCCGCGAGAGAGGGCGCAAAACAAATCGCAAGCGAATAATGAAGTGAGACATGCGGATTTGTTTTACCGAGGTTCAGTTCTCTCAAACCTACTCCCCGTTGAGGAGGCCACAAAGGCCGGGTCTCTTTCAACCCTTCCCTCTCTCAAACGGTCCCTCGGGCCGAGTGAGCTTCTCTTTCTCAAATCACTTGGGAATCAAACTTCCCGCAAGGACCACCACACAATTGGTGTCTCTTGCCTCAATTACAAGTGAGTGTTTGATCACAAGAAGGAATGCCAAAGAAAAAGAAGCGATCCAAGAGCAAGAGCTCAAATGAACACTACAAATCACTCTCTCTAGTAACTAGGACTTTGTGTGGAGTTGGGAGAGGATTTGATCTCTTTTGGTGTGCTTTGCAATGAATGCTAGCTCTTGTATAGTGGTTGGAAGCTGGAAAACTTGGATGTAATAAATGGTGGGGTGGTTGGGGTATTTATAGCCCCAACCACCAAACTTGACCGTTGGTGGAGGCTGTCTGTCGTATGGTGCACCGGACAGTCCGATGCACACCGGACATGTCCGGTGCGACAGCCACGTCACCAAATAGCCGTTGGGTCAACAGTTGGAGCTCTGTCTCAGGTCCCGCCTTGATGTCCGGTGGCGCACCGGACATGCACTGTAGAGTGTCCGGTGCGCCTGCTCCCGCGTGCCTGACGACTGCGCGCTTCTGGCGCGCATTAAATGCGCCTGCAGGTGACCGTTGGCGCGAATAGCCGTTGCCCCGAGGTTGCACCGGACAGTCCAGTGTACACCGGACATGTCCGGTGAATTATAGCGGAGCGGCCTTTGCGAATTCCCGAGACTGGCGGGTTCCTGAGCCGCGTCTCAAATGAGCACCGGACACTGTCCGGTGTACACCGGACAGTCCGGTGAATTTTAGTGCGCTGGCTCTGGAAATTTCCCGAGGGCGACGAGTTTGAGCTGAAGTCCTCTGGTGCACCGGACACTGTCCGGTGGCACACCGGACAGTCCGGTGCGCCAGACCAGAGGAGCCTTTGGTTGCTCCGCTGCCCTTTTGTTGAACCCAACACATGGTCATTTTATTGGCTAAGTGTGAACCTTTTGCACCTGTATAACTTATACACTAGAGCAAACTAGTTAGTCCAATATTTGTGTTGGGCAATTCAACCACCAAAATTATTTAGGGACTAGGTGTAAGCCTAATTCCCTTTCAATCTCCCCCTTTTTGGTGATTGATGCCAACACAAATCAAAGCAAATATAGAAGTGCATAATTGAACTAGTTTGCATAATGTAAGTGCAAAGGTTGCTTGGAATTGAGCCAATATAAATACTTACATGATGCGCATGGATTGTTTTCTTTGTTTTTGACATATTGGACCATATTTGCACCACAAGTTTTGTTTCTGCAAACTCTTTTGTAAATTCTTTTCAAAGTCCTTTTGCAAGATAGTCAAAGGTAAATGAATAAGATTTTGCAAAGCATTTTCAAGTTTTGAAATTTTTCTTCCTTTGTTCCAAATGCTTTTCCTTTGACTAAACAAAACCCCCCCTCAAATAAAGTCTCCTCTTAGTGTTCAAGAGGGTTTTAAGACATCAATTTTGAGAATACTACTTGCTCCCCCTTTAGAGCACAAAGAGATACCAATTTTGAAATTTTTCATCTGATTGACAAACATTAGTTTTAAAATTAGGGTGGTGGTGCGGTCCTTTTGCTTTGGACTCATATTTTCTCCCCCTTTGGCATGAATCGCCAAAAACGGAATTATTAGAGCCCTTTTAAGTACTTTCTCCTCCTTTGGTCATAAAATAAATGAGTGAAGATTATACCAACGTTGGAGAGAGATGCGGAGCGACGGCGAAGGATGAGTAGTAGAGCGGAGTGGAAGCCTTTGTCTTCGCCGAAGACTCCAATTCCTTTCAATATACCTATGACTTGGTTTGGAATACACTTGAAAACACATTAGTCATAGCATATAGAAAAGACATGATCAAAGGTATTCTTATGAGCTATGTGTGCAAGTTTAGCAAAAGAAATTCCTAGAATCAAGAATATTAAGCTCATGCCTAAGTCTGGTAAAAGATTGTTCATCAAGTGGCTTGGTAAAGATATCGGCTAATTGATCTTTAGTGTTAATGTATGAAATCTCGATATCCCCCTTTTGTTGGTGATCCCGAAGAAAATGATACCGAATGGCTATGTGTTTAGTGCGGCTATGCTCAACGGGATTATCCGCCATGCGGATTGCACTCTCATTATCACATAGGAGAGGAACTTTGGTTAATTTGTAACCGTAGTCCCGCAGGGTTTGCCTCATCCAAAGCAATTGCGCGCAACAGTGGCCTGCTGCAATATACTCGGCTTCGGCGGTAGAAAGAGCGACCGAATTTTGCTTCTTTGAAGCCCAAGACACCAAGGATCTTCCCAAGAACTGGCAAGTCCCCGATGTGCTCTTTCTATTAATCTTACACCCTGCCCAATCGGCATCCGAATAACCAATCAAATCAAATGTGGATCCCCGAGGGTACCAAAGCCCAAACTTAGGAGTATAAGCCAAGTATCTCAAGATTCGTTTTACGGCCGTAAGGTGTGATTCCTTAGGGTCGGCTTGGAATCTTGCACACATGCAAACAGAAAGCATAATGTCCGGTCGAGATGCACATAAATAAAGCAATGAACCAATCATCGACCGGTATACCTTTTGATCCACGAACTTACCTCCCGTGTCGAGGTCGAGATGCCCATTTGTTCCCATGGGAGTCTTGATGGGCTTGGCATCCTTCATTCCAAACTTGCTTAGAATGTCTTGAGTATACTTTGTTTGGCAAATGAATGTGCCCTCTTGGAGTTGTTTGACTTGAAATCCTAGAAAATACTTCAACTCCCCCATCATAGACATCTCGAATTTCTGTGTCATGATCCTACTAAATTCTTCACATGTAGATTTGTTAGTAGACCCAAATATAATATCATCAACATAAATTTGGCATACAAACAAATCATTGTCAAGTGTTTTGGTGAATAAAGTAGGATCGGCTTTGCCGACTTTGAAGCCATTTGCAATAAGGAAATCTCTAAGGCATTCATACCATGCTCTTGGGGCTTGCTTGAGCCCATAAAGCGTCTTAGAGAGCCTATAAACATGGTTAGGGTACTCACTGTCTTCAAAGCCGGGAGGTTGCTCAACATAGACCTCCTCCTTGATTGGTCCATTGAGGAAGGCACTCTTCACGTCCATTTGAAAAAGCTTGAAGCCATGGTAAGTAGCATAGGCCAATAATATGCGAATTGACTCAAGCCTAGCTACGGGTGCATAGGTTTCACCAAAATCCAAACCTTCGACTTGTGAATACCCCTTGGCCACGAGTCGAGCTTTGTTCCTTGTCACCACACCATGCTCGTCTTGCTTGTTGCGGAAGACCCACTTGGTTCCTACAACATTTTGATTAGGACGTGGAACTAAGTGCCATACCTTGTTCCTTGTGAAATTGTTGAGCTCCTCTTGCATCGCCATCACCCAATCCGAATCTTGAAGTGCTTCCTCTACCCTGTGTGGCTCAATAGAGGAAACAAAAGAGTAATGTTCACAAAAATGTGCAATACGAGATCGAGTAGTTACCCCCTTATGAATGTCGCCGAGGATGGTGTCGACGGGGTGATCTCGTTGTATTGCTTGGTGAACTCTTGGGTGTGGCGGCCTTGGTTGTTCATCCTCCTTGTCTTCATCATTTGCATCTCCCCCTTGATCGTTGCCGTCATTTTGAGGTGGCTCATCTTCTTGATCTTCTTGTTCAACATCTTGAGCCTCATCCTCAATTTGAGTTGGTGGAGATGCTTGCATGGAGGAGGATGGTTGATCTTGTGCATGTGGAGGCTCTTCGGATTTCTTAGGACACACATCCCCAATGGACATGTTCCTTAGCGCTATGCATGGAGCCTGTTCTTCACCTATCTCATCAAGATCAACTTGCTCTACTTGAGAGCCGTTAGTCTCATCAAACACAACGTCACAAGAAACTTCAACAAGTCCTGAGGACTTGTTAAAGACTCTATATGCCCTTGTGTTTGAGTCATATCCTAGTAAAAAGTCTTCTACAGTTTTAGGAGCGAATTTAGATTTTCTACCTCTTTTAACAAGTATAAAACATTTGCTACCAAAAACTCTAAAATATGAAATATTTGGCTTTTTACCGGTTAGGAGTTCATAGGATGTCTTCTTGAGGATTCGGTGAAGATATAACCGGTTGATGGCGTAGCAAGCGGTGTTGACCGCTTCGGCCCAAAACCGATCCGGTGTCTTGTACTCATCAAGCATGGTTCTTGCCATGTCCAATAGAGTTCGATTCTTCCTCTCCACTACACCATTTTGTTGTGGAGTGTAGGGAGAAGAGAACTCATGCTTGATGCCCTCCTCCTCAAGGAAGCCTTCAATTTGAGAGTTCTTGAACTCCGTCCCATTGTCGCTTCTAATTTTCTTGATCCTTAAGCCGAACTCATTTTGAGCCCGTCTCAAGAATCCCTTTAAGGTCTCTTGGGTATGAGATTTGTCCTGCAAAAAGAACACCCAAGTGAAGCGAGAATAATCATCCACAATAACTAGACAGTACTTACTCCCGCCGATGCTTATGTAAGCGATCGGGCCGAATAGGTCCATGTGTAGGAGCTCCAGTGGACTGTCACTAGTCATGATGTTCTTGTGTGGATGATGAGTGCCAACTTGCTTCCCGGCTTGGCATGCGCTACAAATCCTGTCTTTCTTAAAATGAACATTGGTTAGTCCTAAAATGTGTTCTCCCTTTAGAAGCTTGTGAAGATTCTTCATTCCAACATGGGCTAGTCGGCGGTGCCAGAGCCAACCCAAGTTAGTCTTAGCAACCAAGCAAGTGTCGAGTTCAGCTCTATCAAAATCTACCAAGTATAGCTGACCCTCTAACACTCCCTTAAATGCTATTGAATCATCACTTCTTCTAAAGACAGTAACACCTGTATCAGTAAATAGACAGTTGTAGCCCATTTGACATAATTGGGATACAGAAAGCAAATTGTAATCTAAAGAATCTACAAGAAAAACATTGGAAATAGTATGGTCAGGTGATATAGCAATTTTACCCAATCCTTTGACCAAACCTTGATTTCCATCCCCGAATGTGATAGCTCGTTGGGGATCTTGGTTTTTCTCATATGAGGAGAACATCTTTTTCTCCCCTGTCATGTGGTTTGTGCACCCGCTGTCGAGTATCCAACTTGAACCCCCGGATGCATAAACCTACAAAACAATTTTAGTTCTTGACTTTAGGTACCCAAACGGTTTTGGGTCCTTTAGCATTAGAAACAAGAACTTTGGGTACCCAAACACAAGTCTTAGAGCCCTTGTGTTTGCCCCCAACAAACTTGGCAACTACTTTGCCGGATTTGTTAGTCAAAACATAAGATGCATCAAAAGTTTTAAATGAAATGCTATGATCATTTGATGCATTAGGAGTTTTCTTTCTAGGCAACTTGGCACGGGTTGGTTGCCTAGAGCTAGATGTCTCACCCTTATACATAAAAGCATGATTAGGGCCAGAGTGAGACTTCCTAGAATGAATTTTCCTAATTTTGCTCTCAGGATAACCGGTAGGATATAAAATGTAACCCTCGTTATCTTGAGGCATGGGAGCCTTGCCCTTAACAAAGTTAGACAAGTTCTTAGGAGGGGCATTAAGTTTGACATTGTCTCCCCTTTGGAAGCCAATGCCATCCTTGATGCCAGGGCGTCTCCTATTATAGAGCATACTTCTAGCAAATTTAAACTTTTCATTCTCTAAGTTATGCTCGGCAATTTGAGCATCTAATTTTGCTATATGATCATTTTGTTGCTTAATTAATACCATGTGATCATGAATAGCATTGATATCAACATCTCTACATCTATCACAAATAGACACATGCTCAATAGTAGATGTAGAGGGTTTGCAAGATTTTAATTCAACAACCTTAGCATGTAACATATCATTCTTAGTTCTAAGGTCGGAAATAATAGAATTGCAAACATCAAAATCTTTAGCCTTAGCAATCAAATTTTCATTTTCTACTCTAAGGCTAGCAAGAGAATCATTCAATTCCTTAATCTTAGCAAGCAAATCATCATTATTATTTCTAAGATTGGGAATTGAGGCATCACAAACATGAGCATCAACCTTAGCAATTAATCTAGCATTTTCATTTCTAAGGTTGTCAATAGTGTCATGGCATATGCTTAGCTCACTAGATAATTTGTTACATTTTTCTACTTCTAAAGCATAAGCATTTTTAACCTTAACATGTTTCTTATTTTCCTTGATTAGGAAGTCCTCTTGGGAGTCCAAGAGATCATCCTTTTCATGGATGGCACTAATTAGCTCATTTAATTTTTCTTTTTGTTCCATGTTAAGGTTGGCAAAAAGGGTAAGCAAGTTATCCTCCTCATCACTAGCATTATCATCACTAGAGGATTCATATTTTGTGGAGGATTTAGATTTAACCTTCTTCTTTTTGCCGTCCTTTGCCATAAGACACTTGTGGCCGACGTTGGGGAAGAGAAGCCCCTTGGTGACGGCGATGTTGGCGGCGTCCTCGTCGGAGGAGGACTCGGTGGAGCTCTCGTCGGAGTCCCACTCGCGGCACACGTGGGCATCACCGCCCTTCTTCTTGTGATACCTCTTCTTTTCTCTCCTCTTGCCCTTCTTGTCGTTGTCCCTGTCACTGTCACTTGATAATGGACATTTAGCAATAAAGTGACCGGGCTTACCACACTTGTAGCAAACCTTCTTGGAACGGGATTTGTAATCCTTCCCCTTCCGTTGCTTGAGGATTTGCCGAAAGCTTTTGATGATTAAGGCCATCTCCTCATTGTCGAGCTTGGAGGCGTCAATTGGTTGTCTACTTGGTGTAGACTCCTCCTTCTTCTCCTCCGTTGCCTTGAAGGCCACCGGTTGCGCCTCGGATGTGGAAGGTTCGTCAAGCTCGTTGATCTTCTTTGAGCCTTTAATCATGCATTCAAAGCTCACAAAATTCCCGATAACTTCCTCGGGGGTCATTAGTGGATATCTAGGATTACCACGAATTAATTGAACTTGAGTGGGGTTAAGGAAAATAAGAGCTCTTAAAATAACCTTAACCACCTCGTGGTCATCCCACTTTTTGCTCCCGAGGTTGCGCACTTGGTTCACCAAGGTCTTGAGCCGATTGTACATATCTTGTGGCTCCTCCCCTTGGCGAAGACGGAAGCGACCGAGCTCCCCCTCGATCGTTTCCCGCTTGGTGATCTTGGTGAGTTCATCACCCTCGTGCGCGGTCTTGAGTAGGTCCCAAATCTCCTTTGCATTCTTCAACCCTTGCACTTTGTTGTATTCCTCCTTGCTTAAAGAGGCGAGGAGTATGGTTGTGGCTTGGGAGTTGAAGTGCTCGATTTGGGCCACTTCGTCCGTATCATAATTCTCATCCCCTACAGAAGGTACCTGTGCTCCAAACTCAACAACATTCCATATACTTTTGTGGAGTGAGGTTAGATGAAATTTCATTAAATCACTCCACCTAGCATAATCTTCGCCATCAAAAGTTGGCGGTTTGCCTAATGGAACGGAAAGTAATGGAGTATGTCTAGATGGACGGGGATAGTGTAAGGGGATCTTACTAAACTTCTTGCGCTCTTGGCGCTTAGAAGTTGCCGATGGTGCATCGGAGTCGGAGGTGGATGTTGATGAAGTGTCGGTCTCGTAGTAGACCACCTTCCTCATCCTCTTGTGCTTGTCGCCTTTCCGATGCGACTTGTGAGAAGAAGATTTTTCCTTCTTCTCTTTGTGGTGGGAAGAGGAAGATCTTTTCTCCTTCCGTTTGGAGGAGTCCTTCTTCTTCTCCCTCCTCTTGGTGCGGGACTCTTCCGATGAAGTGCTCCCTTGGCTTGTAGTGGGCTTGTCGCCGGTCTCCATCTCCCTCTTGGTGTGATCTCCCGACATCACTTCGAGCGGTTAGGCTCTAATGAAGCACCGGGCTCTGATACCAATTGAAAGTCGCCTAGAGGGGGGTGAATAGGGCGAAACTGAAAATCTCAAAAATAATCACAACTACAAGCCGGGTTAGCGTTAGAAATATAATCGAGTCCGCGAGAGAGGGCGCAAAACAAATCGCAAGCGAATAATGAAGTGAGACACGCGGATTTGTTTTACCGAGGTTCGGTTCTCTCAAACCTACTCCCTGTTGAGGAGGCCACAAAGGCCGAGTCTCTTTCAACCCTTCCCTCTCTCAAACGGTCCCTCGGACCGAGTGAGCTTCTCTTTCTCAAATCACTTGGGAATCAAACTTCCCGCAAGGACCACCACACAATTGGTGTCTCTTGCCTCAATTACAAGTGAGTGTTTGATCACAAGAAGGAATGCCAAAGAAAAAGAAGCGATCCAAGAGCAAGAGATCAAATGAACACTACAAATCACTCTCTCTAGTCACTAGGACTTTGTGTGGAGTTGGGAGAGGATTTGATCTCTTTTGGTGTGCTTTGCAATGAATGCTAGCTCTTGTATAGTGGTTGGAAGCTGGAAAACTTAGATGTAATGAATGGTGGGGTGGTTGGGGTATTTATAGCCCCAACCACCAAACTTGACCGTTGGTGGAGGCTGTCTGTCGTATGGTGCACCGGACAGTCCGGTGCACACCGGACATGTCCGGTGCGACAGCCACGTCACCAAATAGCCGTTGGGTCAACAGTTGGAGCTCTGTCTCAGGGCCCGCCTTGATGTCCGGTGGCGCACCGGACATGCACTGTAGAGTGTCCGGTGCGCCTGCTCCCGCGTGCCTGACGACTGCGCGCTTCTGGCGCGCATTAAATGCGCCTGCAGGTGACCGTTGGCGCGAATAGCCGTTGCCCCGAGGTTGCACCGGACAGTCCGGTGTACACCGGACATGTCCGGTGAATTATGCGGAGCAGCCTTTGCGAATTCCCGAGACTGGCGGGTTCCTGAGCCGCGTCTCAAATGAGCACCGGACACTATCCGGTGTACACCGGACAGTCCGGTGAATTTTAGTGCGCTGGCTCTGGAAATTTCCCGAGGGCGACGAGTTTGAGCTGAAGTCCTCTGGTGCACCGGACACTGTCCGGTGGCACACCGGACAGTCCGGTGCGCCAGACCAGAGGAGCCTTTGGTTGCTCCGCTGCCCTTTTGTTGAACCCAACACATGGTCATTTTATTGGCTAAGTGTGAACCTTTTGCACCTGTATAACTTATACACTAGAGCAAACTAGTTAGTCCAATATTTGTGTTGGGCAATTCAACCACCAAAATTATTTAGGGACTAGGTGTAAGCCTAATTCCCTTTCAGAAGGCGAACTAGGAAGGTTCGCAATGATTAGGGGGGAGGAGCCAACCCAAATGTACAACAGGCTCAAGACCCTGGTCAACAAAATCAGGAGCTACGGAAGCACGAGATGGACGGACCACGACGTCGTCCAACTTATGCTCAGGTCCTTCACTGTCCTTGATCGTCATCTTGTGAACTCTATCCGTGAAAATCCTAGGTACACAAAGATGACACCCGAGGAAATACTCGGAAAGTTTGTAAGCAGGCAGATGATGATCAAGGAAGCGAGATATGTGGATGAGGCATTGAATGGTCCCATGCCCATCTACGAGCCTCAAACTGTTGCTCTCAAAGCAACAAGTAGCAGGGAGACACTACCGAGCAAGGTGGCGCAAGTTGAGGCGGCCGGGCTAAACGAGGATGAAATGGCCCTCATTATCAAGCGCTTCAAGACGGCGCTAAAAGGACGAAAGGAGCACCCTAACAAGAACAAAGCAAAGGGAAAGTGCTCCTGCTTCAAATGTGGTAAGACAGGTCATTTTATTGCTCAATGTCCCGATAATACAAATGACCAGGAACAAGAAAGGAATGGGAAGAGGGAGAAAAAGAAGGCCTACAAGAAGGCGAAGGGCGAGGCGCACCTTGGCAAAGAGTGGGACTCAGATTGTTCTTCGTCCGACTCCGACGACGAAGGACTCGCCGCCTCGGCCTTCAACAAGTCGTCGCTCTTCCCCAACGAGCGCCATACTTGCCTAATGGCAAGGGAAAAGAAGGTAAACACTCGAGAAACTCCTAAGTACTCTACTTCTAGTGATGAGGACTCTAGTGATGATGAAGTAAATTACACTAGCTTGTTCAAAGGATTAGATAGAACTAAAGTAGAAAAGATTAATGAATTGATTGATGCCTTGAATGAAAAAGATAGACTGCTAGAAAGGCAAGAGGACATTTTGTATGAGGAACATGACAAATTTGTTAGTGTTCAAAAGTCTCTTGCCTTAGAGATTAAAAGGAATGAATTACTATCTTCTGAGTTATCAATTTGTAGTGAATCTATTTCTAGCTTGAAGACTTTGAATGATGATTTAAATGCTAAGCTAGAAATAGTTAATAAATCTAGTCCTTGTGTAGAGCATGTTGTGATTTGTAATAGGTGTAAGGACTTCAATGTTGATGCATGCGTTGAGCACCTTACTTCTATTACAAAACTTAATGATGAAGTAGCAAGTCTTAATGCCCAACTTAAGACTTGCAAAAATGACTTTGATAAATTAAAATTTGCTAGGGATGCCTACACCGTTGGTAGACATCCCTCAATTAAGGATGGGCTTGGCTTTCGAAGGGAAGCCAAGAACTTAACAAGCCAAAGGGTCCCCATTCCCAACAAAGAGAAAGGGAAGGCCCCTATGGCTAGTAGTAATCAAAAGAACCATGCTTTCATGTACCATGATAGAAATTATTCTAGAGATGTTCATTATAATAGGAGTTATAATGCTTTTGACTCACATGCCATGATTGCTTCGAGTTCCAATTTTAATGGTAGGCCTAGGAGAAATATTGTGTCTCATGCTCCTAGGAAAGTTTGTAATAAACCTACCACTGTTTTTTATACTTGCAACACTACATTTGTTCTTTCATGTAAAAATAAAAAGGTGGTTGCTAAAAAGATGGGGGCCAAATGCAAGGGAGACAAGACTTGCATTTGGGTCCCTAAGGCTATTGTTACTAACCTTGTAGGACCCAACAAGAGTTGGGTACCTAAAACCCAAGCCTAATTTGCCTTGCATGTTTATGCATCCGGGGGCTCAAGCTGGATTATCGACAGCGGATGCACAAACCACATGACGGGGGAGAAGAGGATGTTCACCTCCTACGTCAAGAACAAAGATTCCCAAGATTCGATCATCTTTGGAGACGGGAATCAAGGCAAGGTTAAAGGACTAGGAAAGATAGCTATTTCATCCGAGCATTCCATATCTAATGTGTTCCTAGTTGAATCGCTCGGGTATAACTTGTTATCCGTTAGTCAACTATGTAATATGGGTTACAATTGCTTATTTACCAATGTAGATGTGTCTGTCTTTAGAAGGAGTGATGGTTCATTAGCTTTTAAGGGTGTACTAGACGGCAAACTCTACTTAGTGGATTTTTCGAAAGAGGAGGTCGGTCTAGATGCATGCTTAATTGCTAAGACTAGCATGGGCTGGCTGTGGCATCGCCGTCTAGCACATGTTGGGATGAAGAACCTTCACAAACTTCTAAAGGGAGAACATGTGTTAGGTCTAACAAATGTGTTTTTCGAAAAAGATAGACCTTATGCAGCTTGTCAAGCAGGTAAACAGGTGGGAAGCGCTCATCACAACAAGAATGTGATGACTACATCAAGACCTCTGGAGCTACTGCATATGGACCTCTTCGAACCCGTCACCTACCTTAGCATCGGGGGAAGTAAGTATGGTCTAGTTGTTGTTGATGATTTTTCCCGCTTCACTTGGGTATTCTTTTTGCAGGATAAATCAGAAACCCAAGGGACCCTTAAGCGCTTTCTAAGGCGAGCTCAAAACAAATTTGAGCTCAAGGTGAAAAAGATTAGAAGCGACAACGGGTCCGAGTTCAAGAACCTTCAAGTAGAGGAGTACCTTGAGGAGGAAGGAATCAAGCACGAGTTCTCCGCTCCCTACACACCACAGCAAAATGGTGTGGTAGAGAGGAAGAACAGGACGCTCATAGACATGGCAAGGACGATGCTTGGAGAATTCAAGACGCCCGAGCGGTTTTGGTCGGAAGCTTTGAACACAGCTTGCCATGCCATAAACCGGGTCTACCTTCATCGCCTCCTCAAGAAGGCGTCATACGAACTTCTGACCGGTAACAAACCCAACGTTTCATATTTTTGTGTATTCGGGAGTAAATGCTACATTCTAGTGAAGAAAGGTAGGAATTCCAAATTTGCTCCCAAAGCTGTAGAAGGGTTTTTACTAGGTTATGACTCAAATACAAAGGCGTATAGAATCTTCAACAAATAATCGGGTTTGGTTGAAGTCTCTAGCGACGTTGTATTTGATGAAACTAATGGCTCTCCGAGAGAGCAAGTTGATCTTGATGATATAGATGAAGACGATGTTCCAACGGACGCAATTCGTACCATGGCGATTGGAGATGTGCGACCACAGGAACACCAAGTGCAAGATCAACCTTCTTCCTCAACAATGGTGCACCCCCCCCCCAACTCAAGATGATGAACAGGTTCCTCAAGAGGAGGCGCGTGATCAAGGGGGAGCACAAGAAGATCAAGTTGTGGAGGAAGAAGCACCTCGGTTCCCTCCAACTCAAGTTCGAGCGATGATTCAAAGGAATCATCCCATCGACCAGATATTGGGTGACATAAGCAAAGGAGTAACCACTCGCTCTAGATTAGCTAATTTTTGTGAGCATTACTCTTTTGTCTCTTCTATTGAGCCTTTTAGGGTAGAAGAGGCCTTGCTAGATCCGGACTGGGTGTTGGCCATGCAGGAAGAGCTCAACAACTTCAAGCGAAATGAAGTTTGGACACCGGTGCCACGTCCCAAGCAAAATGTTGTGGGAACCAAGTGGGTGTTCCACAACAAACAGGACGAGCACGGGGTGGTGACAAGGAACAAGGCTCGACTAGTGGCAAAAGGTTATGCCCAAGTCGCAGGTTTTGACTTTGAGGAGACTTTTGCTCCTGTGGCTAGGCTAGAGTCAATTCGCATTTTGTTAGCCTATGTCGCTCACCATTCTTTCAGGTTGTTCCAAATGGACATAAAGAGCGCTTTCCTCAACGGGCCAATCAAGGAGGAGGTGTACGTAGAGCAACCCCCTGGCTTTGAGGATGAACGGTACCTCGACCATGTGTGTAAGCTCTCTAAGGCGCTCTATGGACTTAAGCAAGCCCCAAGAGCATGGTATGAATGCCTTAGAGATTTTCTAATTACTAATGCTTTCAAGGTTGGGAAAGCCGATCCAACTCTTTTCACTAATACTTGTGATGGTGATCTATTTGTGTGCCAAATTTATGTCGATGACATAATATTTGGTTCTACTAACCAAAAGTCTTGTGAAGAGTTTAGCAGGGTGATGACACAGAAATTCGAGATGTCAATGATGGGCGAGTTGAACTACTTCCTTGGATTCCAAGTGAAGCAACTCAAGGATGGCACCTTCATCTCTCAAACAAAGTACACGCAAGACTTGCTCAAGCGGTTTGGGATGAAGGACTCCAAGCCCGCAAAGACTCCAATGGGAACCGACGGACATGTCGACCTCAACAAAGGAGGTAAGTCCGTTGATCAAAAGGCATACCGGACTATGATAGGGTCTTTACTTTATTTATGTGCTAGTAGACCGGATATTATGCTTAGCGTATGCATGTGTGCTAGATTTCAATCCGACCCAAGGGAGTGTCACCTTATGGCCGTTAAGCGAATCCTTAGATATTTAGTTGCTACGTCTTGCTTCGGGATCTGGTATCCAAAGGGGTCTACCTTTGACTTAATTGGATACTCAGACTCCGACTATGCTGGATGTAAGGTTGATAGGAAGAGTACATCAGGGACGTGCCAATTCCTAGGAAGGTCCCTGGTGTCTTGGAGTTCTAAGAAACAAACTTCCGTTGCCCTATCCACTGCTGAGGCCGAGTATGTTGCCGCAGGACAGTGTTGCGCGCAACTACTTTGGATGAGGCAAACCCTCCGGGACTTTGGCTACAATCTGAGCAAAGTCCCACTCCTATGTGACAATGAGAGTGCTATCCGCATGGCGGACAATCCTGTCGAACACAGCCGCACAAAGCACATAGACATCTGGCATCACTTTTTGAGAGACCACCAACAAAAGGGAGATATCGAAGTGTTTTATGTTAGCACCGAGAACCAGCTAGTCGATATCTTTACCAGGCCTTTAGATGAGAAAACCTTTTGCAGGCTGCGTAGTGAGCTAAATGTCTTAGATTCGCGTAACTTGGATTGATCTAGAGCATACATGTGTTTTATGCCTTTGATCATGTTCCTTTATGCATGTTATTGCTTATTTATGGTGCTTAAGTTGTGCAAGGGATCCCCGGACCTCACAAGTCCATGTGTGAATGATGCACATATTTAGGGGGAGAAATGCTACAACTTGACCCTTTGAGACTAACCGTGTGCTTGAGTTTTCTTAATTTAGTCTCAAAGGTGATTGAATGGGAAAAGGTGAACTTGGACCATGCAAGACTTCCACTGCACTCCGATGAGAGGGTAATTTACTCCAAGTTTATCTGTATGCTCTTATTGCCTTTTTACTCTTAATTGAAGATTTTGGTGAGGCAATGGGGTTTAAGGGCCAATAATGATCCCGTTTTGGTGCTTAATGCCAAAGGGGGAGAAATTAAGGCCAAAGCAACTGGATCAGCTACCACTTGAGAATTTTGAAAATAGTAGAGTTAGAACTTTTGTTTTGTCAAAATACTCTTATGTGCAAAATGTGGCCTCTTGTGGGGAGAATGTAGGATTATGGGAAAAAGGGGGAGTTTTTGGCTCTTGATCAATTTTTCTCATGGAATACCTCTCTTTATGTCTAAACAAGTGTGTTTGACTTAGAGATAGGAAATTGAGTTTGATTTCAAAAAACAAACCAAGCGGTGGCAAAGAATGATCCAAATATGCCAAATTTGAATAAAAAACAATTCTTGTTCTCAATTGCTTTGATGTTGCACTTCTTTTAGTTGCTTTTTGATGTGTTGGCATAAATCACCAAAAAGGGGGAGATTGAAAGGGAAATGTGCCCTTGGGCCATTTCTAGTATAGTTTTGGTGATTAAGTGCCCAACACGTATTGAATAAGTAATCTTGTGCCAAATGATTGATGAAGTGCAAATCAACAAGAAGGTATGATTCTAGACTTAGTACATTGGTTTTTGTGTACTAACATATTTGTCTAAGTGCTAGAATCAGAGAAAAGAGAAGAAGAAAATATCTTGGCTGGAACAACCAAGACTCAGCGTAGTCTGGCACACCGGACTGTCTGGTGGTGCACCGGACAGTGTCTGGTGCGCCAGGCCAGCCTCCGGTGAACAGGCCGCTCTCGGGAACTGATGGCGGTGTACGACTATAATTCACCGGACTGTCTGGTGGTGCACCGGACTGTCCGGTGAGCCGTCTGCGGTGAAGTCGTCGCTCTCGGGAATCGTTCAATGGCGTATGGCTAAAATTCAGCGGACGGTCCGGTGAGGCACCGGACTGTCCGGTGAGCCAACGGTCGACTGCGCTAACGGTCGGCCGCGCAATCCGCGCGTGACGCATGGCCGCGCCAACGGTCGGCATGGGGCACCGGACTGTCCGGTGTGCACTGGACAATGTCCGGTGCGCCAACGGCTCCATTTCTGCAACGGTCGACTGTTCTATTTTTGGAATGCAATCTGCACTGGACTATGAACAGTACTTGTCTGGTGGTGCACCGGACTGTCCGGTGCGCCACTCGACAGAAGGCAAGAATTGCCTTCCCAGATTGCTTCCAACGACTCCTAGCTGCTTTGTGGCTATAAAAGGGACCCCTAGGCGCATGGAGGAGTACACCAAGCATTCTTTGATCATCTCTAAGCACCAAGACTCCATTGTCGCGTATTCGATTCCTTGTGATAAGTGACTTGAGCTCTAGTTGAGTAGAGAACTCCCCGCATTGTGTTGTGAGCTCGAGTTGTGGCTTGTGTGCGTGATTGTGTTCGTTCTTTGAGTCTTGTGTGTGTTGCTCTTCCCTCCCTTACTTCCGTGCTTCTTTGTGATCATCATTTAAGGGCGAGAGGCTCCAAGTTGTGGAGATTCCTCGCGAACGGGAATAGTGAAAGAAAGGAAAACACCGTGGTATTCAAGTTGATCATTGGATCACTTGAAAGGGGTTGAGTGCGACCCTCGTCCAGTGGGACGCCACAACATGGAGTAGGCAAGTGTTATACTTGGCCGAACCACGGGATAAATCTCCGTGTCTCTTGTGCTTGTTTTCTTCGTGACCACTGTGTTTTACAAGAGCTTGATCCTTAGCCACTTGATTCTATTGAACTAACTCTTAACCAAAGTTTGTGGCTTCAAAGTATTTGATTTTTACAGGATCACCTATTCACCCCCCTCTAGGTGCTCTCAGATCTGTGTCGTCTTCCCATCTGGTCCCCATATGTGGCATCATCCGTCAAAACATAGGCCTAGGGTTGATTGTTCTAGATTTGTTTTTATTAGTATTGCATAGGATCGTTAATGTCCTGTGATTTTGTTTTTATTAGTATTGCATAGGATCAGAAATATCTAACTGACTCTTGTTATCGGCAGCTCTCCTACTTGATTTGTTAAATATCTAACTGGCTGTTGATATATGCAGTGAGGAAAAGCAGGGTAGCCATAATCTCTGTTGGCATCGCCTATTTCATTGTGTTCATGATGATCCTTTGAGTAATAGGCCTTTTTAGGTAGTAAAGGAAACGTTTGTGCTCTGGTTTCTGCAAGAGGTTTGCACATAAACAATTTTTTATTGCAGTCTAGGCTCCAACCTTTGGTTGATAAACACTCTCACCATAAGTAACGAAGGAATAAGAATAAATGATGGGAGATACAAGAATCTGAAAATGAATAAATGATGTGACAGGTTGTTATAGAGCAGCATGATCTAAGTGAATGCATAACTCTACTCTTATATTATATCATTCCTCTCAATTCATGTCTTTTAACTGGTGAATCATTTTAGGTTTATGTTTGATTTACTTATGTTTGTTCTGACGTATCTTTATGCTTTATATAGGCTTACACATACCTGTTTTGACAAGCGCCGAGCAGCGATGCTTCCATTTCGGATCATGACCTAGCTAAAGGCTAATGGTTCCAAATGTCTGAAGTACCGAAGACAGGGCTAGCTCCTCGTTTTTTGTCATGTCAAAAAAATCGTGTATGATTGCTACAATATTGGCAAAATATCGTTGTACTTTATATTTTGATATACTGTGAACAAAACAAGTGCCTTATGAGACCATCGTGATTTATGCATTTTCAAACTAAATTTTACGACACTTCTTGTTGTGTTTTATGCTTCCATTAAAAACAGTCTTACTGCGTTTTACGCCAAATTTATGATACTTTTTTATGTGTTTTACAACAATCTCTTGTGAAGTGAGATTGTGCACGTGTTTTACACTAAATTTCGTACTCATTTACGCTGTTTTAGATCACGTTTTACGTTGAAATCATTCGAGCCAGAACCCGCGCACGATCGGCTGCACGCGATTTTCACGCCGTAAATTTGGGCCCCGTTTGCTGTTACAAAACAGATATAGGATCTACGATGAATTTCGTACTCATTTACACTGTTTTAGATCACGTTTTACGCAGGAATCCGTCCGAGCCAGAACCCGCGCACGATATGTATCTAGAAAAGTTAAAATAAATTATATATAATTCATAACTGAGAAAGTATAATCATGTTTCCAACAATTCCAATCAAAATATGTGCACAACTGTGTCATCACGGTACTACGACTGTCTGTGAGTCACGTAACATCTCCAAAACCGTCAAACTTAAACCCTAAACCGTGCAAGTTCTCCAGCAGCGAGATGTTTTCGAGCCACTGCGTGCTCTCTTTATCATCGTCACACTGACGTCAATGATGGAGGAGCCTTAGATTGTGTGGCACCGAGAACTTTTGTCTAAAACTCTAACTTATAGTTGATTGATTGTTTCCCATACCTTTAAAAGAGAACGCTCTCAGTATTATATAGGGGATAGACTCATGATTAAAATGCGTAAAAGAATAGAAAACTAACACGATATCCAAATCTGATGGATTTAGGTACAAACCTGTTACGCAAGAGGGTGTGAAGTTAAAAAAAAATATGAGTGAATCTTTGAGATTTATTTTGGAAAAAATATTTAAGAGAATATATAGTGAACCTCAATAATAATAATAATAATTATTGTTAAGGCAATAAACTCTGACAGCTACTAGGTTGATAGCTGACACGGCAACTTCACGGTGGAATTTGGGAGCACCACAGGCCGAGCACGCGTCGTACGCCGAGCGCGGGACGTGGCGCGCCGGTAGCCGCCAACCGGCTCCGCCGGGGTGGTGGGTGAGCAGACAGGCGTCACTGAAGCTCTTTCTCTGACGATGATTCAGGATTTCAGGCAGAGCGAGAGCGTGCGCCTCGTGCGCTATATACGCCCTAAACCCTAAACCCGCAGCAGCAGACCCACACCCACCCCACCTTTGTCGTTCCGTTGCCATCTCCGATGTCGATGCAGAAGATAAGCTAGCTCTTCCCGGCCGGCAACACCCATCTACACTCGACTCGACTGCTGCTACCATGTGCGCCCATTCGCTTTCGCCCGTTCCTCGCAATTTGTTGTGAGATGACGACGATGCGTGCCCGTCTTTTCACGTCACGATAAGCCAAGACCAAGGCTGCATAATTATTGGATTTTTTTGCTCGTTAGTTGGACAGAGAGGTCTACGATGTCCATTTCCTTGTTTGGTTAATACAATCAACTGTCAAATGATCATCTTTACAGAAAAAGCACAAAATTAGGTAATGTAAAGAAACGAGAAGAGGTTAGAGATGGCAAAGTTATCCATCATTTAAGGACTACATTAACTAAAAACTGACAAATGTTCTAATAAGCTAAGTTGGTAATTACAGTAGAATATTACGCTTAGCGATATTTGTTTGGGTCGATGTGCACACTACGCATCCATCACAAAAGAACCCATCCATATATATATATATATATATATATATATATATATGGACGAGGTAATGGAAGCCCAGGGCTTCCATTACTAGAGAGAGCCCCGGCCCCCGGCCAGGCTAGGTGTGCGGGCGCGGGACGACGTGGCAGGTGGGAGTACCGCGCGCATGCACTGAGTCAAGGTGGCGCGATTATGCATATGGAATTTGAAGGGAACAGATGCGTAAATTGAACGTGGGGGGCTCGGGTACGGAGACGTGGGTCGCGCTTTTATGCTTGCATATTTTACCGTTATTAGCTGCGTAAATTGGTATAGTTGGACGTGATCGGGAGGTGGCGCGACTTTTATGCTTGTTTAAATGACTAAGTACAAATGAATAATCATCTGACGCGACGTGTGTGGTCAGATCGGGTAGTGGGGGTGACGCGCGCTTCATCCAAGAACGTGGGGCGGTTGCACGTTGGGGTAAGCCATATTTATGGAAATGTGATACAATAGGCATGTAATCGTAACGGATCGTTCACGTAAATCTAGCGACATGCAAACTGCACAGTAAATCTCGGGATATTGGATCATGCCAGGAATATAGGCCATGACGGTTTAGGCGAGTATAGGAGATTAGCTGCAAAAAAACGGTAGACACACAGCCGCCGCCGCTTTTGTTCAAAGATCTGGGAGAGTTAGGGCATACACAATGGAGACGGCCAGGGGATCGGAGCAGTATGGAGAAGATACAGCGACAACGACACCCTCTACGACCGATGGCCGGCATGCTGTAACTCCACCAGCTGCGTTACCGGCGCCAGGAATTCTTGAAGACAGCAACACAGTTCATCCAAGTTTGGTGGGAACAACTCAGCGGATATCCATGCGTACAATTGGTGAACATGAGCAGGACACACCACACATTCTCCAAAGCCATGTAAGTTCAAAGGAATACCCATGTATTTGTTATCAATTTCAGTGCAAGTTATGATTTAACCGAATACACATGTATTATTAGTTATACAGTCCATGCAGTTTATGAAGAACTAGAAATTCACCATGCTATAAGCTTATTTTTTATATATGTGCACTGCATGACGACTCCATTAATTGAATAGGACGATAGTATAGATCAACAATTGGTACCAAAGGTCGGTATGACATTTAGGAATGTGGACGAGGCGTACAAATTCTATAGCAGATATGCATATGAAGTTGGATTTCCATTGAAGAGATATAGGGAGATAAAAAATTGCAAGTGGTTGAATTGTTCAATGGAAGGCAAGCGTGCCGAAAGAGGATATGGTAATCCAAAAATGCGAAATACAATTTCCAAGCGAACACAATGCAGAGCTGGAATGAAACTTAAAAAATCTATGACGATACCAAAGAGAATATCATTTCAGTGCGGATTGATCTTATTCATTTGGAACATAATCATGAGTTCTTCAAGAAGTATACGGAAAAGAATCAGTTACAGTGCAACAAGACACATGATCCAGATTACATGGAGTTCCTTAGTGCGATGCAAGAAAGCAGGATTCCGCAACACTGTATAATGGATTTTGTTTCAGAAATGCATGGTGGACTAGAGAATGTACCGTTAACTACACAAGACATGATCAACCTGTAAGTTATGTTGTTATTTACACTGATATAATGACATAATGATGTTGTGTACATATGGACTAAGGGGTATTGTTTAATGTTCACAGGAAGAAAGCGCGACAAAGAGAAAGAAATGCCAATGATGTGTCTAAGCTCCTATCTTTTTTTGCATTGTGTAAAAAAGATAACCCACAGTTTTTCTCTGACTTCCAGCTAGACCAAGAAGGAAAGATTTTGAGCATTTTTTGGTCCCATGCTAGCCAGCAAGCAGATTACATTGACTTTGGAGATGCAGTTACCTTTGATACAACTCATAAGACAAATCTATATGACAAACCCCTGGGAATGTTTGTTGGTTGTAACCACCATCTGCAGTGCACCGTATTTGGTTTCACATTGTTGGGTGACGAAACTGTAGACACATTCGAGTGGGTTTTCAATGCATTCAAAACGTGCATGGGAGCTGAAGGACCACGAGTAATGCTTACAGGTATGATTAATAAGCTTAACAATTATTACGTTCTACTATGAATGTATTGAATGCAATTATAGTTGGTAATGTGTTGCATAATGTTGTGAAAATTTATGATTTTAGATCAAGATCCAGCAATGCCAGTTGCACTAGGCAGGGTATTTCCAAACACAATCCATCGGTTGTGTTTGTGGCATGTTCAAAACAGGTATATGCCGTATTTAAACGAGTTGTACGCTAGATTTGAGGAAGAGGATTTCAAAACAAGGTTCCAATCTATAATACATCATCCTTTAACTGTAACTGAGTTTGAGACTGCCTGGGCAATGCTGATTGATGATTTCGGTCTACATGATAACATCAGTCTTTCCAGAATGTATGAAATTCGTAAAGATTGGATACCAGCTTTTTTTAAACATGATTATTGTGGGTTAATGGTCTCTACACAACGTAGCGAGAGCATGAACAAACTCGTAAAAAGTGCTCATGTCGATGCAAACACGCCACTACATCAATTCGCCAAGCAAATGTTGAAGCTTCTGCACAGTAGGAAGATGAAAGAGGCAAAAGAGGCACTAGGATGCATGGTGAGTACATAGAATATTATTATATCAAAATATGTAACGTACAATATTATAACGTATAATTATGTCTACTGTAGGGCCAAAAGGAAACAAATACATTGTATATGTTTGAGATACGTGTAGCGAGGACATACACAAGGGCTGTAATGAATAAGTTTCAAGAGTCTTTGAAATATGCTACTGCATACAAGATATCACATGATCCAGATGGTGGTGTGAATGAATGGGTGGTTCAGCATACTTCAAGGTCAAATAAGATTGTGTGGGGGCAACACCAATTCAAAGTAATGGCTGATGTAGATGCTGGAAAGTATGAATGTGAATGCAAGCATTGGGAGCATACATGTATGTCATATTGGGTAATTGTTGTATAAAAATGTTTAATTATAGTGAGTGAACATAAACGAAGACATTTTTTTACATGCTTTCATGTAGGTCTGCTTTGTGTGCATCTTTTACGAACATTTATGCATCTTCAAATTGATCGAATACCTTCGGAATACATCCTTCAGAGATACACCTACTCTGCTATACAAGATGTGACTTTTTCAAGGGATGATAAGAATTTGAAGGGTAAAGATGGTGAGACTAAATCATATAGGCAAAAGATGTTGCTTAAAAAGTCAATGAAAGTAGTACATAATGCAAGTCTTTCAAAGGCTGGATATGATAGAGCCCTGGAGATGATGGATGAACTGCTTTTGCTACTTTCACGGTTGGAGCCAGATATTGAAGGTGATGATAGTACTAGTGATGGCGAAGGAATACAGGTATTTAATATATTAATTGTAATAGCCGTGTATTTTAATTGATATACTGAGTTTTAAGTTTTGGTGAATGGAAAGTATGAGAAACTTGCCTGATACAGTGCGACAGGAATGATGAAAGAGACATGATGGGAGATAATCTAACGACAAGAAGGGCGCAGGCTGGTGTATGTGTAATATGTTATATGATGTTTACTATGCATAATGGTGTGTATTGTTTGTCATAAACACACCTATTTACTGTCAATTGTATTATTTGACAGGTAATTCAATTGGTGCCTACTTTACAAGAAGGTGGTGTGAGCGACACCCAATGTGCTATGGCACAACAAATATTGGAACAGGTAATACATGATTATAATAGAGGAAAAGTTGTTGTAATACAAGATAGTAACGATTGGACCTTGATGCTGATTATGAATGGTATATGTGTGCAGCACGATTATGGACAATTGACCACTAGCACACCACTGATTGATGTGAGTGGTACAGATTTGACGATTAAAAAGGTAATGGTGCTATTAAAAACGCATGTGCATGGGTATTATTTAAAATTACATACAAATAATTGGATTTAAGTACTAATATTTAAAAATATCATATTTTTTCTTAATTGTAGAAGCTAGATTTTAATGTGAGTGGAGTAAGCTTGAGAAGACCAGATAACGCGAAGCCAAAGGGCAGAACAATCAGTGATAACGAAAAAAGAGTTATTAAGTTGGGGGCAAAAGGAGACAAGAAAAAGAACAGAAAGTGTCAAAGGTGTGGAATTGCTGATGGTCACAATAGTCGCACTTGTCTATCTGTGGAGGAGAATAGGCTTCGGTTGGCCAGCCTTACTGGTCGAAAGAGAGGGCGGCCCATAGGTTCTAGGAACAAGGGTTCATCTAGCGCTCCAAACTGGAATGAGGCATGCACTTCAAAAAAACATCAAGGAGGTGTTACAGACAATGATTCATCTAGTGGGGAGTAGATGATTTCATATTTTATGACAAATGTAATGTAGTGCCATACTTGTTATTACAACTATGGGTGAATTTATAAATGCTGGAACCAGTCGATATTCACAAAGTATAAGTAATAATGATGTACTGCATGTATTGAAATGTTGTGTAAACTGTATACGAAATATGCGTAAATGTGTTATGAAAACAGCGTAATTCGACGCTATACAAATCTTGGTGGCAAAAACTGGCTAAAATTGTCTTTGTGAAGAAAACAAACGACACAATAAATTGTGATTTAATGTAGTAACATAATTTTTATTACACATGTGTGCGAGTAGACAAATTTGATACCAGTAGTTATTGACAAAAGAATAAGGCTGTACAGATTTGCGTAATTGAGCTAACAAAACAGCGTATTTCGTCTGTAATTAAAATTATTGTAAACTGGGTACAAATTTGCGTAAGTGAACTAACAAAACAGCGTAATTCGTATTAGACATAAGAATTCGTGACACATACTGGTAAATAATAGATTTATGAAGAAATCAGAGAATAACAATAACTAGTGAGTAAATCACTGATAGAAATATGAGTAAACAGTCGAAGTTTGAACTGAATATCGCATTATACCTGAGATGTTTCATAACTTGTTTAATACACATAGGTCAAATTTTTATCTAAGAACTGCATTAAACATGAGTGTCTTGATAGCTTGGGTGAAAAACATAGAAAGTTTCAATACGGTTACATAGACATGCAACAAGGAGGTTTGGCTTCACAACATTTTGTTCCGTAACAAGGAAGCCACAAAATGTTTGTTCCATATCAAACGGTTGCGATTCACAAAATGTTGATCCAGCGACACAGCTAGCGTCCAAACTTGAATCTTTGAATTTCTAGAGGCAACGGGAGGCACTTGTTCTTGCTATGGAAGGTGAGGTAATATAGAGCCAGAGATCGTAGGTCACCAGAGTTTTCATGCATAATACACATTATCCCGAGGTGAATAAGTTATATCTGAAATGTTGAATGTATAAATACAAACTGCATAATCATAAAATGACTTACTCGTTGTATAAATTGCTTGATAGAACCATCCATATAGTCATAGTACTGGATGTATCTCATGACAAAGAAGCCACAGTCATTAGATCCAGCTATCATGGTGGGACACATAGGTGGCATGTCAATTGGGAAATTTCCAAATTTAGGGATGCGTGAATTGGGCCGGACTTGTTGCAAAGATTTGTTCAATCTGTTCATTATAACCCTAGCCCATGGTAGTTTCCTGGTGCCTATGTCCTTTTGGGAGTAATGAAACATCTTCCATGAAGTACCACCCAACTCCGGACCATATGGATTTGAATCTAAAATGTGAATACATCGAAACTGGATATTGATGACATACAATGTCCAATGTCCCATATGAAGAATAGGACCATAATCTGTCAAATATTAGGAGTTAGATAAACGGAATGATAACATTAGTGTGTAGCTGAGCGATGAATATAATTGCATAACAGGAAAGCGTTGATACAAAGATAAATAATTATACCGTTTTGTAGTCAACAAAATTGTCCAGTTGGGGCAGAGTCTGCATAATAATAATTACTGTGTCATATAAAACTGTATGTAAACAATTGCAAAAATAGGTAGGTATTAATGAATTGTACATACACCAACATTGACATCCAGTACAAGTCTGTTTTTGTTGATGGACGAGCAATTATTGATTTCGTCATGGCGAAAACACATGATGAAACACTGCATGAACACATTATCCAGACACATCCCATCTGCAAATGATTGTTGTATATCGAGACAATTTCCAATACATTCATCGAATTCTATGATCTTCCTATATAATAATGAAAAAGGATATGTTATTCATTATATATGTAAGCAACAACCTACATGTTATTTTGACTTAAAAGTTAAAGAAAAACCTGTTTGGGTCAGTTTTTGAGGAGCACAAAAAAGCACGAAGCGACCGAGCACAGTCCAATTCTGTTAAATGTGGCAGAGAGTGGTCATGTGTAGTGTGCAAGATATGTGTTTCCTCACCATCTGCAACCTGAAACACAATGCAGGTAGAGAGTATAGTAAATTATGAATGAGTTATGAGAAGCAAGCATGCAATAAATGTATAACTGGATTACTTACATGAGCACTAGGTGTCTGATCAAAAAGGGGGCCCGTGTAAGTTGGAGTGTCATGAGATGCACCAATGTCTCCTCCCTGACCCAAAGAAACAATGATACTATGTTTTAAACCTCGATCATGCGTCAATTAAATTTAATCCATAATTGAGATTACAATGGAGAAAACAAAGCTGAAACATATACATCTTTTTGCGGTGTGGCGTCAAACATCGGCAAGTGGGAAGACGGATATGAGCTCATAGGATTGCAGTCTGGTACATGTCGATGAGACATGTTTATGTCGCTCGGCATATTATTGCCAACATTAAAACAGAAATCCTGTATACATTATTATGGTTTTGTCTAATATTTTGGATGAAAATTGGAAATTAACATGTAATGTAACCATAATCAGACTGCATAAAATACCTGGTTTTCCGCATTTGGGGTTATGTTCGTCTCCAAATCGTCAGGGCAGCCCTCAAATGCACGACGCATTTGTTGTTGCTTTTCATGTATTTCTTCAAACTGGGTACCTATCAACTCCGTATTCGGTTGTGAATATGGCATAGTCAGGTCCTGGGTATTCTAAGTACCCTCATGGATCTGTTCCTCTGTAATTAAAAAGTTGTAGTATTCAAACAGCAAGAACTGATAAATGCATAGAGTTAAGTACATGAATTGAATAAATGATAATGAGGGAAGGTAACCTGACGACATATGCTGAGATATATCTGGAGGTTTATCTGTTTGAGGCGCTTCCGCAACATTGTCTGGGTCGTCAGACTCCGCGCGAAGGACATCATCAATTAACTCAGCAAATGTGTCCGCTAGTTCATACTGCTTCACAACCATCTTGGTAAGAGTACTTTTTATGATGGAACACGCTTTGCCAACTTCAGAATCATACTCAACAAACTTTTCAATGAATTTTGGTCGGTCACGTGGTTGGAGCTGCTTTATCTTACTTGAAAGCATATCCTTGATCAATGGGAGCTGGATATGAATAGTAGGATGACCACAAGGATCGGGACGAGGGACATCAAAAATGTTTGTACTGTCCCTATGCTGTGATGTAATGAATGATAATGCATCATAATTAATTCTTAGAAACATAAGGATATAATATTACATAAAACATCTGTAATGTACATATGGTATTTATGGACACATATGGGATGTATGTTTTGCCATAGACTGACCTCTGATTGAAACTGCACACTAGGCACAGCAGAATAGCAAGTTTCGGAAAAGCTTCGGAACTGAAAAAAACATTTGTAATATAATTAAATACATGAAAGATAACCATAAATAAAAATTGTGTTACCCACTGAGAAATGAAGTATATGGTGTCTATTACGAGTTTATTCAGAATGGTACGAAAACTAATAGAGATACTACATGCATAAACATTCACCTAATAACAGCAAATGCATATTTATGCAGGGTAATGCATTCCTATTGTTTTATGTACAGATGACATACCTCACAATGGCCAAAAGGTTCACCGCTTTGGCGTGGCTTCCTCTTATCAGCTTTTGTCAGAGCTTGGATAATGTTTTTATCAAAGAATTTTATGCGGGGTGTGCCACGTTTATTGGGGGGGGGCTGCAACATCATGCAAGTGGTCCAAATAGTACAACTACAAAAAAACAATAACTAATTTATACTATCATGGAAAATAGATTCCATTCGATATGAAAAAAAAGAACAGTCCAATGTTATTTACTTACTAGTATGACAACTGAGCATCCATATATCGTCGTGGACACATTAGAAGTGCTTCTTGTATGCCACTTTTGTGCAGCTTCACATAGGTCGTTAAAAATTAAGTGGCACCAGTCTGTTTCATGGAAACGGTCCATTTCTTCCGTCAATAACACTTCATGGTTAGATATGCCCCAGCTGGAAGTGGGGAACAACAATCTATTGAACAATATCAAAAAGAAGCATCTGATAGAGAGGTCATCATCATTTCCTTTTCTCAATCGGTCCTGAAGAGATGCAACAACGAACTCATCCTTGGACAATCCAAGTTCAGCCCTCAAGTTATTGCCCGCCACTGCTTCATCGATTCCTAGTGGCTTACCACCGCCAGCATTCGGAAGGCCTAGTATAAGGTGGACAGTTTCTTTCGTAATCTTTAGTTCCTTGCCAACTCCAGGGCGAATAGTCATATCCTTGTGGTCCAACTTATCCATCAACCAACGAAGATGAGAACGGATACCCAGTGCATCAAGTGTCATGTCAAGAATATTGGAAAATCCTTTTCTAGCAACGGCTTGTCGTTGCCTCTCTTTCAATATCTTAATAGTTATAATCACATCCTGAGGGTTGCATCTAACATTGAGTTTCTGAAATAATGTATGTTAAATGTTATGAAAACAATGAAATAAATGTGGCATGAGCCATAAAATTAGCACTCATAATGTAAGGGATGCAACTAAAATAACATAATACCTAGTTAAATAAACTAAACTGCATTATCTGTAGACAATAAAAAAGTGTCCAAGGGTTGTAAAATAAATATGATATTGTAAATGCATTTCAGAACTTGGAACCTAACGTGAAAAATTCGACTAGATTCATCCTTACTGTATACTGCTAAATAATATCTAATATGTTGTATCAGGTCATGATTATTGAATACTAATTAGTATTTAATATATATGAAAACATAAGTATAACATATAACCTGCCGTGGAGTTTCTACTACTTTCGACCTCTTTGTGCATGTCTTCCGTAAGATATTCATATGACTTCCAGCAGCATTACGCTTCTTTGTAGGTGTCATGAAGTCATCGTCATCATTGCCAGATCCAGTTTGTTCATTGGCTTCATAAATAACAGATGGTTTCTCGACAGGTGCAGGACCCTGATCAGAATGCTTTGTGTTTGGACGAACTCAATGGTTATGCGTTTGGGATTAGCCGGAGGACGATCAACTGACTTCATTTTTTGGGGTAGAACAAACTAAGTAAATGAAAAAGAACATCAGGAAATAATACTATACCATACATAATAATTAAATAAATATAACATTATGAAACTGTTCGGGTATGTATAGTGTGTGTATTGTGCATAACAACAGATGTAGACAACGTAAATGAGAAGAAGGAATGCATAACAACAGATATGTGAAAACTGACATTTAAATAAAACAATACATAGTGTGCATAAATAAATTATGCAATGTAATTCATAAAAGTATATGTAGTATAACTATCAGAAACAACAATAATAACACAGTACAATAACACCACTAATCTATTGATTGCTATTGTAAAAAAAATATATTATGTTTATAAACAACACTCAGTACCTATATAAAAATGAACAGAATGTAACAAATATGCAATTGAAAAAATTGGAAGGCATTATCGGATACTACATATAATGAGGCGATTCAATTAATTTCGAATCAATTGAAGGGATGTAGAAGGGGCGGGGCGAACCTGATGGACATTAGCGACTGAACTATGTAAAAGAATGGGGGGAACTCGAAAGAATGAGAGGGGAAACGAACCAGGGAAGGAGAACGACGGCGGTGAATCGATGAACTGCGGAGATTACGGCGGTGGAAGAGGTGGGGGCGGTCGTCGATGGCGATCGCAGGAGCGAATGACGGCGACAGGGAGGAACTGATTATTTTAGGGTTTGGGTGGACCCGAGCTGAATTAATTGAAAGGGGTCGGTTGTGTGTGACTCGTTGACCATATTAGCTCGGTCGGCCCGCGGGGGAGCGGCGAGGGACTGTGGGTCCACTAGTCAGCGCACAGTCAGTGTGAAGGTTTGTTTACTGCGTGATCATAATAAGCATAAATAGCTGTGCAAAGTATCGTAAACAGTTTACAAAAAAATAATTAATCAAGACCAACGCCAAAGTACGTAATATAATAAATCCTAAATGATATGTAGTTGTTAACATCGAAGTATACAATCATAAATACCAAATACTACACCACACCGACAAAGCCGCATCGACGTGTCAATTTATGAAACCGTTGGAGTCATAATATGCAAGTATAAACGCGGTCAACTCCAACGCGGGTCGTGACCACGACTCCGGAAAACCCGCGCGGAACATACGCACTCACCGTGGCAGTTACGTGTTTATGCATACGTAAGTTGAGTGAAACAGATGCATAAATGGTAATAGAGGGTGCGCACGTACGACCCACCTTCACTCGGTGCATGTGCGCGGTACTCGGACCACCTGCCACGTTGACCCGCGCCCGGCACGTCTAGACTGGCAGGGGCTCCCTGCATTGATGGAAGCCCAGGGCTCCTAATACTATAACTATATATATATATATGCTACTCCTTCCTTAAGAGCAGAGTGTAGGCGTCCACAATTGAGTGGTGCACGGTTTTACCTGTGCCGCACAGATGGAAGGTCCTCTTGCCGCCGATGGAAGGTGCCCCGGATCCCCCACCCTCCTCCCCACACCGCCTGTGCTCTACCTCCCCGTGTCCGCGTATGGAACCCACCCGCGGATCTCGCCCACGATGCACGCCTCCACCGCACATGGATCCCGCCCGCGCATCGACCACGCCCCCACCCTCAGCATGTAAGCCTCCCCACCCCCAGCATGGATCCCTCTCCACTCCTCAACAAGACCAATGGCGGCTGTTGCGTCCTCCGCTCTGCACGCCATTGGCACCGTCGCCTCCGCCAAGCCCAGATCTGTCGCCCCCGATACATGTACTCCCCCCAAGCTAATCTCCTTACCCTGTCGCCTCCGCCGCGTCACGCCAACCGGTGGGTGACTGGCCTGACCGATCTGTGTCGCTCGTGCAGCGGTGGCGAGGAGGAGGAGCATGCGCATGGATCCCCCAGCATGTCGCGCGATACCCGCCTCCAGCCCACGCCCCCACCTGGCTCCCTAGACGCACGCACGCAGGCGGCGGTGGTGCCCATGGCTTCGTGGCTGTTGCTCCCCTTCTCCTCCTTCCCGTGGCCTGCCCCGCCCCCACCCGGCTCCTCCTCTTGCCGCGGCAGTGGCAGCGATGGTGGCGGAGACAGCGGCTATTGGAACCCATCGTCCTGAAGTGTATGATGATATTGCTCGCGGCACGCGCTGCAAATTTGAGACAAATAGACCTCGCGCTGTTCTTTTTGAGGGCCCACCTTGTGAGTTGCCTGAATCTCACCTTGATTAATGCCTAAAAGCAGGTTGTTGCAGTTATTTTTGTTTACTATGCTGAGAGCTGCAGTAGAAGATTGCTTCATTGAGTTTATTTTCGAAATAAATCTTACAAATTTTGTTGATAACCCACTGGATATTTTATATTTATACGAAGAAACAACTAGAGCACCTTGCAAGCAAAACCTGATGATGGAAAACCCATATGTTCCTTTTTATGCACACACTAGCTTGATTGCTTATACTCTCAGTTTGCTGTGTTGACACACTTACCAGCTACCACTCATTATTTTTAGGGACAGGCAAGACATCTTCAGCTCGAGTTATTGCCAAACAAGCAGTGATTATTATATTTTTTGTATTGTTCCAAAGTAATGTTTGGATAAGAATTTCTTGAAAATGATGAATATTTTATTCAGTTAACCTTTGGTTTCTTTTCTGCAAATTTGTAGCTGATGCCAATTAACTTTTTAGTAGAATTAATTTGTTATTTGCCTATTTCTTATATTAGGGAATTCCACTACTATATGTGCCACTTGAAGTTGTTATGTCAAAATATTATGGCGAAAGTGAGCATCTATTGGGATATGTTTTTTCACTTGCAAATGATCTTCCTGAAGGAGGTATTATATTCCTAGATGAGGTACATATCATGATCCTTGTAGCATAAACACTCAAGCAATTGCAAAATTTATTGAACATACTTCCTGTGTGTATGTACGTGCATGCGTGCTGTTATAGGTGGATTCTTTTGCTATTGCTCGAGACAGCGTGTCGGAGAGGAAATTCTCCGGCCGGGTGGCGGAATGCACCTGCCCTAAGATGAGGAGGGGCCTTAGCGGTTTTCCTGTCTGCTAGGTGGTGGATGAAAACACGAGAGCACACAAGAGTTAGAGTGGTTCAGGCCGCCGGAGCATAAAACCCTACCTCCACTGTGTATGTGTATTGAATATGTATGAGCGTAAAACCCTACCTCCACTGTGAGTGTGTTTGAGAGTCTAAGTTGGTCTGCCTTGTAACGTTGTGTGCCTTCCCTTTTATAGCTCAAGGGAGGCACTGAAAGGGAAATGTGCCCTTGGGCCATTTCTAAGTATTTTGGTGATTGAGTGCCAACACAAGTGCTTTTGTGTTAATCTATGCAAAGTGGTGGACAAAGTGCAAATCAAGTCAAAAGTATGTTTCTAGACTTAGTACATTGTTTTATGGACTAATGTATTGTGTCTAAGTGCTGGAAACAGGAAAAATCAAGTTAGAGAAGAGATGGCTTTGTTCAGCCAAAGTCTGCTTGGTCTGGGTGCACCGGACAGTGTCCGGTGGTGCACCGGACAGTGTCCAGTGCGCCAGACTGACTCTGGCGAACTTGCTGCTCTCGGGACTTCGACGGCAGTGTACAGCTATAATTCACCGGAGTGTCCGGTGGCGCACCGGACTGTCCGGTGAGCCGTTCACAGGCGAACTCGTCGCTCTCGAGAGTTGATTAACGGCGTACGGCTAAAATTCACCGGACTGTCCGGTGGTGCACCGGATTGTCCGGTGAGCCAACGGTCAGCCGGGGCAACGGTCGGCCGAGGATTCCGCGCGTGACGTGTGGCCGAGCCAACAGTCACATTGGAGCACCGGACTGTCCGATGTGCACCGGACAGTGTCCGGTGCGCCAACGGCTCTGAATCTGCAACGGTCGGCTTTGCCAAATAAGGAAGGAGATCCGCACCGGACAGTGTCCAGTGGTGCACCGGACTGTCCGGTGCGCAAGGCGACAGAAGGCAAGATCAGCCTTCCTGGAATGCTCTCAACGGCTCCTAGCTGCCTTGGGGCTATAAAAGGGACCCCTAGGCGCATGGAGAAGCACACCAAGTATACTAAAAGCATTCCTAAGCACCGAGACTTCGATTCCACACATTTGTTTCTTCGTGATAGCATCTAGAGCTCTATTAGAGTGGTGAACTCATCAGGTTGTGTTGCGAGCTCTTGTTGCGACTTGTGTGCGTGTTGACATTCTGATTTTGTGTCTTGTGTGCGTTGCTCATCCCTCCCTTACTCCGTGCTTCTTTGTGAACTTCAAGTGTAAGGGCAAGAGGCTCCAAGTTGTGGAGATTCCTCGCAAACGGGATATAGTAAAGCAAGCAAAACACCGTGGTATTCAAGTGGGTCTTTGGACCGCTTGAGAGGGGTTGATTGCAACCCTCGTCCGTTGGGACGCCACAACGTGGAGTAGGCAAGCGTTGATCTTGGCCGAACCACGGGATAACCACCGTGCCATCTCTGTGATTGATATCTTTGTGGTTATTGTGTTTTGTTGAGACTCCTCTCTAGCCACTTGGCGATTATTGTGCTAACACTTAACCAAGTTTTTGTGGCTTAAGTTTCAAGTTTTACAGGATCACCTATTCACCCCCCCTCTAGGTGCTCTCAATTGGTATCAAAGCCGTTCTCTTCACAAAGGAACTAATCGCCCGAAGAGATGGATCCTAAGGGGAAGGGAATCGTGATCAACGATAAGGAGAAGGAGTCCTTCATCAACGAGCCGAAGGATAACAAGCCTACCAACTCGGGCTCCGGCCACAGACGCAAAGATGAGAAGAAGAAGAAGACGAGACGCATCAAGGAGATCGTCTACTACGACTACAGCGATGAGTCCACTTCTTCCCAAAAGGACGACTACGACTACGAGAAACGAAAGACGGTTAATTCGAACTTTTCTTTCGATTACTCTCGTATTCCGCAGAATTCAAATGCACATTTGCTTTCCATCCCTCTTGGCAAACCTCCACACTTTGATGGGGAGGACTACAGATTTTGGAGTCACAAAATGCGTAGTCACTTGTTCTCTCTCCATCCAAGCATTTGGGAGATTGTCGAGAATGGAATGAAATTTGATAGCTCGGATAGTCCTATATTTATTAATGAACAGATTCATAAAAATGCACAAGGTACTACTGTGTTGTTAGCCTCTTTGTGCAGGGACGAGTACCATAAGGTGAGCGGCTTGGACATTGCCAAGCAGATCTGGGACACCCTCAAGATCTCTCATGAGGGGAACGACGTCACCTTACTCACCAAGATGGAGTTGGTGGAGGGCAAGCTTGGAAGATTCGCGATGATAAGGGGCGAGGAGCCAACCCAAACATACAACCGGCTCAAGACCCTTATCAACAAAATAAGGAGCTACGGAAGCACGTGATGGACGGACCACGACGTCGTCCGCCTAATGCTAAGGTCCTTTACTGTACTTGATCCACATTTGGTGAACAATATTCGTGAAAATCCTAGGTACACCAAGATGTCGCCCGAAGAAGTTCTTGGAAAGTTCGTAAGCGGGCGAATGATGATCAAGGAGGCGAGGTACGTGGACGACGCGTTGAACGGTCTAATCCATGAGCCTCAACCCATTGCTCTCAAGGCAACGAGGAGCAAGGAGGCGCTACCTAGCAAGGTGGCGCAAGTTGAGGCGGCCGGGCTCAATGATGAAGAGATGGCCCTCATCATCAAGCGCTTCAAGACGACGCTAAAGGGTCGCAAGGGACAGCCAAGCAAGACCAAGACAAAGGGGAAGCGCTCATGCTTCAAATGTGGTAAGATTGGTCATTTTATTGCTAACTGTCCCGATAATGGAAGTGACCAGGAACAAGGGAGCAAGAGGGAGAAGAAGAAGGCATACAAGAAGGCTAAGGGCGAGGCACACCTTGGAAAGGAGTGGGACTCGGATTGTTCGTCATCCGACTCCGACAATGAAGGACTCACCGCCACCGCCTTCAACAAGTCATCCCTCTTCCCCAACGAGCATCACACATGCCTCATGGCAAAGGAGAAGAAGGTATGTACTCGAAACAATGCCACTTATGATTCTTCTAGTGATGATGAGTCTAGTGATGAAGAAATAGATTACTCTAGTTTGTTCAAGGGTTTAGATAGACTTAAAATTGGCAAAATTAATGAGTTAATTGATGCCTTGAATGAAAAGGATAGACTCTTAGAGAAACAAGAAGACCTTTTATATGAAGAGAGCATGATAAATTTGTTAGTGCACAAAATTCACTTGCTCTAGAAGTTAAAAGGAATGAAATGCTTTCTTGTGAACTATCTACTTGTCATGAAACCATTTCTACTTTAAAAGGTGTAAATGATGATTTAAATGCTAAACTAGAAGTAGCAAGTAAATCTAACTCTTGTGTAGAACATGTTAGGATTTGCAATAGGTGTAAAGATTTTGACATTGATGCTTGTAGTGAACACCTAGTTTCAATTTCAAAATTGAATGATGAATTGGCTAGTCTTAATGCCCAACTTAAGACTAGCAAAAGTGAATTTGACAAGCTAAAATTTGCAAGGGATGCCTACACGATTGGTAGACACCCCTCAATTAAGGATGGACTTGGCTTCAAGAGGGAAGCCAAGAACTTGACAAGCCATAAGGCTCCCATCTCCGCCAAGGAGAAAGGGAAGGCCCCTATGGCTAGTAGTACTAAAAAGAACCATGCTTTTATGTACCATGATAGGAGACAATCTAGAAATGCTTATAGGTGTTGTAATGCTTATGATGCTTTTGATTTTCATGCTATGACTGCTTCTAGTTCCCATGTTATGCATGATAGAAATGTTGCTAGGAGAAATGTTGTTCATAATATGCCTAGGAGAAATGTTGTTAATGTTCCTAGGAAAGTTAATGAACCTTCTACAATATATCATGCTTGCAATGCTTCATTTGCCATTTGTAGAAAGAATAAGAAGGTGATTGCTAGGAAGTTAGGGGCAAGATGCAAGGGCGATAAAACTTGCATTTGGGTCCCTAAGACAATTGTGACTAACCTTGTAGGACCCAACAAGAGTTGGGTACCTAAGACCCAAGCCTAAATTTGCCTTGCAGGTTTATGCATCCGGGGGTTCAAGCTGGATTATCGACAGCGGATGCACAAACCACATGACGGGGAAAAGAGGATGTTCTCTTCCTACGTCAAGAACAAGGATCCCCAAGATTCAATCATATTCGGTGATGGGAACCAAGGCAAGGTAAAAGGGTTAGGTAAAATTGCTATTTCATCCGAGCACTCTATTTCTAATGTGTTTTTAGTTGAGTCGCTTGGATATAATTTGTTATCTGTTAGTCAATTATGCAATATGGGATATAATTGTCTATTCACAAATGTAGATGTGTCTGTCTTTAGAAGGTGTGATGGTTCACTAGCTTTTAAGGGTGTACTAGACGGCAAACTTTATTTGGTTGATTTTGCAAAAGAAGAGGCCGGTCTAGATGCATGCTTAATTGCTAAGACTTGCATGGGCTGGCTGTGGCATCGCCGCTTAGCACATGTGGGGATGAAGAACCTCCACAAGCTTCTAAAGGGAGAACACGTGATAGGTCTAACTAACGTACATTTCGAAAAAGATAGACCTTGTGCAGCTTGTCAAGCAGGGAAACATGTGGGAGGCTCTCATCACACCAAAAATGTGATGACCACATCAAGACCCTTGGAGATGCTTCATATGGACCTCTTCGGACCCGTCGCCTATCTAAGTATAGGAGGAAGTAAGTATGGTCTTGTTATAGTTGATGATTTTTCCCGCTTCACTTGGGTATTCTTTTTGCAGGATAAATCTGAAACCCAAGGGACCCTCAAGCGCTTCCTCAGGAGAGCTCAAAATGAGTTTGAGCTCAAAGTGAAGAAGATAAGGAGCGACAACGGGTCTGAGTTCAAGAACCTTCAAGTGGAGGAGTTCCTTGAGGAGGAAGGGATCAAGCACGAGTTCTCCGCTCCCTACACACCACAGCAAAATGGTGTGGTAGAGAGGAAGAACAGGACGCTCATCGATATGGCGAGGACTATGCTTGGAGAGTTCAAGACCCCCGAGCGCTTTTGATCGGAAGCCGTGAACACGGCTTGCCACGCCATCAACCGGGTCTACCTTCACCGCCTCCTCAAGAAGACTTCGTATGAGCTGCTAACTGGTAACAAACCCAATGTGTCTTATTTTCGTGTATTTGGGAGCAAGTGTTATATTCTTGTGAAGAAAGGTAGAACTTCTAAATTTGCTCCCAAAGCTGTAGAAGGGTTTTTATTAGGTTATGATTCAAATACAAAGGCGTATAGGGTCTTCAACAAATCATCAGGTTTGGTTGAAGTCTCTAGCGACGTTGTATTTGATGAGACTAATGGCTCTCCAAGAGAGCAAGTTGTTGATCTTGATGATGTAGATGAAGAAGACGTTCCAACGGCCGCGATACGCACCATGGCGATTGGAGATGTGCGGCCTCAGGAACAATTGGAGCAAGATCAACCGTCTTCCTCAATAATGGTGCATACCCCAACCCAAGATGACGAACAGGTACCTCAAGTGGAGGCGCATGATCAAGGGGGAGCACAGGATGTTCAAGTTGGAGAGGAAGAAGCTCCTCAGGCACCTCCAACCCAAGTTCGAGCGACGATTCAAAGGAATCATCCCGTCAACCAAATTTTGGGTGATATTAGCAAGGGAGTAACTACTCGTTCAAGATTAGTTAATTTTTGAGAGCATTACTCCTTTGTCTCTTCTATTGAGCCTTTCAAGGTAGAAGAGGCCTTGCTAGATCCGGACTGGGTGTTGGCCATGCAGGAGGAACTCAACAACTTCAAGCGTAATGAAGTTTGGACACTGGTGCCTCGTCCCAAGCAAAATGTTGTGGGAACCAAGTGGGTGTTCCGCAACAAACAGGACGAGCACGGGGTGGTGACAAGGAACAAGGCTTGACTTGTGGCAAAAGGTTATGCCCAAGTCGCAGGTTTGGACTTTGAGGAGACTTTCGCTCCTGTGGCTAGGCTAGAATCAATTCGTATTTTGCTAGCATATGCCGCTCACCATTCTTTCAGGTTGTACCAAATGGATGTGAAGAGCGCTTTCCTCAACGGGCCAATCAAGGAGGTGGTGTACGTAGAGCAACCCCCTGGCTTCGAGGACGAACGGTACCCCGACCACGTGTGTAAGCTCTCTAAGGCGCTCTATGGACTTAAGCAAGCCCCAAGAGCATGGTATGAATGCCTTAGAGACTTTTTAATTACTAATGGTTTCAAGGTTGGGAAAGCCGATCCAACTCTTTTTACTAAGACTTGCGATGTGATCTTTTTGTGTGCCAAATTTATGTCGATGACATAATATTTGGTTCTACTAATCAAAAGTCTTGTGAAGAGTTTAGCAGGGTGATGATGCAGAAATTCGAGATGTCGATGATGGGCGAGTTGAACTACTTCCTTGGGTTCCAAGTGAAGCAACTCAAGGATGGTACCTTCATCTCCCAAACGAAGTACACGCAAGACTTGCTAAAGCGGTTTGGGATGAAAGACGCCAAGCCCGCAAAGACGCCGATGGGAACTGACGGACACACCGACCTCAACAAAGGAGCTAAGTCCGTTGATCAAAAGGCATACCGGTCAATGATAGGTTATTTGCTTTATTTATGTGCTAGTAGACCGGATATTATGCTTAGTGTATGCATGTGTGCTAGATTTCAATCCGATCCAAGGGAGTGTCACTTGGTGGCCGTGAAGCAAATTCTTAGATATTTAGTCGCTACGCCTTGCTTCGGGGTCTGGTATCCAAAGGGGTCTAACTTTGACTTGATTGGATATTCAGATTCCGACTATGCTGGATGTAAGGTCGATAGGAAGAGTACATCGGGGACGTGCCAATTCTTAGGAAGGTCCCTGGTGTCATGGAATTCTAAGAAACAAACTTCCATTGCCCTATCCACCGCTGAGGCCGAGTACGTTGCCGCAGGACAGTGTTGCGCGCAACTACTTTGGATGAGGCAAACCCTCCGGGACTTTGGCTACAATCTGAGCAAAGTCCCACTCCTATGTGATAATGAGAGTGCTATCCGAATAGCGGAAAATCCTATTGAGCACAGCCGTACAAAGCACATTGACATCCGGCATCACTTTTTGAGAGACCACCAGCAAAAGGGAGATATCGAAGTGTTTCATGTTAGCACCGAGAACCAGCTAGCCGATATATTTACCAAGCCTTTAGATGAGAAGACCTTTTGCAGGCTGCGTAGTGAGCTAAATGTCCTAGATTCGCGGAACTTGGATTGATTTATAGCATACATGTGTTTATGCCTTTGATCATGTTCCTTCTGCATTTTGTTGCTTACTTGTGGTGCTCAAGTTGTACAAACACTCCCTGGACCTCACAAGTCCTTTTTGCAAGTGATGCACATATTTAGGGGGAGCTGTGCTACAACTTGACCCTTTGAGGCTAACCGTGTGCTTGAGTTTGCTTGTTTTAGTCTCAAAGGAGGTTTGAAAGGGAAAAGGTGGACTTGGACCATGAAAGACTTCCACTCCACTCCGATGAGAGGGTAACTTATTCCAAATTCATCTCATGTACCCTTATTGCCTTTGTATTCTTATTTGAAGATTTTGGTGAGGCAATGGGGTTCAAGGGCCAAGATTGATCCTGTTTTGGTGCTTGATGCCAAAGGGGGAGAAAATAAAGGCCAAAGCAATAAATGGATCAGCTACCACTTAAGAGTTTTTGAAAATAGTAGAATAGAGTTTTTGGTTTGTCAAAACTCTTTTATTGTCTCTCTTGTCAAAAGTTGGCTTCTTGTGGGGAGAAGTGTTGATTATGGGAAAAAGGGGGAGTTTTTGAAATCTTGAATCAATTTCTCTTGGAATGACTCTCTTTATGTCTTAACAAGTGTGTTTGACTTAGAGTTAGAAATTTGAGTTTGATTTGCAAAAACAAACCAAGTGGTGGCAAAGAGTGATCCATATATGCCAAATTTGAATCAAAACAATATTGAGTTTTCATTTGCATTGATATTGTACTTGTTCTAGTTGCTTTATGTTGTGTTGGCATAAATCACCAAAAAGGGGGAGATTGAAAGGGAAATGTGCCCTTGGGCCATTTCTAAGTATTTTGGTGATTGAGTGCCAACACAAGTGCTTTTGTGTTAATCTATGCAAAGTGGTGGACAAAGTGCAAATCAAGTCAAAAGGTATGTTTCTAGACTTAGTACATTGTTTTATGGACTAATGTATTGTGTCTAAGTGCTGGAAACAGGAAAAATCATGTTAGAGAAGAGATGGCTTTGTTCAGCCAAAGTCTGCTCGGTCTGGGTGCACCGGACTGTCCGGTGGTGCATCAGACAGTGTCCGGTGGTGCACCGAACAGTGTCTAGTGCGCCAGACTGACTCTGGCGAACTTGCTGCTCTCGGGACTTCGACGGCGGTGTACGACTATAATTCACCGGACTGTCCGGTGGCGCACCGGACTGTCCGGTGAGCCGTTCACAGGCGAATTCATCGCTCTCGGGAGTTGATTAACGGCGTACGGCTAAAATTCATCGGACTGTCCGCTGGTGCACCGGACTGTCCGGTGAGCCAACGGTCAGCCGGGGCAACGGTCGGCCGAGGATTTCGCACGTGACGTGTGGCCGAGCCAACGGTCACAAAGGAGCACCGGACTGTCCGGTGTGCACCGGACAGTGTCTGGTGCGCTAACGGCTCTGAATCTGCAACGGTCGGCTTTGCCAAATAATGAAGGAGATCCATACCGGACAGTGTCCGGTGGTGCACCGGACTGTCCAGTGCGCCAGGCGACAGAAGGCAAGATCAGCCTTCCTGGAATGCTCTCAACGGCTCCTAGCTGCCTTGGGGCTATAAAAGGGACCCCTAGGCGCATGGAGAAGCACACCAAGTATACTAAAAGCATTCCTAAGCACCGAGACTTCGATTCCACGCATTTGTTTCTTCGTGATAGCATCTAGAGCTCTATTAGAGTGGTGAACTCATCGGGTTGTGTTGCGAGCTCTTGTTGCGACTTGTGTGCGTGTTGACATTCTGATTTTGTGTCTTGTGTGCGTTGCTCATCCCTCCCTTACTCCGTGCTTCTTTGTGAACTTCAAGTGTAAGGGCAAGAGGCTCCAAGTTGTGGAGATTCCTCGCAAACGGGATATAGTAAAGCAAGCAAAACACCGTGGTATTCAAGTGGGTCTTTGGACCGCTTGAGAGGGGTTGATTGCAACCCTCGTCCGTTGGGACGCCACAACGTGGAGTAGGCAAGCGTTGGTCTTGGCTGAACCACGGGATAACCACCGTGCCATCTCTGTGATTGATATCTTTGTGGTTATTGTGTTTTGTTGAGACTCCTCTCTAGCCACTTGGCGATTATTGTGCTAACACTTAACCAAGTTTTTGTGGCTTAAGTTTTAAGTTTTACAGGATCACCTATTCACCCCCCCCTCTAGGTGCTCTCAGGCACATACAAGGATGCTGAGCCCCGATAGGTGGGCCCAGGAGCATAATGGAAGGAATACATGGAGTAACTAATGCAAGTATCGCCTGTGCAATCTCCTGGTGCCATGATGTCCGCAGCCCGCGCAGTATTGATATGCGGCGGTAGCTTCCTTGGTAACGTGAGAGTAATGATGAGTGTAGTGCATGCGGCAGCATGGGCATGCTGCCTGCCAATAGAATGGACAGGCACGCCACCTGCGGAATGGACAGGTCGCAATAAATGCTGAGGCGGCACACCGCCTGTCAGTGGAATGGACAGGCGGCGCGCCTTATCCTCAATAAATGCGGAGGCCGCGTAACTCGGAGGCCTTACGTAAGGCTCCGCCCGTTGGCTTACGTCACGTGCGGTAGGCCACATGACAGCATCGGGTCTCCGCTGGGCAGGGAGCAAAAGTGTATGCGGACAGGTCCGCACCAGACTAGGTCTGGACACGTGTCGGTACCGGACCCCTGCCTGGGTCCTGTTCAAGGCCCGTGTATGTTCTGTCCTGGGACCTTGGAACCCCATTATGGGCGGCCCGGACCCCATACGGGAGGGGTCCAAATCCCATTCCAAGGGTCTGGCTTGCACACGCTGAAAGTTGCCTAGAGGGGGGTGAATAGGCGGAATCTGAAAATTATAAACTTAAGCACACACTACAAGCCGGGGTTAGCGTTAGAAATAAAATCGAGTCTGGAAGAGAGGGCGAAAACAAATCACAAGCAAATGAAGAGAGTGACACAGTGATTTGTTTCACCGAGATTCGGTTCTTGCAAACCTACTCCCCGTTGAGGTGGTCACAAAGACCGGGTCTCTTTCAACCCTTTCCCTCTCTCAAACGGTCACCTAGACCGAGTGAGCTTTTCTCCTCAATCAATTGGGACACTTAGTCCCCACAAGGACCACCACAACTTGGTGTCTCTTGCTTTGATTACAAAGGTGTTGAGAACAAGAATGGGGAAGAAGAAAAGCGATCCAAGCAACAAGAACTCAAATGAACACAAATATCTCTCTCTCACTAGTCACTAAATGTTTGGAGTGATTGTGGACTTGGGAGAGGATTTGATCACTTGTTTGTGTCTTGGAGTGAAGTCTAGAGCTCTTGTATTGAATGCAATGGCTGAAAACTTGTAATACTCCAAGTTGTATACCAAGAATAATAGAGAGAGTTGTTCTCAATTTTGTATGTCTCATTTGCATCATGAAAAGAGCATATACAAAAATTTAGAGTTTAATTCAAACAATTGATAAAAATTTGCATCATGTTGGAGTTTTATTGTTTGTGCATTAAATAAAATAAAATAATAATGTTAAAAGATAATAATATAAGAATTGCTAGAAGTAGAATTAAAACCCTAAATTTGAAAATTAGGGTTTGGATTAAGAGAAGGGAAGAGCTAAGAAAAATACTACATAAAATAAAATAAATATGTGAATAAACACTCTTCACACTTATGTTATTAAATTATACATTTCAAACTGAGGACAAGTTATTCACAAAGTTTGAATTTAAACTTGAACTCAAATTAGATTTGAAAATGGAGAAAGGAAAATGGAAAAAAAAGAAAAGAATAAAGAAGACTTAGCCTAACTGGGCCTTGTACCCGAATCTGGCCCACTCAGGAAATTCACCCGCGCAGCCCATTACCACCTCCACGCGGCGCCGACAGGCCGGGGCCACTGGCCATTCACTCAGCGCGCTCAGCCCAACTCAAATTCCCCACGCGCGGTCGTCCTGACGAGCATGGCCCACTTGACAGCCTCCCCCACACGTGGCGCTCTCACTGGGTGGCGGGACCCTCCTGTCAGCCCTCACCACGCCATGGCCGAACGGCTCCAGCTCAACCACCTGCGCGGAATTCCCGGGCGCCGTGCGTTCTAGTACCGAACCTGGCGGCCTATATGACCGCGGGGCTGAGCCGAGTCCACCCCTATCCCCTTCTCTCCACCGTTTTGTCGCAGCCGCCGGCACACCGAGCTCGTCAGGGGAAACACGAGTCCGCCACCATCGATCTCGTGAACCGTGGGCACCGGGCAATACGTGGTGCATCCCGGTGTTGCTCCGTGACCCCTTGAAGCTTCGACAGCCGCTAGTTTCTTCGTTGGTGTCGCGGCTCTAGCGCAATTGCTCATCGGACTAGGCGCTTGCTGTCGCGCCGTGCAACACCGTGGACCGGCCATCTTGTTGCAAATTCCGGGTATGTGCTTGATCCCCTGTGTTCGCTTAGGTTCTAATTAGCGCTGGGATTGTTCAATTTTGATTGGGCCGTGGGGCTCGTCGGCAATTTGCGCGCCGCCGTGGGATTTCCCCGTCGAGGCACTCGGCTTGCCGAGTTGGGCGGGACGAAGAAGAGGGGTCAGGGACCATTGATCCAGTCTTCAACGGTTGAGATTAGTTGCCTTGTGTCGCGTTGACCGGCCAAATGGTGGTCGTGGATGTGTGATCCTACGGTGGAAAACGACTTTAGGATTCATTAAACGCTTACCGTTAGATCGGGATCGGATGGGCCATAGATTCATACCGCTTCAGCAAATAAATGATCTAATCGCAGCCCTCCAGAGTTGATCCAACGGCCACGATCGGCCGATACCCCTTCGCGTTGGCCAATTCACTAAAGAGTCCCTGGACTTTGCGGAAATCAACCCGCCGTCCATGCCTGGGTTTTCTGAGTCTTAAGAATTTTTACGCGCCAGCCCCTGCAGTTTCCTGTAAATGAGGCCCGATCCAGAGAACTTTAGAAATCAGAAATTAAATTCAGAAATTAATTTTTGTGCATAAATAAATGTTAAAACTTGTTTAATTCATAGTAAATGCATATGAACTCCAAATTAGACCATTCCAGTTCCTAAATTTTTGTAATAATATTGTCTACCCATTAGTGCCTCTGTTCTGACATGACAAACACATTAAAATTATTCTTTCACTTAATCTTGTATTAAGCACATAAAACATTAGAAAATTCATAACTTAAGATCTATAACTCCAAATTTGATGATTCCAGTTCCTGTGATCTTATTTTAATGTCTAGTTTATTACTGTATATTCTATTTGCATATTTGATGTGATGTTAATTTATGCTATACCATGTATGTATTGTATTGATGCGAGTAGACGAGCAACCTACTGTGGAACCTGAGCTTCAACAAGTTGAAGTAGCTGAGCAGGAGCTCGTTGAAGGCAAGTTGTGCCCTTGATCACTTCTTTTACTCATTCATGTTCTTATTATTCATAATGATCTGCATAGGATAATTTTGATGGGACCCAATAGGATACCCTAGATTTGACTATCTCTATACCTTGCTTCACCCCTGGTTTCACTACTAAAGTTTTGGGTAGTACATGCTATTGCTTTAAGTGGATTTGGGTATGGAGATATTCATTACTCTTTGTTATACTATTTATTGTTATCTGTTTTACTATTCCTTGTTCATGTTAAGATCATTATGTTAATGGGAACATGGAGAACCACCCGGGAAAACAGTGCTACCACAAGGGTGGAATGGGACGCCCTTGGCTGATTAACTAGGAAAGCTAGGGGAGGGCTACCTTACCCGAAAGGGGCAAGGGCAGTAGGGGAGAGGTCAGTGCGGGGAGGTCCCTGGTTGATTTTGCTGCGATGGCGGTCAGCCAGGAACCCTTTACTGGATCTTCCTATAAACTGTAGCGGGTAGTCTGAAGCTAGTGGAACTTTGTAAAGGCCTCGTAGTGGTACCCTGCCTCGCTTCCTAGGTAGAGGTGTATGGAGTCTGATCAACTCTGTGGCAAATGGGTAACACGACTTGTGGGTAAAGATGCGCAACCTCTGCAGAGTGTAAAACTGGTATACTAGCCGTGCTCACGGTCATGAGCGGCTCGGACACTCACATGATTAAATTATGGAACTTAAACTTAACCTGTCATTTCATTGCATTTGGGATTATTTTATTATTACTTTTATTTATTATTACTATGGTTTGGTATTTACTTACACTTAGTAACTGCTAATAAAATTTTGACCAACTTATAAAAGCAATGCTCAGCTTCAGCCTTTATTTCATTGATCAGCCTTACACTATATGAACTCCCACCTTTGGTGAGTTCATGTCACATTATTCCCCACGACTTGTTGAGCTATGATCGTATGTGAGCTCACTCTTGCTGTCTCACACCCCCCCACAGGAGAAGAGCAGGTGGTTCAGGAGGAGCCGCCTAACACTGAGGAGTTCGATCTGATCTAGGTGGCGTTTCCCAGTCGACATTGGCGCCGTCGATCCTTAGTTCGTTTTATCTTTATTATTTTATCTTGTAATAAGTCTTCCGCTATGTAATAAATACTCTGATGTTAATGACATTTATCTCTATACACTCTGTTATTATATATGTTGTCTTCTTTGGCGCATGTATGAGATGCACCCGGCTTTGTTTCTTTAAAACCGGGTGTTACAGAAGTGGTATCAGAGGAAATGTTGACTGTAGGACGAAACCTAGATAGAAATGGACAACCCTTACCTACTTATCTTATTCTGATTCATTCTACACTTACCTCACTCTGATTCTTCCTATACTTATCTTGATTCTGTCTCACCTTCTACTGTTCTACTCTGATCATTCTTATCTTTTCTACTCTGAGACAAGATGGATTTCACACCTTGGAATCCCTACCCCTATGACAATTTTAAGAGATAGGAAGCCTAAGACAAAATTAAAACTATTTTCTCTATTAAAAATGTTGGTTGATTGTTCTGATGATCAATGCCTGATTTGCTTCTTTGATTGATTGAAATAGTATAGATGGACATCTTAGCATGTACCACTATAAGGTATTGTATTAGCTTTAGTAGGTGACACACTAATCTGCTTAGCTAATAAATCCCCCAAAGTAACATGATTGTAATTACTGCCTTGTCTACTGCTCTTTCTTACCATATGTATCTAACTCAGATGGTCAATACCAGGAGGGGTGGTGGAATTGATTTGCCTCCTAACCAACACACTCGAAGACAACCTCAGCCACAACCTGCCGGGATGAATCCTCCTAATCCTCCACCAGGCGGAGTTGACCCACTGGTTGCTGCTCAGATGGCGATGATGCAGCAGATGGCAGACACCATGGCGGATATGCGTGCCCAGATGCAGCAAGAACGCCAGGAGATGCGTCAAGAAAGAGAAGATATACGCCAGGAGTTGCGCCAGGAGCGAGATGAGATACGCCAAGAAAGGAGGGCGCAACAACAGCAGCTGCAACAACAACTTCAACAGCAGCAACAGCAGCAAGTGCCATTGCCTCCACCACCACCAGTTCCACCTCGTGATAAGCACCGAGAGTTTATGAGTCACAAGCCACCAACCTTCGCCAGCTCGCCAGATCCACTTGATGCAGACGATTGGTTGAAGTCAATTGAGAAGATGCTGAATATTGCACAGTGCACTGATCGGGAGAAGGTCTTATATGCTTCTGGACGTCTGACTGGTCCTGCTGCTGACTGGTGGGATTCTTATACAGCTGCCCATGATGCTGCAGACACTATTACTTGGGCAGAGTTCAGTACACAATTCAGGAACTACCATATCCCAGCTGGGATGATAAAGATCAAGAAGAAGGAATTTCTGTCATTAAAGCAAGGAAGCATGTCAGTCAGCGAGTACAGAGACAAATTCATTCAGTTGTCGAGGTATGCTCCAGAGGAAGTTGCTGAGGATGAAAGGAAGCAGGAGCATTTTATTGAAGGACTTAATGGACCCTTGCAGTACGCACTGGTGGCACACACCTTTCCATCATTTCAGAGGCTACTGGATAAGACTCTTGCTATTGAACACAAGCGTGTTCAATTGGGTGATTTGAAGAGGAAGGCTATCTCACAAGGACAGGGTAGCAGCAGTGTTCGTCCTCGCTACAGTTCACCACAGGGTACACCGACTCGACCGGGAGGACCACGCCCAGTTCAGCAATCACCACTGAGGACTCCACCTCCTCGGCAGGCTACACCCACGGGCACCCCGACGAAGTTTGCAGGACAGAGTCCGGGCACTCAATGTTTTAAGTGTGGGAAGATTGGTCATTATGCAAATGTCTGCCCACAGCGGGTTGCTACTACCCCAGCTCAGAACAAGCAACAGACCCCTGGCAAGGGATATTCTATAGCAAGGGTGAATCAAGTCAGCGTTGATGATACTCCTGATGGTGGTGACCTCGTGATTGGTATGTTTTATGTTAATGCAATTCCTGCAACAATATTATTTGATTCTGGTGCCACACATTCATTCATGTCTGCTAGATATGCCAACACAAATGAAATACCACTGCTAAATATGAGAAAACCACTGATAGTAATTACACCTAAAGGGCCTGTTGAGGCGAATCAAATGACACGTAGATTGACATTAACCATTATGGGTAGAGATTTTGGAGCTACTGCTATAATATTAGAGTCAAGCAGTATAGATCTGATCCTTGGAATGTCATGGCTAAGAAAGGCAAAGGCCGTTATAGCATGTGGTAGAGGTACCGTAGAACTCACTACTACTAAAGGAGAAAGGTTTCAAGTTAACATTGCAGTAACCTCCTCATCCATGCGTGCAATGTTCTTTATGCCGGAGGAGTTTGTTGGTGACAACATCCGGGTGGTTAGAGATTTTCCGGATGTCTTTCCAGAGGAGTTACCAGGGATGCCACCTGATAGAGAAGTTGAGTTTGTTATTGATCTCTTACCTGGAACCGCCCCTATTTCTAAACGGCCATATAGAATGTCCGTAGAGGAGTTGAAGGAACTGAAGAAGCAGTTAACGGAGTTACAAGAGGCTGGTTACATTCGTCCAAGTTCCTCACCTTGGGGAGCACCGGTGTTATTTGTGCAGAAGAAGGATGGATCGCAACGGATGTGTGTGGATTATAGATCTCTTAATGATGTTACGGTGAAGAACAAGTATCCGTTGCCCCGTATTGAGGATTTATTTGATCAGATGAGAGGAGCCAGGGTATTCTCGAAGATTGATCTCCGATCGGGATACCATCAGATGAAGATTAGACCATCGGATATTCCTAAGACGGCTTTCTCAACCCGATATGGATTATATGAGTTTACTGTTATGTCGTTTGGACTAACCAATGCACCAGCTTACTTCATGAATTTGATGAATAAGGTGTTTATGGAGTATTTGGACAGATTCGTCGTGGTATTCATCGACGATATTCTTATCTATTCTAGGAATGAAAGTGATCATGAACAACATCTGAGATTGGTGCTACAGAAGTTACGAGATAATGAGCTCTACGCTAAGTTTAGCAAGTGTGAGTTTTGGATTGACAAGGTGCCATTCCTTGGTCATATTATTTCTAATGGAGGAATAGCAGTGGATCCTGCTAAAGTGAAGGAGATTATGGAATGGAGAGTGCCCACTACAGTCACTGAAATTCGGAGTTTCTTGGGACTCGCAGGATATTATCGGAGATTTATTGAGGGATTCTCTAAGATTGCCAAGCCTATGACAACGCTTTTGGAGAAAGGAAGAGAATTTAAGTGGGATGAGAAATGTCAGGAGAGCTTTGATCAATTGAAGGAAAGATTGATGTCTCCACCAGTATTGGTTATGCCAGACCTGCAGAAAGGATTTGATATTTATTGTGATGCATGTGGCCAAGGACTTGGATGTGTGCTTATGCAAGAAGGTCATGTGATTGCCTATGCATCTCGTCAGTTGCGGAAGCATGAACTGAACTACCCCACCCATGACTTGGAACTGGCTGCAGTTGTGCATGCACTGAAGATTTGGAGACACTACATCATGGGAACTAAGTGCCAAGTATACACGGATCACAAGAGTTTGAAGTATATATTCACTCAGAAGGATCTCAATCTTAGACAACGTCGTTGGTTGGAGCTCATCAAGGATTATGATTTGGAGATTCATTATCACCCAGGCAAGGCGAATTTGGTTGCAGATGCCTTGAGTCGGAAGGAGCATGTTCACTCCGCTTTCGTTGTCCAGCTACCTGATGAATTAGCAAAAGACTTTGAGAGACTCAATTTGGGAATTGTTACTCATACTGAAGGAGTTACCATTGAGTTGGAACCTACCTTGGAGCAAGAGATTCGTAAAGGTCAGGTTGGTGATGCTAAGATTCAAGAGATTAAGGATCTTATTACTGAAGGAAGAGTTCCGGAATTCACGGAGGATGAGCAAGGTACTATATGGTTCAAAGATCGGATATGTGTTCCAGAGATTGATAGCCTCCGTGAGACTATATTGAAAGAAGCTCATGATTCTGATTACTCCATTCACCCTGGAAGCACTAAGATGTATCAAGATTTGAAGCGAAAGTACTGGTGGTATGGACTGAAAAGAGATGTGGCTGCTCATGTGGCTAAGTGTGATGTATGTCAAAGAGTTAAGGCTGAACATCAAAGACCCGCTGGATTATTGCACCCATTGAAGATACCTGAGTGGAAATGGGAAGAAATTGGTATGGATTTTATTGTTGGACTACCCCGCACTCCAGCAGGATATGACTCTATTTGGGTAATTGTGGACAGATTGACAAAGGTGGCTCATTTTATACCTGTGAGGACTAATTACACGGGAGCCAAGCTAGCAGAGTTGTATATGACTCGGATAGTTTGTCTACATGGAGTGCCTAAGAAGATCGTGTCTGATCGAGGATCACAGTTTACTTCTCGATTTTGGAAGAAGTTGCATGAGAGTTTGGATACAAAGTTGAATTTTAGTTCAGCCTACCATCCCCAGACTGATGGACAGACAGAGAGAACCAATCAAGTGCTGGAAGATATGTTAAGAGCTTGTGCTCTTAAGCATGGTGGCAGCTGGGAGAAGAGCTTACCCTATGCTGAGTTTTCTTATAATAATAGCTATCAGGCTAGTTTGAAGATGTCACCATTTGAGGCTTTGTATGGCAGAAAGTGCAGGACTCCCCTGTATTGGGATCAGACTGGAGAAAGACAGTTCTTTGGGCCTGAATTGATTCAAGAGGCAGAAGAGCAAGTACAAATGATAAGAGAAAATTTGAGAATTGCACAATCAAGGCAAAAGAGCTATGCTGATAATAGAAGGAGACTCCTAGAGTTTAAGGAGGGTGATCATGTCTACTTGAAGGTGTCACCACTTCGTGGTATGAGGAGATTTAAAGTTAAAGGAAAGTTGTCCCCTCGCTTTATTGGACCCTTCTTGATCTTAAAGCGAGTGGGTGAAGTTGCATATCAACTGGAGTTACCCGATCATCTGTCAGATGTACATGATGTGTTTCATGTGTCTCAGCTAAAGAAGTGCCTCAGGGTACCTGAGGAGCAGCTACCACTGGAGGACCTTAGTGTTCAAGAGGATTTGACTTATGCTGAGTACCCTATCAAGATTCTGGACACTCTAACTCGAGTTACAAGAAATAAGGTGATAAAAATGTGCAAGGTACAATGGAGTCACCACGGTGAAGATGAAGCAACTTGGGAAAGAGAAGAAGAGCTTCGTATAGATTTTCCCCACCTTTTCCCTAGTTCTTCTTGAATCTCGAGGACGAGATTATTTTTAAGGGGGGTAGGATTTGTAATACTCCAAGTTGTATACCAAGAATAATAGAGAGAGTTGTTCTCAATTTTGTATGTCTCATTTGCATCATGAAAAGAGCATATACAAAAATTTAGAGTTTAATTCAAACAATTGATAAAAATTTGCATCATGTTGGAGTTTTATTGTTTGTGCATTAAATAAAATAAAATAATAATGTTAAAAGATAATAATATAAGAATTGCTAGAAGTAGAATTAAAACCCTAAATTTGAAAATTAGGGTTTGGATTAAGAGAAGGGAAGAGCTAAGAAAAATACTACATAAAATAAAATAAATATGTGAATAAACACTCTTCACACTTATGTTATTAAATTATACATTTCAAACTGAGGACAAGTTATTCACAAAGTTTGAATTTAAACTTGAACTCAAATTAGATTTGAAAATGGAGAAAGGAAAATGGAAAAAAAAGAAAAGAATAAAGAAGACTTAGCCTAACTGGGCCTTGTACCCGAATCTGGCCCACTCAGGAAATTCACCCGCGCAGCCCATTACCACCTCCACGCGGCGCCGACAGGCCGGGGCCACTGGCCATTCACTCAGCGCGCTCAGCCCAACTCAAATTCCCCACGCGCGGTCGTCCTGACGAGCATGGCCCACTTGACAGCCTCCCCCACACGTGGCGCTCTCACTGGGTGGCGGGACCCTCCTGTCAGCCCTCACCACGCCATGGCCGAACGGCTCCAGCTCAACCACCTGCGCGGAATTCCCGGGCGCCGTGCGTTCTAGTACCGAACCTGGCGGCCTATATGACCGCGGGGCTGAGCCGAGTCCACCCCTATCCCCTTCTCTCCACCGTTTTGTCGCAGCCGCCGGCACACCGAGCTCGTCAGGGGAAACACGAGTCCGCCACCATCGATCTCGTGAACCGTGGGCACCGGGCAATACGTGGTGCATCCCGGTGTTGCTCCGTGACCCCTTGAAGCTTCGACAGCCGCTAGTTTCTTCGTTGGTGTCGCGGCTCTAGCGCAATTGCTCATCGGACTAGGCGCTTGCTGTCGCGCCGTGCAACACCGTGGACCGGCCATCTTGTTGCAAATTCCGGGTATGTGCTTGATCCCCTGTGTTCGCTTAGGTTCTAATTAGCGCTGGGATTGTTCAATTTTGATTGGGCCGTGGGGCTCGTCGGCAATTTGCGCGCCGCCGTGGGATTTCCCCGTCGAGGCACTCGGCTTGCCGAGTTGGGCGGGACGAAGAAGAGGGGTCAGGGACCATTGATCCAGTCTTCAACGGTTGAGATTAGTTGCCTTGTGTCGCGTTGACCGGCCAAATGGTGGTCGTGGATGTGTGATCCTACGGTGGAAAACGACTTTAGGATTCATTAAACGCTTACCGTTAGATCGGGATCGGATGGGCCATAGATTCATACCGCTTCAGCAAATAAATGATCTAATCGCAGCCCTCCAGAGTTGATCCAACGGCCACGATCGGCCGATACCCCTTCGCGTTGGCCAATTCACTAAAGAGTCCCTGGACTTTGCGGAAATCAACCCGCCGTCCATGCCTGGGTTTTCTGAGTCTTAAGAATTTTTACGCGCCAGCCCCTGCAGTTTCCTGTAAATGAGGCCCGATCCAGAGAACTTTAGAAATCAGAAATTAAATTCAGAAATTAATTTTTGTGCATAAATAAATGTTAAAACTTGTTTAATTCATAGTAAATGCATATGAACTCCAAATTAGACCATTCCAGTTCCTAAATTTTTGTAATAATATTGTCTACCCATTAGTGCCTCTGTTCTGACATGACAAACACATTAAAATTATTCTTTCACTTAATCTTGTATTAAGCACATAAAACATTAGAAAATTCATAACTTAAGATCTATAACTCCAAATTTGATGATTCCAGTTCCTGTGATCTTATTTTAATGTCTAGTTTATTACTGTATATTCTATTTGCATGTTTGATGTGATGTTAATTTATGCTATACCATGTATGTATTGTATTGATGCGAGTAGACGAGCAACCTACTGTGGAACCTGAGCTTCAACAAGTTGAAGTAGCTGAGCAGGAGCTCGTTGAAGGCAAGTTGTGCCCTTGATCACTTCTTTTACCCATTCATGTTCTTATTATTCATAATGATCTGCATAGGATAATTTTGATGGGACCCAATAGGATACCCTAGATTTGACTATCTCTATACCTTGCTTCACCCCTGGTTTCACTACTAAAGTTTTGGGTAGTACATGCTATTGCTTTAAGTGGATTTGGGTATGGAGATATTCATTACTCTTTGTTATACTATTTATTGTTATCTGTTTTACTATTCCTTGTTCATGTTAAGATCATTATGTTAATGGGAACATGGAGAACCACCCGGGAAAACAGTGCTACCACAAGGGTGGAATGGGACGCCCTTGGCTGATTAACTAGGAAAGCTAGGGGAGGGCTACCTTACCCGAAAGGGGCAAGGGCAGTAGGGGAGAGGTCAGTGCGGGGAGGTCCCTGGTTGATTTTGCTGCGATGGCGGTCAGCCAGGAACCCTTTACTGGATCTTCCTATAAACTGTAGCGGGTAGTCTGAAGCTAGTGGAACTTTGTAAAGGCCTCGTAGTGGTACCCTGCCTCGCTTCCTAGGTAGAGGTGTATGGAGTCTGATCAACTCTGTGGCAAATGGGTAACACGACTTGTGGGTAAAGATGCGCAACCTCTGCAGAGTGTAAAACTGGTATACTAGCCGTGCTCACGGTCATGAGCGGCTCGGACACTCACATGATTAAATTATGGAACTTAAACTTAACCTGTCATTTCATTGCATTTGGGATTATTTTATTATTACTTTTATTTATTATTACTATGGTTTGGTATTTACTTACACTTAGTAACTGCTAATAAAATTTTGACCAACTTATAAAAGCAATGCTCAGCTTCAGCCTTTATTTCATTGATCAGCCTTACACTATATGAACTCCCACCTTTGGTGAGTTCATGTCACATTATTCCCCACGACTTGTTGAGCTATGATCGTATGTGAGCTCACTCTTGCTGTCTCACACCCCCCCCCACAGGAGAAGAGCAGGTGGTTCAGGAGGAGCCGCCTAACACTGAGGAGTTCGATCTGATCTAGGTGGCGTTTCCCAGTCGACATTGGCGCCGTCGATCCTTAGTTCGTTTTATCTTTATTATTTTATCTTGTAATAAGTCTTCCGCTATGTAATAAATACTCTGATGTTAATGACATTTATCTCTATACACTCTGTTATTATATATGTTGTCTTCTTTGGCGCATGTATGAGATGCACCCGGCTTTGTTTCTTTAAAACCGGGTGTTACAAAACTTGGATGCCTTGAAGTGTGGTGGTTGGGGGGGTATTTATAGCTCCACCCACCAAAATGGCCGTTAGGGAGGCTGTCTGTCGATGGGCGCACCGGACAGTCCGGTGCGCCACAGGACACTGTCCGGTGCACCAGCCATGTCACCCAACCGTTAGAGTTCGACCGTTGGAGCTCTGACAAACTGGGCTACCGGACAGTTCGGTGGTGCACCGAATAGTCACTATTCACTGTCCGGTGCGCCTTCTGGTGCCTGCTCTGACTCTGCGCGCGCAGACGCGCACTGTAGCGTTCACTGTTCACTTTTGCACACGATGGTTGGCGTTGTAGCCGTTGCTTCGCCTGGCACACCGGACAGTCCGGTGAATTATAGCGGAGTGGCATTTCCAGAAACCCAAAGCTGAGGAGTTTGGAGTTGATCTCCCTGGTGCACCGGACACTGTCCGGTGGTGCACCAGACACTCTCCGGTGGCACATCGGACAGTCCGGTGCGCCAGACCAGGGTTGTCTTCGGTTTCCTTTTGCTCCTTTCTTTTGAACCCTATCTTGGACTTTTTATTGGTTTGTGTTGAACCTATGGCACCTGTAGAACATATAATCTAGAGCAAACTAGTTTGTCCAATTGTTTGTGTTGGGCAATTCAATCACCAAAATTATTTAGGAAAAGGTTTGACCCTATTTCCCTTTCAATCTCCCCCTTTTTGGTGATTGATGCCAACACAAACCAAAGCAGATACATAAGTGCAGAATTGAACTAGTTTGCATAAGGTAAGTGCAAAGGTTGCTTGGAATGAAACCAATATAATTATTTCTACTAGATATGCATGGATTGTTTTCTTCTTATTTAAAATTTTGGACCACGCTTGCACCACTAGTTTTGTTTTTGCAAATTCTTTGTAAAATTCTTTTCAAAATCCTTTTGCAAATGGTCAAAGGTATATGAGTAAGATTGTAAGAAGTATTTTCAAGATTTTGAAATTTTCTCCCTCTGTTTCAAATGCTTTTCCTTTGACTAAACAAAACTCCCCCTTAATGAAATTCTCCTCTTAGTGTTCAAGAGGGTTTTACCAATTGAGATAGAATTTCTTAGAGGAATACCCATTTCAAAGATACCAATTGAAAAACATTTTAAAACTATAAACTTGTTTCGAAAAATTTTGAAATTGGTGTGGTGGTGCGGTCCTTTTGCTTTGGGCTAATACTTTCTCCCCATTTGGCATTAATCGCCAAAAATGGATACTTTAAGTGAAATATGAGCCCTTAGTAAATTTTCTCCCCCTTTGGCAAACAATATATGAGTGAAAGATTATACCAATGTGGAGAGATGACGGAATGCCGGCAAAGAGTAGATAATACCGATGGAGTTGAGTGGAAGCGTCGTCTTTGCCGAATACTTCGTTTCCCTTTCAATTCTATGACTAAGTATGAGAATACACTTGAAAATACATTAGTCATAGACATAAAAGAGATATGATCAAAGGTATATAAATGAGCTATGTGTGCAAAGTATCAATCAAAATTCCGAGAATCAAGAATGTTTAGCTCATTCCTAAGTTTGGTAAAGGTTTTCTCATCTAGTGGTTTGGTAAAGATATCGGCTAGTTGTTCTTTGGTGTTAATATAGGCTATCTCGATATCCCCCTTTGTTGGTGATCTCTCAAAAAGTGATACCGAATGGCTATGTGCTTAGTGCGGCTGTGTTCAACCAGATTATCCACCATGCAGATTGCACTCTCATTATCACAGGAGAGGGACTTTGCTAAATTTGTAGCCATAGTCCCTGAGGGTTTGCCTCATCCAAAGCAATTGCGCGCAACAATGGCCTGCGGCAATATACTCGGCTTCGACGGTAGAAAGAGCTACTGAGTTTTGTTTCTTTGAAGCCCAAGACATCAGGGATCTTCCCAGAAACTGACAAGTCCCTAATGTGCTCTTCCTATCAATTTTGCACCCTGCCCAATCAACATCTGAATATTCTAATAAATCAAAAGAGGATCCCTTGGGGTACCAAAGACCAAACTTAGGTGTATAAACTAAATATCTCAAGATTCTTTTCATGACCCTAAGGTGAACTTCCTTAGGATCGGCTTGGAACCTTGCACACATGCATATGGAAAGCATAATATCCGGTCGAGATGCACATAAGTAGAGTAAAGATCCTATCATTGACCGGTATACCTTTCGATCTACGGATTTACCTCCCGTGTCGAGGTCGAGATGCCCATTGGTTCCCATGGGTGTCTTGATGGGCTTGGCATCCTTCATTCCAAACTTGGTGAGTATATCTTGAATGTACTTTATTTGGCTGATGAAGGTGCCCTCTTGGAGTTACTTGACTTGAAATCCTAGAAAATACTTCAACTCCCCCATCATAGACATCTCGAATTTCTGTACCATGATCCTACTAAACTCTTCACATGTAGATTTGTTAGTAGACCCAAATATGATATCATCAACATAAATTTGGCAAACAAACGAATCTTTTGCAATAGTTTTAGTAAAGAGAGTAGGATCGGCTTTACCGACTTTGAAGCCATTAGTGATAAGAAAATCTCGAAGACATTCATACCATGCTCTTGGGGCTTGCTTGAGCCCATAAAGCGCCTTTGAGAGTTTGTAAACATGGTTAGGGTACTCACTATCTTCAAAGCCGGGAGGTTGCTCAACATAGACTTCTTCCTTGATTGGTCCATTGAGGCACTCTTCACGTCCATTTGATATAGCTTAAAGCCATGGTAAGTAGCATAGGCAAGTAATATACGAATTGACTCAAGCCTAGCTACGGGTGCATAGGTTTCACCAAAATCCAAACCTTCGACTTGTGAATAACCCTTGGCCACAAGTCAGGCTTTGTTCCTTGTCACCACACCATGCTCATCTTGCTTGTTGCAGAACACCCACTTGGTTCCTACAACATTTTGGTTAGGACGTGGAACCAAATACCATACCTTATTCCTTGTGAAGTTGTTGAGCTCCTCTTGCATCGCCAGCACCCAATCTGAATCTTTAAGTGCATCCTCTACCCTGTGTGGCTCAATAGAGGAAACAAAAGAGTAATGTTCACAAAAATGAGCGACTCGAGATCGAGTGGTTACCCCCTTATGAATATTGCCGAGGATGGTGTTTACGGGGTGATCTCTTTGAATTGCCTGGTGGACTCTTGGGTGTGGCGATCTTGGATCCTGATCATCTTCCTTGTCTTGATCATTGTCCTCCTCTTGAGATGGCTCATCCTCTTGATCTTCATTTTCATCATCTTGAGCCTGTTCCTCATCTTGAGTTGGTGGAGATGCTTGTATGAAAGATGATGGTTGATCTTGTGCTTGTGGAGGCTCTTCGGATTCCTTAGGACACACATCCCCAATGGACATGTTCCTTAGCGCGACGCACAGAGCCTCTTCATCATCTAGCTCATCAAGATCAACTTGCTCCACTTGGGAGTCGTTAGTCTCATCAAACACAATGTCACAAGAAACTTCAACTAGTCTAGTGGATTTGTTGAAGACTCTATATGCCCTTGTGTTTGAGTCATAACCAAGTAAAAAGCCTTCTACAGCCTTAGGAGCAAATTTTGATTTTCTACCCCTTTTAACAAGAATAAAACATTTGCTACCAAAGACTCTAAAATATGAAACATTGGGCTTTTTACTGGTGAGGAGTTCATATGATGTCTTCTTGAGGATTCGGTGAATATATAACCGGTTGATGGAGTAGCAGGCGGTGTTAATCGCCTCAGCCCAAAACCGGTCCGGTGTCTTGTACTCATCAAGCATGGTCCTCGCCATGTCAAGTAGAGTTCTATTCTTCCTCTCCACTACACCATTTTGTTGTGGCGTGTAGGGAGAACAGAACTCATGCTTGATGCCCTCCTCCTCAAGGAAGCCTTCAATTTGTTTATTCTTGAACTCTGTTCCATTGTCGCTTCTAATCTTTTTGATCCTTAAGCCGGACTCATTTTGAGCCCGTCTCAAGAATCCCTTTAAGGTCTCTTGGGTTTGAGATTTATCCTGCAAAAAGAACACCGAAGTGAAGCGAGAATAATCATCCACTATTAGAAGACAATACTTACTCCCGCTGACGCTTATGTAAGCTATCAAGCCGAATAAATCCATGTGGAGTAGCTCAAGCGACCTATCGGTCGTCATGATGTTCTTGTGTGGATGATGAACACTTAAAGTCGCCTAGAGGGGGGTGAATAGGCGGAATCTGAAAATTATAAACTTAAGCACAACTACAAGCCGGGGTTAGCGTTAGAAATATAATCGAGTCCGAAAGAGAGGGCAAAAACAAATCACAAGCAAATAAGGAGTGAGACGCAGTGATTTGTTTTACCGAGGTTCGGTTCTTGCAAACCTACTCCCCGTTGAGGTGGTCACAAAGACCGGGTCTCTTTCAACCCTTTTCCTCTCTCAAACGGTCACCTAGACCGAGTGAGCTTCCTTCCTTGATTTTCTGGGTCACTTAGACCCCGCAAGGACCACCACACAATTGGTGTCTCTTGCTTCGCTTACAAGGTTTTGAGAGTAAGAATGAGAGAAAGAAGAAAGCCAACCAAGCAACAAGAGCAACAAAAGAACACAAGTCGATCTCCTCACAAGTCCTAAGAACTAGAGTTGAATTGGGGACTTTGATTCGATCGGAGGCTTTAATTTGTGTCTTGGAGTGTTGTGTATTACTCTTGTATTGAATGAGGTGTAGTGAATGCTTGGATGCGTTGAAGTGTGGTGGTTGGGGGTATTTATAGCCCCAACCACCAATATGGCCGTTGGTGAAGGCTTCTATCGTATGGTGCACCGGACAGTCCGGTGTGCCACCAGACACTGTCCGATGGTGCACCGGACAGTCCGGTGCGCCACCGAACACTGTTCGGTGCGCCATCCACGTCACCAGGCCATTGGGTTCCGACTGTTGGAGCTTCTGACAACTGGGCCACCGGACAGTCCGGTGGTGTACCGGACATGTCCTGTTCACTGTCCGGTGCGCCTTCTGGCGCCTGCTCTGACTTCTGTGCGTGCAGGCGTGCACTGTTTGCTTTCACTGTTCACTTGCAGACGACCGTTGGCGCGAAGTAGCCGTTGCTCCGCTGGCACACCAGACAGTCCGGTGTTACACCAGACAGTCCAGTGAATTATAGAGGAGCGGCCTCCCCAGATTCTCGAGGCTGGCAAATTTGATTTGATTCTCCCTGGTGCACCGGACAGTCCGGTGTGCCAGACCATGGCTGCCTCTGGTTTACTTTGCTCCTTTGTTTTGAACCCTTTCTTGTATCTTTGTATTGGTTTGTTGTGAACCTTTGGCACCTATAGAACACATATTCTAGAGCAAACTAGTTAGTCCAATAATTTGTGTTGGGCAATTCAACCACCAAAATTCAATTGGAAAAGGTTTGACCCTATTTCCCTTTCAATCTCCCCCTTTGTGGTGATTGATGCCAACACAAACCAAAGCAAATATAAAAGTGCAGAATTGAACTAGTTTGCATAAGGAAGTGCAAAGGTTGCTTGGAATTGAAACCAATAATTATTTCTACTAGATATGCGTGGATGGTTTTCTTCTTAGTTAAAATTTTGGACCACGCTTGCACCACGAGTTTTGTTTTTGCAAATAGTCAAAGGTATATGAATAAAATTGAAAGAAGCATTTTCAAGATTTGAAATTTTCTCCCCTTGTTTCAAATGCTTTTCCTTTGACTTAAATAAAACTCCCCCTAAATAAAATTCTCCTCTTAGTGTTGAAGAGGGGTTTTGCAATTTTTGAAGATACTACTTTCTACCCCTTTTGAACACAATAAGATATCAATTTGAAAAACTTCATTTTTAAAATTTGGTGGTGGTGTGGTCCTTTTGCTTTGGGCTCATACTTTCTCCCCCTTTGGCATGAATCGCCAAAAACGGATACTTGTGAGTGAAATATAAGCCCTTTAACTTTCTCCCCAATGGCAAACAAATAGACATGAGTGAAGATTATACCAAAGTGGAGAGTGATGCGGAGTACTGGCAAATACCAATGGAGTTGAGTGGAAGCGCCTTCTTTGCCGAATACTCCATTTCCCTTTCAATTCTATGACTAAGCATGAGAGTACACTTGAAAATACATTAGTCATAGATATAAAAGAGATATGATCAAAGGTATAAATGAGCTATGTGTGCAAAGAATCAATCAAAATTCCTAGAATCAAGAATATTTAGCTCATTCCTAAGTTTGGTAAAGGTTTGCTCATCTAAAGGCTTGGTAAAGATATCGGCCAATTGATCTTTGGTGTTAATGTAGGCTATCTTGATATCCCCCTTTCTTCACGGCCCTAAGGTGAACTTCCTTAGGATCGGCTTGGAACCTCGCACACATGCATACAGAAAGCATAATATCCGGTCGAGATGCACATAAATAGAGTAAGGATCCTATCATAGACCGATATACCTTTTGATCTACGGATTTACCTCCCGTGTCGAGGTCGAGATGCCCATTGGTTCCCATGGGTGTCTTGATAGGCTTGGCATCCTTCATTCCAAACTTGGTGAGTATATCTTGAGTGTACTTCGTTTGGCTAATGAAAGTGCCCTCTTGGAGTTGCTTGACTTGAAATCCTAGAAAATACTTCAACTCCCCCATCATAGACATCTCGAATTTTTGTATCATGATCCTAGTAAACTCTTCACAAATAGATTTGTTAGTAGACCCAAATATGATATCATCAACATAAATTTGGCATACAAACAAATCATTTTCAATAGTTTTAGTAAAGAGAGTAGGATCGGCCTTTCCGACTTTGAAGCCATTAGTGATAAGAAAATCTCGAAGGCATTCATACCATGCTCTTGGGGCTTGCTTGAGCCCATAAAGCGTCTTTGAGAGTTTATATACATGGTTAGGACACTCACTATCTTCAAAGCCAGGAGGTTGCTCAACATAGACCTCTTCCTTGATAGGTCCGTTGAGGAAGGCACCCTTCACATCCATTTGATAAAGCTTAAAGCCATGGTAAGTAGCATAGGCAAGTAATATACGAATTGACTCAAGCCTAGCTACGGGTGCATAGGTTTCACCAAAATCCAAACCTTCGACTTGTGAATACCCTTTGGCCACCAGTCGTGCCTTGTTCCTTGTCACCACACCATGCTCATCTTGTTTGTTGCGGAAGACCCACTTGGTTCCTACAACATTTTGGTTAGGACGTGGAACTAAATGCCATACCTTATTCCTTGTGAAGTAGTTGAGCTCCTCTTGCATCGCCAACATCCAATCCGAATCTTGAAGTGCTTCCTCTACCCTGTGTGGCTCAATAGAGGAAACAAAAGAGTAATGTTCATAAAAATAAGCAACACGAGATCGAGTGGCTACCCCCTTATGAATGTCTCCTAGGATGGTATTCACGGGGTGATCTCGTTGTATTGCTTGGTGGACTCTTGGGTGTGGCGGCCTTGGGTCTTGCTCATCCTCCCTGTCTTGATCATTGGCATCTCCCCCTTGATCATTGTCGTCCTCTTGAGGTGGCTCATCTTCTTGATCTTCTCCTTCATCGTCTTGAGCCTCATCCTCATCTTGAGTTGGTGGAGATGCTTGCATGGAGGAAGATGGTTGATCTTGTGCTTGTGGAGGCTCTTCGGGTTCTTTAGGACACACATCCCCAATGGACATGTTCCTTAGCGCAATGCACGGAGCCTCTTCATCATCTAATTCATCAAGATCAACTTGCTCTACTTGAGAGCCGTTAGTCTCATCAATCACAATGTCACAAGATACTTCAACTAGTCTAGTGGACTTGTTAAAGACTCTATATGCCCTTGTGTTTCAATCATAACCAAGTAAAAAGCCTTCTACCGCCTTAGGAGCAAATTTAGATTTTCTACCTCTTTTAACAAGAATAAAGCATTTGCTACCAAAGACTCTAAAATATGAAACATTGGACTTTTTACCGGTGAGGAGTTCATAAGATGTCTTCCTGAGGATTCGGTGTAGATACAACCGGTTGATGGCGTAGCAAGCGGTGTTGACCGCCTCAGCCTAAAACCGATCCGAAGTCTTGTACTCATCAAGCATGGTTCTTGCCATGTCCAATAGAGTTATATTCTTCCTCTCCACTACACCATTTTGTTGTGGCATGTAGGGAGAAGAGAACTCATGCTTGATGCCTTCCTCCTCAAGAAAGCCTTCAATTTGTGAGTTCTTGAACTCCATCCCATTGTCGCTTCTTATTTTCTTGATCCTCAAGCCGAACTCATTTTGAGCCCGTCTCAAGAATCCTTTCAAAGTCTCTTGGGTTTGAGATTTTTCCTGTAAAAAGAATACCCAAGTGAAGCGAGAATAATCATCCACAATAACTAGACAGTACTTACTCCCGCCGATGCTTATGTAAGCAATCGAGCCGAATAGGTCCATGTGGAGGAGCTCAAGTGGCCTGTCAGTCGTCATGATGTTCTTGTGTGGATGATGAACACCAACTTGCTTCCCTGCTTGACATACACTACAAATCCTGTCTTTCTCAAAATGAACATTTGTTAGTCCCAAAATATGCTCTCCCTTTAGAAGCTTGTGAAGATTCTTCATCCCAACGTGGGCTAGTCGGCGATGCTAGAGCCAACCCATGTTAGTCTTAGCAATTAAGTAAGTATCGAGTTTAGCTCTATCGAAATCAACTAAGTATAGCTGACCCTCTAATACTCCCTTAAATGCTACTGAATCATCACTTCTTCTAAAGACAGTAACACCTGTATCCGTAAAAAGACAGTTGTAACCCATTTTGCATAATTGAGAAACAGAAAGCAAGTTGTAATCTAATTAATCTACAAGAAAAACATTGGAAATAGAATGGTTAGGTGATATAGCAATTTTACCTAATCCTTTGACCAAACCTTGATTTCCATCCTCGAATGTGATCACTCTTTGGGGATCTTGGTTTTTCTCATAGGAGGAGAACATCCTTTTCTCTCCGGTCATATGGTTTGTGCACCCGCTATCGATGATCCAACTTGAGCCCTCGGATGCATAAACCTACAACACAAATTTAGGCCTTGTTCTTAGGTACCCAAACGGACTTGGGTCCTTTTACATTAGAAACAAGCACCTTGGGTACCCAAACACAAGTCTTGGAGCCCTTGTGTTTGCCCCCGACATATTTGGCAACTACCTTGCCGGATTTGTTAGTAAGCACATAAGAAGCATCAAAAGTTTTGAATGAAACATTGTGATCATTTGATGTAGTAGGAGATTTCTTTTTAGGCATTTTAACATGTGTAGAACGCCTAGAGCTAAAAGCCTCATTCTTATAAATAAAAGCATGGTGAGAATGAGTCTTCTTTGTATGAATTCTCCTAATCTTATCCTTAGGATAACCGGCAGGATATAAAATGTAACCCTCGTTATCCTGAGGCATGGGAGCCTTGCCCTTAACAAAGTTAGACAATCTTTTAGGAGGGGCATTAAGCTTGACATTGTCTCTCTGTTGGAAGCCAATGCCATCCTTAATGCTAGGGCGTCTCCCACTATAAAGCATGCTACGAGCAAATTTAAATTTCTCATTTTCTAGTTCATGCTCGGCAATTTTAGCATCTTATTTAGCTATATGATCATTTTGTTGTTTAATCATAGCAAGGTGATCATGAATAGCATCAATGTTAACATCTCTACATCTAGTGCAAATAGAAACATGCTCAACGGTAGATGTAGAGGGTTTGCAATCATTTAATTCAACAATCTTAGCATGTAAAATAGCATTTTCATCTCTAAGATTGGAAATAGAAACATTGCAAACATCTAATTCCTTAGCCTTAGCAATCAATTTATCATTCTCAATTCTAAGGCTAGCAAGAGATTCATTCAATTTGTCAATCTTAGCAATCAAATTGGCATTCTCATTTCTAAGACTAACAATTGAATCATCACAAACATTTGATTTCTCAACCTTAGCAATCAATTTAGCATTTTCATTTCTAAGGCTAGAAATAGTGTCATGGCAAGTGCTTAGCCCACTAGTTAATTTTTTATTTTTCTCTACCTCCTGAGCATAAGCATTTTTTGTCTTAACATGCCTTTTGTTTTCCTTAATAAGGAAGTCCTCTTGGCTATCCAAGAGTTCATCCTTGTCATGAATAGCACTAATCAATTCATTCAATTTCTCCTTTTGTTGCATGTTAAGATTGGCAAAAAGAGTAAACAAATCATCCTCATCATCACTAGAGTTAGCCTCATCACTAGAGGTTGCATATTTAGTGGAGGATCTTGATTTTACCTTCTTCTTCTTGCCGTCCTTTGCCATAAGACACTTGTGGCCGATATTGGGGAAGAGAAGACCTTTGTTGACGGCGATGTTGGCGGTGTCCTCGTCGGAGGAGGAGTCGGTGGAGCTCTCGTCCGAGTCCCACTCCCGGCAAACATGGGCATCGCCGCCCTTCTTCTTGTAATATCTCTTCTTCTCCTTCTTCTTCCCCCTCTTGTCGTTATCCCTATCACTATCACTAGACAACGGGCATTTAGCGATAAAATGATCGGGCTTACCACATTTGTAGCACACTTTCTTGGAGCGGGGCTTGTAGTCTTTCCCCCTCCTTTGCTTGAGGATTTGGCAGAAGCTCTTGATGATGAGCGCCATCTCCTCGTTGTCGAGCTTGGAGGCGTCAATGGGGACCCTACTTGGTGTAGAGTCTTCTTTCTTCTCCTCCATCACCTTAAATGCAACGGATTGTGCCTCAGGTGTGGAAGAGGTGCCTTGCTCGATGATTTTCTTGGAGCCTTTGATCATTAGTTCAAAGCTCACAAATTTTCCTATCACTTCCTCGGGAGACATTAGTTTATATCTTGGATCACCATGAATTAATTGAACTTCAGTGGGGTTAAGAAATACGAGTGATCTAAGAATAACCTTGACCATTTCATGGTCATCCCACTTGGTGCTCCCGAGGTTGCGCACTTGGTTCACCAAGGTTTTGAGGCGGTTGTACATTGCTTGTGGGTCTTCTCCTTGGTTGAGCATAAAACGATCGAGCTCCCCCTCGATCGTTTCCCTCTTGGTGATCTTGGTCACCTCATCTCCCTCGTGTGCGGTCTTGATCAGGTCCCAAATTTCTTTGGCGCTCTTCAACCCTTGTACCTTGTTATACTCCTCTCGACTTAGAGAGGCTAGGAGTATGGTGGTGGCTTGGGAGTTGAAGTGCCGAATTTGGGCAACTTTGTCCGAATCATAGTCTTCATCCCCTACGGATGGTACCTGCACTCCCAACTCAACAACATCCCAAATACTAGTGTGGAGTGAGGTTAGGTGGTGTCTCATTTTATCGCTCCACATATTATAATCCTCACCATCAAACATAGGTGGTTTGCCTAATGGGACGAAAGTAAAGGAGTACGTTTTGAAATACTAGGGTAGCGTAGGGGGATCTTACTAAACTTCTTGCGCTCATGGCGCTTAGAAGTTACGGACGGCGCGTCGGAGCCGGAGGTGGATGGCGACGAAGAATCGGTCTCGTAGTAGACCACCTTCTTCATCTTCTTTTTCTTCTCGCCACTCCGATGCGACTTGTGAGGAGGTGATTCCTCCTTCTTGTTGCGGGACTCTCCCGATGGAGCCTTCCCGTGGCTTGTGGCGGGCTTCTCGCCGGTCACCATCTCCTTCTTGGCGTGTTCTCCCGACATCACTTCGAGCGGTTAAGCTCTAATGAAGCATCGGGCTCTGATACCAATTGAAAGTCGCTTAGAGGGGGGTGAATAGGCGGAATCTAAAAATTATAAACTTAAGCACAATTACAAGCCGGGGTTAGCGTTAGAAATATAGTCGAGTCCGAAAGAGAGGGCGAAAACAAATCACAAGCAAATAAGGAGTGAGACGCGGTGATTTGTTTTACCGAGGTTCGGTTCTTGCAAACCTACTCCCCGTTGAGGTGGTCACAAAGACCGGGTCTCTTTCAATCCTTTCCCTCTCTCAAACGATCACCTAGACCGAGTGAGCTTCCTTCCTTGATTTCTCGGGTCACTTAGACCCCGCAAGGACCACCACACAATTGGTGTCTCTTGCTTCGCTTACAAGGTTTTGAGAGTAAGAATGAGAGAAAGAAGAAAGCCAACCAAGCAACAAGAGCAACAAAAGAACACAAGTCAATCTCCTCACAAGTCTTAAGAACTAGAGTTGAATTGGGGACTTTGATTCGATCGGAGGCTTTAATTTGTGTCTTGGAGTGTTGTGTATTACTCTTGTATTGAATGAGGTGTAGTGAATGCTTGGATGCCTTGAAGTGTGATAGTTGGGGGGGTATTTATAGCCCCAACCATCAATATGGCCGTTGGTGAAGGCTTCTGTCGTATGGTGCACCGGACAGTCCGGTGTGCCACCGGACACTGTCCGGTGCGCCAGCCACGTCACCAGGCCGTTGGGTTCCGACCATTGGAGCTTCTGACAACTGGGCCACCGGACAGTCCGGTGGTGCACCAGACAGGTCCTGTTCACTGTCCGGTGCGCCTTCTGGCGCCTGCTCTGACTTCTGCGCGCGCAGGCGTGCACTGTTTGCTTTCATTGTTCACTTGCAGACGACCGTTGGCGCGAAGTAGCCGTTGCTCCGCTGGCACACCGGACAGTCTGGTGTTACACCGGACAGTCCGGTGAATTATAGTGGAGCGGCCTCCCCAGATTCCTGAGGCTGGCAAGTTTGATTTGATTCTCCCTGGTGCACCGGACACTGTCCGATGGTGCATCGGACACTGTCCGGTGGCACACCGGACAGTCCGGTGCACCAGACCAGGGCTGCCTCCGGTTTACTTTGCTCCTTTGTTTTGAACCCTTTCTTTTATCTTTGTATTGGTTTGTTGTGAACCTTTGGCACATGTAGAACATATATTCTAGAGCAAACTAGTTAGTCCAATAATTTGTGTTGGGCAATTCTACCACCAAAATTCAATTGGAAAAGGTTTGACCCTATTTCCCTTTCAAACACCAACTTGCTTCCCTGCTTGACATGCGCTACAAACCCTGTCTTTCTCAAAATGAACATTGGTTAGTCCCAAAATGTGTTCTCCCTTTAGAAGCTTGTGAAGATTCTTCATCCCAACATGGGCTAGTCGGTGATGCCAGAGCCAACCCATATTAGTCTTAGCAATTAAACAAGTGTCGAGTTCAGCTCTATTGAAATCAACTAAGTATAGCTGACCCTCTAACACTCCCTTAAATGCTACTGAATCATCACTTCTTCTAAAGACAGTAACACCTAAATCTGTAAAAAGACAGTTGTAACCCATTTTGCATAATTGAGAAACTGAAAGCAAATTGTAATCTAAAGAATCTACAAGAAAAACATTTGAAATAGAATGGTCAGGTGATATAGCAATTTTACCAAGTCCTTTGACCAAATCTTGATTTCCATCCCCGAATGTGATAGCTCTTTGGGGATATTTGTTTTTCTCATAGGAGGAGAACATCCTTTTCTACCCAGTCATATGGTTTGTGCACCCGCTATCAATGATCCAACTTGAGCCCTCGGATGCATAAACCCACAAAACAAGTTTAGGCCTTATTCTTAGGTACCCAAACGGTCTTGGGTCCTTTCATATTAAAAACAAGCACCTTAGGTACCCAAACACAAGTCTTTGAGCCCTGGTGCTTGGCCCCAACATATTTGGCCACTACTTTGCCTGATTTGTTAGTTAAAACATAAGAAGCATCAAAAGTCTTAAATGAAAAAATAGGCTCATTTGATGCAATAAGAGATTTCTTTTTAGCCAATTTAACATAAGTGGATTGCCTAGAACTAGATGCCTCACTCTTATACATAAAAGCATGATGAGAGCCAGAGTGAGACTTCCTAGAATGAATTCTCCTAATTTTGTGTTCGGGATAACCAGCAGGATATAAAATATAGCCCTTGTTATCTTGAACCATGGGAGCTTTGCCCTTAACAAAGTGTAGGTAACGGGTGACGCCTAAGAAGGGGGGGTGAATTAGGACTTCTAAAACTTTTACTAAACTAGGCCACAATTAAATCCCTAGAGCAAAACCTATGCAAATAATCAAAACTAGAATGTGCAAACTAGGTTTTGTCTAAGTGTTGCTATCTCTACCGCAAAAGGCTAAGTTTCAATCTATACTAAATAAGTATGACTACACGATTGAAACTTAAATGCTTAATATAAATGCGGAATGTAAAGAGCTAAGTAGAGAAGCAAACTCTCGTGGATGACGCCGGTATTTTTACCGAGGTATCCGGAACCACGCAAGGTCCCGACTAATCCTCGTTGGTGCCCCTACGCAAAGGGAAGCCCACGCGAGGGCCAAGCACCACGGTCGAGTAACTCCGTAGAGAGCCGCGGGCCTTCTCCACGCGCAAGTGGTGCTCCGCTTCCGGCTCCTCTCGGACGCTCCCCGCCGTCTCCACTATCGAGCTTCCGGCCGAAACGCCGCGGGCCTCGTTCCCTCCGGTACACGGTGGCGGCCGTGACACAAACGCGGTTGTCACGGTCTCGCAAGACTCTCGCCCCACTCGGTACAATTACAACGGCTCGCGCAAGAGCCGAGGGGTTGTGAGGTTTTACAAAACTCACTCAACTAACTAGGATTCACCTAGAGCAAGCGCTAAAGTGGTCTAACTAACCTAAGCACTTCGCAAAGCACCTACGCTAATCACCGAGTGATTCTATTAAGCACTTGAGTGTTTGAGCTCTTGGAAATGTGCACTATATGCCTTGGTATGTTGCTTGGGCTCTCACACTTGAGAATGGCCGGTTGGGGTGGTATTTATAGCCTCCACACCCCCAACTAGCCATTGGACAGAAAGCAGCAGCTTTCTGTCGTCGGGTGCACCGGACAGTCCGGTGCACCACCGGACATCTACTGTGCAGTGTCCGGTGCACGCCACGTCAGCCGACCGTTGGCGCCTGTAGCAGTCGACCGTTGGATCCGACCGTTGCCTTCTGCCCGTTGGCACACCGGACAGTCCGGTGCTACAGCTAGAGAGCGCCTGTCTGTGGCCTCTCTGCGCAGACAGTCCGGTGCCTCACCGGACAGTCCGGTGCACACCGGACACCAATGTCCGGTGCGCCACCAGGCGCTGGCTGACAGCCCTCATCCTGGATTTCTTCGCTGATTTCTTCGGGCTTCTTTGTTCTTGAGTATTGGACTCCTATGCATCTTTTTATGTCTTCTTTTGAGGTGTTGCATCCTCATTGCCTTGGTCCAATTCTCTTCGCATCCTGTGAACTACAAACACAAACACTAGAAAACTTATTAGTTCACGGATTGTGTTGTTCATCAAACACCAAAACTCAATTAGCCAAATGGCCCGGGGTCCATTTTCCTTACAATCTCCCCCTTTTTGGTGATTGATGGCAACACAACCAAAGCAAGCAAATAATACAAGTATTTGAGTGAAAATATGCAATTTACTTGCTAAGATGCATGATTGTCCCCACAATGTGATATTATGGACTTAAGCCTCCCCTAACTCCATAATTCACTTACTTCCTATTTTTTTTGGACCAAATAACCAAAACCACTTGAAAAGCCATTTGTAGATATAAAATTTTAAATTGGTGGTGTTTGGTGTTTGATATAGTTTTCATTGCTTTGGTCCCTAAACTTCTCCCCCTTTGGCATCAACTACCGAAAAGGGAGACATTAAAAGCATGTAGGAAGTAAATAAAAGCTTGCCCTCATCAAGAATTGTATCAAATGATATCACTAGAAGGATATTAAATTAAATTATGTGAATGATACCACTTGAAGGAGTCCTCAAAAGATTACTCCCCCTAAATGAGTATTCTCCTTTAGAAAGAGTTTTTCTCCCCCTTTAGAGATGAAGAAATACTCCCCTTGACAGAGATCCTCTACTTAGGAAAAAGCATGTGAAAATTAGAGGTGCAAGACATGATTTGAAAAGACTAGCTTCCCTTATGCATAGGTAACAGAATATGAGTTAACTACTTATGCATTTTTGCAACATGGAAGCATATGATATGAAATATAGTCTAATCAAATATTGGAGAAGACATGTAAATGATACTGAATGTAGTCTCAAAAGATACCAATTGAAAGTCAATGGTGAGCTTGAGAGACATAAGAGTTCTTGGAGATTTTGCAGTGGAAGATTGTTGTCTTTCTCCGGGGACTTCATTTTCCTTACAATGAGACTATCACATGAAATAGTCTTGAAAAGGTGTTAGTCTCAAAGTGTTAGATTATAGAGTAACCTCCCCCTAAAGGTGTGCATACAAGTTTTGAATACTTGTAGGAGACATGCACTTTGATTTGATATCAAGAGGGGCAAATTATCCATAATCCAAACTTTGGCACATATAAGTTAAATGATACACTTTGTAGAAATCAAAATTTTCAATTGATGTATCATTTACTATGGAGTGATATAAAAGCTATGTGACGTGCTTAAATAAACATTTTAAGCCATGTAGGTTTGCTTAAGTATATGAATTAAAAACAAGCAATCCTACCATGTGATTTACCTAGTATGCATGATTTTAAACAAAAGTACATAACAAATGTAATACTAGGCAAGAAAGGTAAGCTAGATAAAAGGTAAAATAGATACGCATATCTAAAAACGAAGAATACAATAAAACTAGTTACCTTAGTCATGGGTGGGAAATTTGGGTCCAAAGTTTTCACTAACCCACTTGGCAATAAACTTGATCCAATATGATGTACCCCATGATATACATCCCAATTTTGCCAAGTCTCCAAATTTCCCGTAGACCTTCAGTCCACTCACTTCCCTTTTGGGATCCAAACCTTCTTGGTGCTTTTCATGGTTGAAATTATCTCCTTTGGCACCCAGATGCGTTTGGCCCCCTTTCCTTTGTTGGCTTGCTTGTTGGCCTTGATTGCTATCACCTTTCCGTTCTTTTTCTTCTTGATCAAATATGGTGTAGCATCCTTTTTGTTCACCTTTTTGATGTAGGTGTTGGAGATTTTGCTTGATGGCTTTTGCTTGAGCTTTTGCCTTTGTTTATCCCCGGTCATCGCCTTGCATTGGAAAGACTTGTGGCCTTCCTTGTGGCATAGCCTACAAATCACAGTTTCTCCCTCCATAGGCTTGTTCACTCCCGCACTGGTGTTATCCTGTGGAGGTCGGATTTGTTTGGCTTTGCCTTTCTTGTCATACAAAGCCTTCCCAAGGCGAGCCACTTCTTGCTTTAATTGTTCATTTTCCTTTGCAACCTCATCCGAACATGTCTCTACAACAATATTCTCAACAACGACTTGGTTGCAGGGGTTAGAATCGTCAATTAAATCAAAGCAGGAAGTAGAAGCATCTTTCATAATTTTTTCAGGTATTTCAACTAAAGATGCTGCTGGGGTGCTACCAATGTTTTCTAGCTTAGTAGTTAGCTCATTATTGTGTATGCTAAGAATTTCCATTTTCTCTAGCAAATTTTCAATAGCTTCTTGGGAGCTAGCTAACTTAGCCTTAAGTTTTTCATTCTTTTTAATAAGGCTATCATCGGTAGCAGTGGATGGAGCACTAGATTCTAATAGCTCAATTTTAGTTGATAGCTCACTATTTAAGTTTGCAAAAGTTTCAAATTTTTCTAGCAAACCTTTGTAATCATTTTGAGAGCTAACCAACTTATTTTTCAAAGTTTTAAGTTGAGCTTTTTGCTTAGTGCAAACATCCTGGAAAAATTTTACGGCTTCCGCAAGCTCTTCTAGAGAGGCCTTTCTCTCACCTTCATCATCACTACTACTTTCATCACTAGAGGATGGAATGTTTTTGTTACCTCTTGCCATAAGGCATTTGTGTGATGACTGTGATGATCGTGACGAGGACCGGTGGCTGCGCGTCCTTGGAGGTTCATCTTCACTTGAAGAATCATCCCAAGTTCTAACACTTGTGAGCGCCTTGCCTTTGCTCCTCTCCTTTTTGGGTTTGGACATATTTGGATAGTTGTCCCTGAAGTGGCCCTTCTCCCCACATGCGAAGCATCCTCTCTTCCTTTGCTTTTTCCTGTCAATGTTAAAGAGAAGATCCTCGACCTGCAGGGGCACACCCATTAGATTAATCTTGCGGATCATCCTCATTACCTTTCCGACGCGTCGAATTGTTTCTTCGTCCTCGGAGGATGATGTGCACGGTTGATTATCTTCATCATCATCACTTTCTTCTTCTTCTTCCTCTTTTTCGCTTGAGGAACTTGGAGTGGGAGCCTTCTTTTTGCCCTTCCTTTCATCACATGCAAAAGCATATGGTCTTGAGGAAGTTGGCTCCTCTCCCCGACTCATTTTTCGCGACATCTCAAAGGCCGCGATTTTCCCAATCACAATGGTCGGGGTCATGTTGCTCAAATCCTCCATGTTGTGAAGGATGGTGATGATGCTCTCATATCTTTGTTGTGGTAGCAGGGAGATAATCTTCCTCACAATGTCTGCATCACCTAGCTTATTAATGCCAATAGAATTGAGCTCATTGATAATTAGATTCAAACGAGAATACATGTCTCTAACAAGCTCATCATCTTTCATGGCAAAAGAATTATACTCATTTAAGACTAGGCAATGTTTTTGCTCACGGACATTGGATGTGCCGTCATGGAGCTCATGCAATTTTAGCCAAATCTCATTAGCAGTTTTCAAGGTAAATACTTGATTAAAAATATCCATGCTAAGAGATTCATACAAGCAATTTTTGGCTCTAGCATTTAAATGAATTTCTTTTTCCTCACTCGTGGTGGGTTTCTCGGGATTCTTGAGGGGTTTCATCCCGTCACGAGTGACTCTCCAAACACCTAGATCAACGGCCTCTAGGTAACAAGCCATTCTAGCACTATAATATGGGAAGTTAGTGCCGTCGAAGTGTGGTGGCCTATGGGTATCCATCCCTTCCTCTAAAAAGCGTCGGCTCTTTTAGCGGTGAAGCTAAAGCGTTTCAAATGAGCCAAACCGGGCTCTGATACCACTTGTAGGTAACGGGTGACGCCTAAGAAGGGGGGTGAATTAGGACTTCTAAAACTTTTACTAAACTAGGCCACAATTAAATCCCTAGAGCAAAACCTATGCAAATAATCAAAACTAGAATGTGCAAACTAGGTTTTGTCTAAGTGTTGCTATCTCTACCGCAAAAGGCTAAGTTTCAATCTATACTAAATAAGTATGACTACACGATTGAAACTTAAATGCTTAATATAAATGCGGAATGTAAAGAGCTAAGTAGAGAAGCAAACTCTCGTGGATGACGCCGGTATTTTTACCGAGGTATCCGGAACCACGCAAGGTCCCGACTAATCCTCGTTGGTGCCCCTACGCAAAGGGAAGCCCACGCGAGGGCCAAGCACCATGGTCGAGTAACTCCGTAGAGAGCCGCGGGCCTTCTCCACGCGCAAGTGGTGCTCTGCTTCCGGCTCCTCTCGGACGCTCCCCGCCGTCTCCACTATCGAGCTTCCGGCCGAAACGCCGCGGGCCTCGTTCCCTCCGGTACACGGTGGCGGCCGTGACACAAACGCGGTTGTCACGGTCTCGCAAGACTCTCGCCCCACTCGGTACAATTACAACGGCTCGCGCAAGAGCCGAGGGGTTGTGAGGTTTTACAAAACTCACTCAACTAACTAGGATTCACCTAGAGCAAGCGCTAAAGTGGTCTAACTAACCTAAGCACTTCGCAAAGCACCTACGCTAATCACCGAGTGATTCTATTAAGCACTTGAGTGTTTGAGCTCTTGGAAATGTGCACTATATGCCTTGGTATGTTGCTTGGGCTCTCACACTTGAGAATGGCCGGTTGGGGTGGTATTTATAGCCTCCACACCCCCAACTAGCCGTTGGACAGAAAGCAGCAGCTTTCTGTCGTCGGGTGCACCGGACAGTCCGGTGCACCACCGGACATCTACTGTGCAGTGTCCGGTGCACGCCACGTCAGCCGACCGTTGGCGCCTGTAGCAGTCGACCGTTGGATCCGACCGTTGCCTTCTGCCCGTTGGCACACCGGACAGTCCGGTGCACACCGGACAGTCCGGTGCTACAGCCAGAGAGCGCCTGTCTGTGGCCTCTCTGCGCAGACTGTCCGGTGCCTCACCGGACAGTCCGGTGCACACCGGACACCAATGTCCGGTGCGCCACCAGGCGCTGGCTGACAGCCCTCATCCTGGATTTCTTCGCTGATTTCTTCGGGCTTCTTTGTTCTTGAGTATTGGACTCCTATGCATCTTTTTATGTCTTCTTTTGAGGTGTTGCATCCTCATTGCCTTGGTCCAATTCTCTTCGCATCCTGTGAACTACAAACACAAACACTAGAAAACTTATTAGTTCACGGATTGTGTTGTTCATCAAACACCAAAACTCAATTAGCCAAATGGCCCGGGGTCCATTTTCCTTACACAAAGTTAGACAATTTCTTAGTGACATTAAGCTTGACATTGCCTTCCTGTTGGAAGCCAATGCCATCCTTAATGCAAGGGTGTCTCCCACTATAGAGCATGCTTCTAGCAAATTTAAAATTTTCATTTTCTAAGTTATGCTCATTAATTTTGGCACTAAGTTGAGCTATGTGATCATTTTGTTGTTTAATTAAAGCTAGGTGATCATGGATAGCATCAACATTAATGTCTCTACATCTAGTACAAATAGTAACATGATCAACACTAGATGTAGAGGGTTTGCAAGCATTTAATTCATCAATCTTAGCATGTAACATGGCATTCTCATTTCTAAGATTGGAAATAGACTCATTGCAAACATTTAAATCCTTAGCCTTAGCAATTAATTTTTCATTCTCAATCTTAAGGCTAGAAAGTGAGGCATTCAACTTTTTAATCTTAGCAATCAACTTAGCATTATCATTTCCAAGATTGGTAATTGAATCATCACAAGCATTTAACTTCTCAACCTTAGCAATAAACTAGCATTCTTGGCTCTAAGGTTGGAAATGGTGTCATGGCAAATGCTAAGCTCACTAGTTAATTTTTCACATTTTTCTACTTCCTGAGCATAAGCATTTTTTAACCTTAACATGCTTCTTGTTTTCCTTAATAAGGAAGTCCTCTTGGCTATCCAAGAGTTCATCCTTCTCATGAATAGCACTAATTAATTCATTCAATTTTTCCTTTTGTTGCATGTTTAGGTTGGCAAAAAGAGTGAGCAAATCATCCTTATCATCACTAGAGCTAGCCTCATCACTAGATGTTGCATATTTAGTGGAAGCTCTAGATTTTACCTTCTTCTTTTTGCCATCCTTTGCCATGAGGCACTTGTGGCCGACGTTGGGGAAGAGAAGACGCTTGTTGACGGCGATGTTGGCGGCGTCCTCGTCGGAGGAGGAGTTGGTGGAGCTCTCGTCGGAGTCCCACTCCCGGCATACATGGGCATCACCGCCCTTCTTCTAGTAGTACCTCTTCTTTTCTTTCCTCTTTCACTTCTTGTCATCGCCCCTGTCACTATCACAAGATAATGGACATTTAGCAATAAAATGGCTAGGCTTACCACACTTGTAGCAAACTTTCTTGGAGCGGGGCTTGTAATCCTTCCCCTTCTTTGCTTGAGGATTTGGCGGAAGCTCTTGATGATGAGCGCCATCTCCTCATTGTCGAGCTTGGAGGCGTCGATGGGGAGCCTACTTGATGTAGATTTTTCTTTCTTCTCCTCCGTTGCTTTGAAGCCAATGGGTTGCACCTCGGGTGTGAAGGTGGCGCCTCGCTCGATGATTTGTTTGGAGCCTTTGATCATTAATTCAAAGCTCACAAACTTTCCTATAACCTTCTCGGGAGACATTAGCTTGTATCTAGGATCACCATGAATTAATTGAACTTGCGTAGGATTAAGAAAAACAAGTGATCTTAGAATAACCTTGACCATTTCATGGTCATCCCATTTTGTGCTCCCGAGGTTGCACACTTGGTTCACCAAGGTCTTGAGCCGGTTGTACATGGCTTGTGGCTCCTCCCCTTGGTTGAGCATGAATCGACCGAGCTCCCCCTCGATCGTCTCCCGCTTGGTGATCTTCGTCACCTCATCTCCTTCGTGCGCGGTCTTGAGCATGTCCCAAATCTCCTTGGCGCTCTTTAACACTTGCACCTTATTATACTCCTCTCGACTTAGAGAGGCGAGGAGTATAGTAGTGGCTTGGGAATTGAAGTGCCGGATTTGGGCAACCTCGTCCGAATCATAATCTTCATCCCCTACGGATGGTACCTATGCTCCAAACTCAACAACATCCCAAATGCTAGTGTGGAGTGAGGTTAGATGGTGCCTCATTTTATCACTCCACGTACAATAATCTTCACCATCAAAAACGGGTGGTTTGCCTAATGAGATGGAAAGTAAAGGAGTGCATTTGGAAATGCGAGGGTAGTGTAGGGGGATCTTACTAAACTTCTTGCGCTCATAGCGCTTAGAAGTGACGGACAGTGCGTCGGAGCCAGAGGTGGAGGGCGACGAAGAATCGGTCTCGTAGTAGACCACCTTCTTCATTTTCTTCTTCTTGTCGCCACTCCGATGCGACTTGACGCGGGGAGGTGATTCCCCCTTTCCTTTGGAGCCGGACTCCCTTGATGGAGCCTTCTCGTGGCTTGTAGCGGGCTTCTCGCCGGTCATGACCTCCTTCTTGGCGTGATCTCTCGACATTACTTCGAGCGGTTAGGCTCTAATGAAGTACTGGGCTCCGATACCAATTGAAAGTCGTCTAGAGGGGGGTGAATAGGTGGAATCTGAAAATTATAAACTTAAGCACACACTACAAGTCGGGGTTAGCGTTAGAAATAAAATCGAGTCCGGAAGAGAGGGCGAAAACAAATCACAAGCAAATGAAGAGAGTGACACGGTGATTTATTTTATCGAGGTTCGGTTCTTACAAACCTACTCCTCGTTGAGGTGGTCACAAAGACCGGGTCTCTTTCAACCCTTTCCCTCTCTCAAACGGTCACCTAGATCGAGTGAGCCTTTCTCCTCAATCAATTGGGACACTTAGTCCCCACAAGGACCACCACAACTTGGTGTCTCTTGCTTTGATTACAAAGGTGTTGAGAACAAGAATGGGGAAGAAGAAAAGCGATCCAAGCGACAAGAACTCAAATGAACACAAATTTCTCTCTCTCACTAGTCACTAAATGTTTGGAGTGATTGTGGACTTGGGAGAGGATTTGATCTGTTGTTTGTGTCTTGGAGTGAAGTCTAGAGCTCTTGTATTGAATGCAATGGCTGAAAACTTGGATGTCTTGAAGTGTGGTGGTTGGGGGGTATTTATAGCCCCACCCACCAAAATGGCCGTTGGGGAGGCTGTCTGTCGATGGGCGCACCGGACAGTCCGGTGCGCCACCGGACAGTCCGGTGCGCCACTGGACACTGTTCACTTTTGCAGACGAACGTTGGCGCTGTAGCCGTTGCTCTGCCTGGCACACTGGACAGTCCGGTGGTACACCGGACAGTCCGGTGAATTATAGCGGAGTGGCATTTCCAGAAACCCGAAGCTGAGGAGTTTGGAGTTGATCTCCCTGGTGCACTGGACACTGCCCGGTGCGCCAGACTAGGGCTGCCTTTGGTTTCCTTTTGCTCCTTTCTTTTGAACCCTATCTTAGACTTTTTATTGGTTTGTGTTGAACCTATGGCACCTGTAGAACATATAATCTAGAGCAAACTAGTTAGTCCAATTGTTTGTGTTGGGCAATTCAATCACCAAAATTATTTAGGAAAAGGTTTGACCCTATTTCCCTTTCACACGCGGCGGTGCTGGACCAACCTTGGAGGTCCGGATTGCATATCTAGGGGTCCGGCGCTCTCCCATGGGGGTCCAGACTTACTGTTGATGCCTTGGAGTATATCACCTTCTCTGGACAAGTGGCAGCTACGGACCCGCCCATGTGGGGGAGTCGTGCGCTGCTGTGGACCCAGAGCAGTCACCCGTGACTGGAGCCAGCCACGGCCTGGTCCCACACACAGCACATTTACCACGCGGCTAAGAGATAGCCGCGTGGGCACTGTGTCTTCATACAGTAGTAAGGGGTACCCTGGTTCCAGGGTACCGACAGTGGCCCCTAGGCCCACCTCAGGGGAGGATGCGAGCCTGCAGGTGGGGCCAAAACTTGTATCTTGCCTCAATATGGCCTGAGTGATGATTGGGGCACCATCTTAGCACGCATGCTGATGTGCCGCATTAATTCGACGCACGCGCTGTTAATCTGCCTTCGGTCGCATCAGCTGCCATGTCTGTCCCTGCGGCTGACTGACCCACGACCCCATGTCTGGCGGTTCCATCGGGCCACGCGCGGGGCGCCTCGTTGCCGCCGCCTTGGTTAAAAAATATCCCTCTGCAGCGGCCCCAAAGCGGCGCGCGATTGTGCGTGGCAGTTCGCTCCCCGCGTGACGGTTCACTTCTTCTGCACTGGGAGACCGCCACACCATTGTATGACTTGAGGACCTGGGCCCCCGTGTCACAGACTAGGCTGCCTGGGCGCTAGGTGCGCATCGGACGGGATTCCCTGCAGCGTCTCGGGGCGCGAGTGGGGGAGTTTCCTTGAAAAACGGATTCACCCCGCGTGCAGCAGTTACGCTTTCGCATTCTCTCCCAATCGCAGCGCCCTTTCGCCTTCGAGCCCTCTGCGCCCCTTTGCATTTGCGCTATCCTGCTCCACACCCGCACCGCCACCGACGCCATGACTTCGCTTAGCCATCTGTAACACCCGGGCTTTAAGGGACAAAGCCGGGTGCATCTCATACATGCGCCAAAGAAGACAACACATATAATAACAGAGTGTATAGAGATAAATGTCACAATATAATCAGAGTACTTATTACATAGCGGAAGTCTTACAAAATAAAAGATAAATATAGCAGGATCTAAAATCCATCCTTGGCGCCAGAAAGTCAACTGGGAGACGCCACCTAGATCGAAATCGAACTCCTCGATATGTGACTTCTCTTGAACCACATGTTCTTCTTCTGTGGGGTGGGTGAGACAGCAAAGGTGAGCTCACACATGTTCATCGCTCAACAAGTTGTGGGGAATAATGTGGCATGAAACTCACCAAAGGTGGGAGTTCATGTGATGTGTAAGGCTGATCAATAAAATAAAGGTTGAAGCTGAGCATTGCTTTTATAAGTTGGTCAAATTTTATTAGCAATTTCTAAATGTAAGTAAATACCAAACCTTAATAAAAGTAATAGAACAAAATTAATAAATAATCCCATGCAAATGCATATGACAAATTGAATTTAGGTTCTATAAATTAATCATGTGAGGGTCCGAGCTGCTCATGACCGTGAGCACGGCTAGTATACTAGTTTTACACTCTGCAAAGGTTGCTCATCTTTACCCACAAGCCGTGTTACCCATCTACCAAGGGGTCATGAATCCCATACACCTCTACCAAGGAAGCGAGGCATGGTAACACTACGAGGCCTTTACAAAGTTCCACTAGCTTCAGAAAACCCGCTACAGTTTATAGGAAGCTCCAGTGCAGGAATCCCTCGCCTGACCGCCATCGCAGAAAAATCAACCCAAGGACCTCCCTACACTAACCACTCCCCTACTGCCCTTGCCCCTTTCGGGTAAGGTAGTCATCCACTAGCTTTCCTAGTTAATCAGCCAACGGTGTCCCATTAAACCCTTGTGGTAGCACTGTTTTCCCGGGTGGTCGCTCCATGTTCCAATTAACATAATGATCTTATCATGAATATAAATAAAATAACAGAATAAATGGAACATGGATATAATGAAATATTAACCCGAAACCACATAATGCAATAGCATAACTACCCGAGTGAATCAGGGGTAAACAAGGTAAACAGGATAAACAGTCTAGGGTGACCTATTGGGTCCCATCAAAATTAAACCTATGCATTGAATAGTGATAATAAAGAACATTATTGAGTAACAAAAGTGGATCAAGGGCACAACTTGCCTAGCACTTGAGATTCCAATTACTAGGGTGATTCTTCAGATCTTCGTGACCTCACTACTAGTCGTAGCAATACAAACAAACATGGTATAGATAGAATTAACATCACACCAAACATAAGTACAAACTGAATAATAATAATCTACACGTTGCTACGAGATCGCGGGATCAAGAACTACTAAGATCGGAGTTACGATTAAGGAGATCTGATTTTATAGAAGATCTGTGTAATTAAAATATTAAACTATATTATAAATTGGTTAGTATAAATCATATGAGAGGTTATTCTCTAAATAATTATCTCAACTTTAATCTAAGTTATGAATTGACCATAGATCATCTTCTAGTAGGTTATAATGATGAGTAGATTAACAAGACTAACCAACATAGGTTAAATAAAGATCTAATTATAGAAGAATGAAACATGGTACAATAGAGGTTGTTATTGCATAGTAAATATTTATACGAAACTAACGCAACTTGAACGGATCAAAATGGATTTAAAACGAAAGGGTTATGAATTTCTGAAGGTTTTGTGTATTTGATACAAGATTAATTGAGTTATCAATTCTAATATGGCTTTCATGTTAAAATAGTGTTACCAAGTGATAAACATAATTAATACAAAATTATAGAAACTGGAATGGATCAATTTGGACCTAATATGAATTTTCTAGGAATTTTATAAGTTTCTGCAATTAATTTATACTAAAAATCAATTTACTTAATCATTTATTCACTTTTCCTGGCTTCTGGACTGCACATATAATAAACCTAAGCGTAGGGGGCTAGGCATAAAAATCCCTAAGACACCGAGCGCTACTATGTGGACTGCGGGTTGATATATGTACAGCGTAGGGTCTCTTTTGCATAAAGCGCGTGGCCACGCAACACAGAAAACCCTGGATAGCTAGATCTAGATCCGAGGGATCCGGTCACGTTGTTAAACCATTATGCTAGGATCTAATCCTAGCCGCTCATAGCCGATCTAACGTCCAAGATCTAGAGCGCCAGGAATTAGGCTTGCCTCTAATCCGAACCGTCCCTGCGAGATAGACGGTCCGAAGCACATCGTCTCCACCCGGCCGGAACAGAGCTGTGCCACCAAGCCCTCCCACGGTGGAGCTTCGCTGGTGGCCACACGATTCGACGCATAACCAACCCAACCATGAAATTGATCGGCGCTGAACTTAGAGGGGAGGATGGCGAACATGCAGAGCTAGCTCCTACCGGCCATTAGGGTGGTGGTGATGCTAACCATGGCGTGGTGTGGTTTGTCGCAGAGGGAGAACCTCGATGATAAGTTCCCAAATCACGACACGACGATCTCTACAATGCTCGGGTATATGTTTTGCGTGGATGATAATGGGGGGGCAGAGAGGATTCTCACCGAAGGAGGACGGCGCGCACCAAGGTCCACACGATGATGCCGCTGCGCCGCGGCTCCCAGGCACCAGGGAGCTCCCCTTGGACTCCGGCCTTCACGAGCCCCCAATTCCACAATGGTAGCCCACGAAGACATGCCCCACCCAGCTAAAACCATCCAGCTGAGCCACGAAGTCGACCAGCGACCCACGATGGACGACGGCGCGGAGCGACTTCCTCGGCTCTCTCTCACTCTGTGCTCTCGAGCTGGTGCTATCACTGCATGGCGGCGGCGGTTTTCCTTCTGATGGATTCGGCACTCTGCGATATATAGCGGCGATGGGGGTGTCCGGTCAAGAAGTCACGTGATTTCCGGTGCGGACGCCATAGTTCTGTTGAGGTGGAGCGATCTCGGCGGACACGGCTTTGACTGCGACGGAAGGGGAAAGCGGGTGGATCTGGAGAAGGATACGAGCACCTGATAGAGCGGGTCCCGCGTGGAAGCTATGGACGACGCGCGCTCTATCGTGGAACGCCTGACTCGTGGGCCAGTGTCGCCAGCGCCAGTCCACCAGTTGGGCCGCGCGAACGAGTGAGCAACGCGGCTGCGGGTGCAGAGAATAGGCCGAGAAGCAACCAATTCAGCCCATGGCGCATGTATATCCCTTTTCTTTTTTTATTTTCTGTTTTCTCCCTTTCAAGTTTCAACTTCTAAAGTTTAAATTTGAATTCAAATTCAAATCTTAAATTAAATGCAAACAAGGTTCAGATTTATAGTATATTTAAGTGCTCAAAGAAAACCCTAATTTGTTATACATGGCTTGTTTTATTTTATATATCCTTTATTTACTTAGTAAAATGAGATATTCTCATATTATTTGATTTTTACAAAATTCAAATCCCAAGATTTAGGAATTCAATTCTTTAATACGTAATCAAAATCAACTATGGTGCAATAGATGTATATTTACTTTAATTATTTTATTTATTTGATAGGTGTTAGAACTATGAACACACTCCCCTTGTTCATTTCTTTTCAAGGAAAAGTATTTTGATTGTGGAATAGGAACTAAAGTTATTTCAACATTAAATATTCATGTAACGAGGCTTATGGTGCATCATTTAATGATATGCATAATCATTTAGTTGAATAGAAAACTTTTCCATTACTTATTTTCTAACATACCTCTTGGTTTTAGAACTTCAGTCCTCAACATTCATTGCTCAAGTTTAAGTTGAGATGTCAGAATTTACTATTTTATTTTTTCAGATATTTATTTTATTATTATTAATAAAAAAATTTTATACAGAGTTTGGGCCTTACACCATCCCAACCGCTTCCAGTCTGAGGCAGCACTCAATCTGGCGCGTGGCCTGCTCGGGTGGACTGCGCCGGGGCTCGCCGGAAGAATCCGTGCCGGCGCCGTCCCCCTCGGCGGCCTCGCCGCCGGGGAGTTCGTCTCCTACATCTCTTGCGAGTTGGCGCTGCCGATCTCGCTTTTCTTCCTGTTGCTGCTGGAGGAGTTCGGGCTCCAGCTCCAGCACCTCATGGCCCACTCCATCCTCCAGGCAGTCATCTTCGTCCACCTTTGCGAGATGTTCGTGGGGGTGGTCCCCTGCACTTCCCTCTTCCGCCATTTCTTCGCGTTGGTGAAGTCTGGGAAGGCCAAGGACCATCTCGGTGCCTACTACTTCCAGACGAAGTCAGATTCAGCCGTGTCCTACATGCCCACCCTCGGTGACGCGAGGTGGGAAAACTGGCGCAACGACTAGGTGATCGTCAACGCCGAGGCCAACGACCGCCTCGCGCTACCGAGCGACGGACCAACACTCGACCGGAAGCAATGGATGGCCATGCCGTCCCTTGCGCCAGAGCTCCTGCCCGTGTTGGACAGGATCAAGGGCTTGGCAGCCGGTGGTCTGACCTTGATGCACGTGGTTGGTGATTTCCTGAAGCGCCGAGTCATGCCGCTGTAGAGGAGGCCGCGTCTGTGCTGCCGGTTCACCGGCCCATATGACATTGGCAGGATCCACCGTGGGCCGGGGACTGACCTGTCCTGGGAGGAGCTGGAACTTCTGGGGAAGGGGATTACTGGTTAGTCCTTTATCCCCGAATCCTTGATACTCCCCCAGGACATCTCGGCGCTCTGTGATGATCCAGGGCTGTGAACGGCGGTGCTGGCCTCGCTGTTGACCCTCGATGAGAGCAGCGTGGCGGTTCGTCAGACCGGCGGCTTGGACCCCCTTCGAGGGATCTAGATCCCCGGTGTACCGGCTGGGGGTCCCCAGCCAGTCGGTGCGGCCCCCAGTGCTGGTCCTGCCGTGGCTCCCAGCTCCATGGACAAGGACAAGGGACCTGCAAGCAGCTCCTCCGCCCTAGGTGGCACCGGGGGGTCGGAGGAAGAGAGGCGACGTCAGCTGCGTCGCACCGACGGATCGCTTGTTTCGGACCCCCTTGTTTCGGACCCCCCCCAGAAGCGTCAGAGGACAGCTGGCGGGGCCGAGGAGGCCGACTCCCAGGCCCACGGCGCGCAGAGGCACGGCAGTGCTCCGCCACCACCACCATCGGGGCCGCCACCACCACCACCACCGCCACCATCGGACCCACCGCCACCACCACCACCTGGGGTGATCTCCCCTAGGGGCACCAGCAGCGGCAACAACCACAGCAGCAACAGCAGCAACAACAGCAGAGGTCGCCCCGCTTCTAGGGTCGCTGGAAAGTCTAGGGCCCCAAGTAAGTGCAACCCCTTTTTTCCATGAGTCTAACTATCGTGTTCATAGGTCTTAACCCATCGTCTGTTCGCTAGGGCTTCCTCCTCCACCGCTCCTAAGGCCACACCTCCTCTGCCAGGCATTAGGCCCACCGATGGGTCTGGCTCTCAGCAGCAGGCATCTGCTAGGAGCAGTGCTGGCGGCCTGCCTCCAGCCGCTGCCCAGACAGTGCCAGCGGCTTCTCAAGCCTCAGTCGGAGGTCTGGCGTCAGCATCGGGCGGTGTCGCAGCAACAGAGGGGGTCCCAACTGCGCCGACGGCTTCCGCAGCCTCAATGACGGTGATGTCGTCGAGTACACCGTCAGCAACGGTGGAGGAGGTCCCAACTGTGCCCACTCCTGCCGTCGAGGGTGACGCGGGGGCACGTCTAGCTCCATCTCGCCGCCCACTCCGGAGGAGACGGAGGTGGTTTTTAGGCGGCGACTCCGGTCCGGCGCCGAGCCAGAAGCAGCTCCAGTTCCCCTCCCTCGGGTGCTGTCTCGTGCCCATCAGGCTCTTTATGAGACCGAGGCGGCGATCTGGCAGGAATGGGAGGCGCTGGAATTTGAGCACCAGTGCCTCAGCGACTGGCGCACCCAGCTGGAGGAGCGCACCAAGGCGACGTCCCACCAATTCGCCTTCGAGCGGTCCGAGCTAGAGCGGGACCACAAGGATTACAAAAGAGACCTCTAGAAGGTGTACGCCCGGGAGCTAAAGGCGAGCCGGAAGGAGAAGAGGTTGGCCAAGAGGGAGGAAACCTTGAGCCAGAGGGAGGCTCTTACGACAGAGCTCCGGGCCAAGCTGAAGGCCCAGGACCAGACCCTGGAGGCCCAGCGAACCCAGCAGGTGGAGGCCGTAGAAAAAATCAGAAAATGGGAGGAAGAGCTGGAGGCCAAGGCCGGTGACATTGCCCTCGCCGAGGAGAACCTCAAGGAGAAGGATGCATCCCTGGACAGGCGGGCGGCGGACCTCGCCAGGCGAGAGGCAGACCTCGCCTTCCAGGAGGAAATGCTTGAAAGGCGGGGCAAGTTGTTGGCCGAGCACGAGCTGGAGGCGAAGGAGAAGGAGAAGAAACTATAGGAGCGGATCCAGCAATTCCAAGCAGCACAGGCAGCACCGGCCCCCCAGGCGGTGGAGGCCACCCGGAAGGCTCTTGAAGACCTTCAGGCAGAGCATCACGCCGGGGTTCAGCGCATCACCGCATGGGCCGGCAAGGCGAGCACGACACTGGTGCCTCTAGGGATGAGTCCCATCTCAGTGTTGGAGCTGCCGATGTCCATCTTCGATGCGCTCCCGGTGCTGGACTCCGCCTTCGGTGCCTAGACCAGATTCTTGGTGCCCGCCTGGAGACCGAAGGCAGCAGGCTCTGACGGGTGGTGATCGAGAACATCTTGACATGCTTCTGGAGCCATGACCCGGCTATATCCTTGGAGCTGGTGATCGCTGGTCCGGTGGCCGACACTGAAGACGTTGCTCGAGAGGGCGTACAAGATACTGTGGAGCTGGTGGCCGAGCGCTTCCAGCGGGATCTTGCTGATGACAAGTAGTCTAGTCTGCAGAGACAAAACAAGGGTCCCGTTGGAGAGCGGCTTGTAATAATTTTTGGTTTTGTAAGATACTTTTGAGGAGTATTAATCTAACAGTGACAGAACTTATCTGTATGCTATTTGTCTTTGATATGTGTATCGTTACCAACTTCTCCCTGGTACTTGGCCCCCCTAGGATGTAGGCTCGACGTGTCGAGGCTGGATACCAGTATACCTAAGAAAGAATTGGTGACCTAGCCCCCAGGAGGTAGTCTCGACTGGGACCTGGACCTGTACATAGCTTTGGCTAGGAAGTTTTAGTAGCGCACCCATAGGACCCCACCAACTGGTATCTTTTATCCTTTGATTCATGCAACAGGACCTGCAGGATTTAGCCTGGGAAGCCAAGTCGTGTGCCCGGACCCCCTAAATCACATCTCCAGATACTAGGACACCCATCGCAGAGTGGTGGAGCGTGTAGGCTTAGGGTACGGAACCAGGCTAAGCGACTACACAGCTCCGGACCACCTAGGAAACGAGTGTCCATTCTCTAGAACCGGACCCCAGGTTGCCGGACCCACAGGACTATAGTTCCAAATACTAGGATACCCGTCACAGAGTGGTGGAGCGTGCAGGCTTAGGGTACGGAACCAAGCTAAGCGACTACACAACTCCGGACCACCCCAGGAGACGAGTACCCATTCTCTAGAACTGGCCCCCAGGCTGCTGGACCCCCCTATCGAGGGGTCCTAAACTGCAAGTCTGGCTACTCAATTCGGACGTCATCAAACCAGCAAGGGTGGGAAACTGTATGGGTGGGTTAGATAAAAAGAATAATGGTTGTAGACTGAAGCAGAATAAAACTGACACAAAAACAAATCTGGGGGGTGAATCTTTTCCTTATAACCTGATGTACATGAGTGTAGGCCAACAGACCGGGTTTATGAGGGCGGACCTCACCGGGTTGACGTACAAATAAGCGGGACCTAGTTACAAAGGAAGAAAAACTGAACCCCCAGGTTTGTTTTATGGGTAAAACTTACGGAGATGCTCTATGTTCTAGGGATAGGGGAGAGGCTCTCCTTCAGTTGTGGCAAGGTGGACGCACCTGGGTCGGCATATTTCCGTCACCTTGAAGGGTCCCTCCCAACTGGGGGAGAGTTTGTGGGGCCCTTCTCGGTTCAGTACTCACCTTAGGACCAGGTCCCCGACCCTGAGCTCCCTACTATGCACGAACCGTTGGTGGTAGCGCCTGAGCGCCTGGTTGTACCGTGCATTTCCGATCGCCGCTCGCCATCTGCGCTCGTCGATGAAGTCCACGTCCTCACGCCGTAGCTGTTCCTGCATAGACTCATCAAAAGATTGGACCCGTGGGGAGCCCATAATAATTTCCGAGGGAAGGCAGGCTTCGACCCCGTAGACCAGGAAGAACGGGGTCTCCCCGGTAGCTCGGCTAGGTGTGGTCCGGTTCCCCCATAGCACGGACGGAAGCTCGTTGACCCAATTTGCACCATGCTTTTTCAAGCAGTCGTAGGTGCGTGTCTTGAGTCCCCTGAGGATTTCTGCGTTTGCCCTCTCCATCTGGTCGTTGCTCCTGGGATGAGCCACAGACGCAAAGCAGAGCTGGGTGCCAATGCCCTCGCAATACTCTTGGAAGAACCAACTTGTAAACTGGGTCCCGTTGTCCGAAACGATACGGCTTGGGACCCCAAATCTACAGACAATCGACCTGAGGAAAGCGACGGCAGCACCCTAGGTGATATTGACCACAGGGGTGGCCTCTGGCCACTTTATGAACTTGTCGATGGCGACGAAGAGGAAGCGGTACCCGCCGACGGCCCTGGGAAATGGTCCCAGGATATCCACCCCCCATACGGTGAATGGCTAGGAGGGTGGAATTATCTGCAGAGCCTGAGCTGGTGTGTGTGTGTGTGTCTGCTTTGCGTGGAACTGATACGCCTTGCAGGACTTTACCATCTCAGCTGCATCCTGGAGGGCGGTTGGCTAGTAAAAACCATGCCGGAAGGCCTTACCAACCAGCGTGCGGGATGAAGAATGACTTCCGCACTCTCCTCCATGGATCTCCGTGAGTAACTCACGGCCCTCCTCCTGGGTAATGCACCGCATGAGAATGTCGTTGGCGCCACGGCGGTAGAGATCCCCTTCCACCACCGCGTATCACTTAGCCAACCGCACTATGCGCTCTGCGGACACATGATCTTCAGGAAGGATATTTTCCTTTATGTAGTCCCGGATCTCGGGGATCCATGCATCGGGACCACTCTGAGATACTGGTTGTGGCGCTAAGAGGTTGACAGAACCCCCTATAGCACACATAGTCTTTGGTGGGTTCTGCTGATGATGCGCCACCGAGACCGCTAGCTTCGAGGTGCTAGGCTCGCCCCCTTCACCCAGCTTGGCAGGCTGGGCGGTAGGTCTCAGCAGCCGTCTTTCGAAGACGCCCTCGGGCACGGGTGCCCAAGTTGATGCCCTCGTGGAGAGTTCATCTGCCACCGAGTTGTCAGCCCGAGGAACATGTTGCAGTTCCAAGGTAGTGAAGTCCTTCTCCAGCTTTCTTACGTGGAGGAGGTAAGCTGTGAGCCTGGGCTCGTTGCAGCTACATTCCCCATGGACTTGCTTCATAATCAGCTGGGAGTCCCCCTTCACGAGGAGCTGGCGGATACCTAGGGATAGGGCGGTCGACAAGCCGAAGATCAATGCTTCGTACTGTGCCATATTGTTGGTGGCCTTGAACTCAAGGTGCACCATATACTTCACTTGATCTCCACTTGGGTCAATGAGGACCACCCTAGCCCCGCCAACTTGTTGACGAGTGGACCAGTCGAAGAAAAGCGTCCAGTGGGGCTCGGTAAAGACCGGACCCCTGGGCTCCGTAGGTGTGGGGTCCGAATCGGAATCCAGACCCCCAGGAGCACTCGGGGGAGGTGTCCACTCCATGATGAAGTCAGCCAGGACCTGGCTCTTGACGGCGTGGCATGGCTGGAAGTCTAGTTGGAACTCAGCGAGCTCCGCGACCCACTTGGCGATGTTGCCTATGGCGTTAGAGTTGTGGAGGATGGCCCTTAACGGAAAGGATGTCACCACCACGACCCTGTGTGCCTAGAAATAGTGGCGTAGCTTCCTAGACGCAACAAGTACAGCATAGAGAAGCTTGTGTGTCTCAAGATATCTGGCCTTCGCATTAGGGAGGACCTCGCTGACGTAGTAGACTAGCTTCTGTATGGTCTGGACCCCTACGGTTGGACCCGAGTCCTCAAGGTCCGTGGTGGTCGGACCACCACCTTCTCCTAGGGGAACCTCCTGACTCCCCTGGGGTGTTGCGCCATCCTTTGCTCACCGCCTCTGCAGCCGCTGCAATGTACAAGTACAGTGGCTCCCATGGCTTCAGAGCTACCAGTATCGGTAGGGACACAAGGTGTTGCTTCAACTCCTGGAAGGCACGTTCTGCCTCGTCGGTCCAAGAGAAAGGTCCGGACTTCCGTAAGAGCTTGAAGAAGGGTAGCGCCCTCTCAGCCAGCCGTGAAATGAAGCGGCTTAGGGTGGCCAGGGACCCATAAGCTTCTGGACGTCCTTGATCCGGGCCGGAGGCCTCATTGCCTTAATTGCCCTGATTTTCTCCAGGTTTGCTTCAATGCCCTGGTGTGAAACCAGGAATCCTAGCAACTTTCTAGCGGAGACACCAAAGACACACTTGTCCGGGTTTAGCTTCGTGCGCGTCGCCCGCAGCTTGTCAAAGACCAGGGTCAGGTCTTCCACTAGAGTCGACCCCCTCTTAGTCTTGACCACGATGTCATCGACATATATCTCTACCCTGTCCCTAATCAGGTCCCCAAAGGTCTTACTCATCGCCCGTACAAATGTCTACAAGGCGTTTTTCAGACCATAAGGCATCACGACATAGCAGTAAAGCCCATCCACTGTTACAAAAGCGGTATACTTCCTATCTTCCTGAGCCATCCGGATCTGATGGAAACCAGAGTAGGCATCTAGAAAGGACATGTCGGGGACCATAATTAGGGGTACCCTCAAGACGCCTAATTCTCAGCTGGTAACCCCCATCAGCATAAAGCTGCAAAGGCCTGATGGGTTTGATTAAGTCAGGGATCAGTCCATACGAGTGACTTGACCACGCCACGCCCGAGCCTAGCCTCGGGCGAGGGCAGCCGACCCTAAGATGACTCCGTCTCGCCTGAGGTCTCCTCTTTCACGGCAGACGCATCTCCGGCTCGCCCTAGGCCCCGCCTCCGATAAGGAGAAACCCTGACTAAATCACCGCACCAACCGACCGAGTCACCAGGGCGTTTAACGCAAAAGGTAAGACCGACGGGCGACCAGACTTCGCCAGTGGTGCCATAGGAGACTCCGCCCGACCCAGGGCTCGGACTCGGGCTAAGGCCCCGGAAGACGGCGAACTCCGCTCCGCCCGACCCCAGGGCTCGGACTCGGGCTAAGGCCCCGGAAGACGGCGAACTCCGCTCCGCCCGACCCCAGGGCTCGGACTCGGGCTAAGGCTCCGGAAGACGGCGAACTCCGCTCCGCCCGACCCCAGGGCTCGGACTCGGGCTAAGGCCCCGGAAGACGGCGAACTCCACTCCGCCCGACCCCAGGGCTCGGACTCGGGCTAAGGCCCCGGAAGACGGCGAACTCCGCTCCGCCCGACCCAGGGCTCGGACTCGGGCTAAGGCCCCAGAAGACGGCGAACTCCGCTCCGCCCGACCCAGGGCTCGGACTCAGGCTAAGGCCTCGGAAGACGGCGAACTCCGCTCCGCCCGACCCAGGGCTCGGACTCGGGCTAAGGCCCCGGAAGACGGCGACCTCCGCCTCGCCCGACCCAGGGCTCGGACTCCGCCTCGGCCTCTGCCGAATAATCTCCGCCTCGCCCGACCCAGGGCTCGGACTCTGTCTCTGTCTTGCAGGACGGACTCGGCCTCGGCCTCGGAGGAGCCTCCACGACGCCCGACCTAGGATACGAGACCGCCACGTCAACAGGAAGCGTCATCATCACCCTGCCCTGAGCCGACTTGGGTCGCAGAGAACAAGACCGGCGTCCCATCTGGCCAGCTATGCCAGATAGGCCATGATGGCGCCCCGCTAGATCATGACGACGGCGGCTCCCAGCTCCCTTACGAAAGCAGGAGAACGTCAGCAAGGGCCCAGCCACCTCGACAGCTGTCCTCCCGTCCGGCTCCGTTACTCCTCCAACAGCCACGACGCCACACCAACAGGGTGCCACGATCTCTCCGGCTGCCACCTGGGCATGTACACAGGGCGCTAGCTCTCCCTCGCTAGACACGTAGCACCTTGCTACACCCCCATCTTGTACACCTGGACCCTCTCCTTACGACTATAAAAGGAAGGGCCAGGGCCTTCTTAGAGAAGGTTGGCCTCGCGGGGACGAAAGGCAGGGGCAGGCGCTCTCTCGGGGCCGCTCTCTCCCTTCACCTCGTGCGGACGCTTGTAACCCCCTACTGCAAGCGCACCCGACCTGGGCACGGGACGAACACGAAGGCCGCGGGAATTCCTCCGACTCCCTCACGACCCGGCTCCGGCCACCGACTCTCTCTCTCTCTCTCTCTGTTCCCCCCTTCGCGCTCGCTCCACGCGCTCGACCCATCTGGGCTGGGGCACGCGGCACTCTCACTCGTCGGCTCGAGGACCCCCCGGTCTCGGAACGCCGACAGGACAAGAGGTCACACCTAGAGATAGAGTCCACGATTTGATCTATGCGTGGAAGTGGATACGGGTCCTTGGGACAAGCCTTATTCAGGTTGGTGTAGTCGATGCATATCTGAAGCTTCTTGTTTGCCTTTGGAACGATGACTGGGTTGGCCAACCATACGGGGTGATGAACCTCTTTGATGAAGCCGGCGTCTAGCAGCTTCTGGACCTCCTGATGGATGAAGTCCTGCCGCTCAACGGACTGTCTCTGAGGCTTCTGACTCACCGGCTTGGCGTCGGGGTGGATCTTCAGATGGTGCTCAATCACCTCCCTAGGGATCCCAGGCATCTGTGACGGTTCCCAGGCGAAAACGTCGACATTTGTCCGGAGGAAGGCGACGAGCGCGAGTTCCTATTTCTCCCCCAGATTGCCCACGATGCGGGTGGTCTGGGAGGAGTCCGCACCGACCTGGATGGTTTTGACGGGTCCACCGTCTACTCCGGACGGCTACACCTTGGGCACCTTGGCAGGCACCCTGGTTCCAGAGGTCGAGGGGTCCTTCCCTCCGTCGTCCAGGCGAACAGCTTCTGCCGCCAGGGCGTGCAGCTTCTCGACAGCCGCCACTGTAGCAGCGCGGTCGCCCCGCACGGTGAGGACCCCAGCAGGGGACAGCATCTTGAGGACCAAATACCCATAATGGGCAATAGCCATGAACCGGTACAGGGCCGGCCGGCCAATGATGGCATTGAAGGGGAGGTTAACCTCCGCGACATCGAACTGGACGCTCTCTGTGCGGAAGTTCTCCTTGGTCCCGAATGTTACCGGGAGTGCGATGCTCCCAAGGGAATACACCAGCTATGGGCCCACTCCAGAGAATGGACGAGAGGGTCCCAGTCGGGACCCCAAGATCTGCTGCTGCTTGAATGTAGCATGGCTGATAACGTTGAGCCCAGCCCCATCGTCAATCAGCACATGGTGAAGCCGCATGTTGGCGATGACAGGGGCGGTGATGAGCGGTAGTATACCGGCCCCTGCCATGTTGTCGGGGCAGTCGGATGCCCCGAAGGAGATAGTGGTGCTCCTCCACCGCTGATGTGGAACAGCCTCCGGGACCCCCGGGACCGCCGAAAGGACCTCTCGGTGCAGGGACTTGACGTTCCTGTAGGAGGTGAGCTCCCAGCTCCCGCCATACATGACGTATAGCTTCTTGCGGCGGCCGCTCTCACCACCAGAGTCGGAGTCTCCGGTGAAAACGTCCTTGAGGACCCCCTCGGGCGACTGATACCGGAGGTCCTGTTCTCCCGCGGCCACATCACCGTCGTCGACCCTCTCCTTGCCATGCCAGCGACGAGGTGGGGAGCCATCCTTGGAAGCCTGCTCGCGCCGCTCACCGAAGCGCTTCGCGAGCTTGATGATCTCGTGGCACTACGAGGCGCTGTGTTGACTGTTGGGGTGCATAGGGCATGAGCCGCTGTTGCCTTCCTGTGGCCGTGGGCACTTGTTGCGCTCGTTCTGGCCCCCAGTCATAGTTGCGACGACCGGAGCAGCAGGCAGTGGCTTCTCGTGGCCGCAGTTCTTTTTCTTTTTGCCGTCCTGGGTGATGGCACCGGAGCCACCCATCTAGGCAACTCTAGTATGTGGTGCCGAGTGCCATGCATGGCCCTCAGCGGCTCTGGCACACTTGTCGGCCAGAGCGAAGAGTGTGGTGACAGTTTCCACGTCATGTGTGGCCAACTTCTCCAGCATCTTCTCATCACGTACCCCCTGGCGGAAAGCGGTGATGATGGAAGCATCGGAGATACGAGGTATAGTCCCTCGTACCTTAGTGAAGCGGGAGATGAAAGCCCAGAGAGTTTCGCCGGGTTCCTGCCTCACTGCATGGAGGTGAGCCTCCACGCCATGCTGCTGATAAGCGCTGGCGAAGTTCGCTATGAACCGCGCACAGAGCTCTTCCTAGGAGTAGATCAATCCCGGGGTGAGGTTCATGAGCCAGGTCCGGGCCGGCCCAGACAAGGCTACATGGAAATATGTTGCCACTACAGCAGTGTCTCCACCTGCTGCCATAATAGCGGTGACGTATAGCTGCAAGAATTCTGACGGGTTTGATGTACCGTCGTACTTTTCCAGCAGGTGTGGCCGGAACTTGGATGGCCAAGTCGCCGCATGAAGATGATCCGCCAGTGCGGCGTAGCCCACGCCGGCCAATAGGACACCCGCCTGAATTCGGGCACCCCTCGAAGTTTGCGGCGCAACCGCGGCGAAATCTAGGTCGAGGTTGCGACCCTCTATGTTCTGCCAGCGCTCACGCGCCCTCTCCAGAGAGACTCGGGCATCCTCGCTCGCACGCCTACGGTTGAGTTCTGCCCGTAGGTCATCAGGCCTCTCCAGAGAGACTGGGGCGTCTTCTCCCGCACGCCTGCGGTTGAGCTCCGCCCGCAGGTCCTCAGTCGGTGCGGCCTTCACCGAGGGTGAGCGCACTAACGCCGACACCTCATGCTGATGCCGGAACGACCAAGGCCCGGGCCTGGCCGAGCCAGATTGCGTCATGCCAAGGAGACAATCGACATCGTCACGCCACCGCTTCATGGCCCCCAGAAAGGCCGTGGAACTTGGAGGGTGGCGTAGCAACTCCCTGGCCGCAGACAATGCCCCAAGAGCAACCCCAAGACCGACGGGCGACCAGACTTCGCCAGTGGTGCCATAGGAGACTCCGCCCGACCCAGGGCTCGGACTCGGGCTAAGGCCCCGGAAGACGGCGAACTCCGCTCCGCCCGACCCCAGGGCTCGGACTCGGGCTAAGGCCCCGGAAGACGGCGAACTCCGCTCCGCCCGACCCCAGGGCTCGGACTCGGGCTAAGGCTCCGGAAGACGGCGAACTCCGCTCCGCCCGACCCCAGGGCTCGGACTCGGGCTAAGGCCCCGGAAGACGGCGAACTCCGCTCCGCCCGACCCCAGGGCTCGGACTCGGGCTAAGGCCCCGGAAGACGGCGAACTCCGCTCCGCCCGACCCAGGGCTCGGACTCGGGCTAAGGCCCCGGAAGACGGCGAACTCCGCTCCGCCCGACCCAGGGCTCGGACTCAGGCTAAGGCCTCGGAAGACGGCGAACTCCGCTCCGCCCGACCCAGGGCTCGGACTCGGGCTAAGGCCCCGGAAGACGGCGACCTCCGCCTCGCCCGACCCAGGGCTCGGACTCCGCCTCGGCCTCTGCCGAATAATCTCCGCCTCGCCCGACCCAGGGCTCGGACTCTGTCTCTGTCTTGCAGGACGGACTCGGCCTCGGCCTCGGAGGAGCCTCCACGACGCCCGACCTAGGATACGAGACCGCCACGTCAACAGGAAGCGTCATCATCACCCTGCCCTGAGCCGACTTGGGTCGCAGAGAACAAGACCGGCGTCCCATCTGGCCAGCTATGCCAGATAGGCCATGATGGCGCCCCGCTAGATCATGACGACGGCGGCTCCCAGCTCCCTTACGAAAGCAGGAGAACGTCAGCAAGGGCCCAGCCACCTCGACAGCTGTCCTCCCGTCCGGCTCCGTTACTCCTCCAACAGCCACGACGCCACACCAACAGGGTGCCACGATCTCTCCGGCTGCCACCTGGGCATGTACACAGGGCGCTAGCTCTCCCTCGCTAGACACGTAGCACCTTGCTACACCCCCATCTTGTACACCTGGACCCTCTCCTTACGACTATAAAAGGAAGGGCCAGGGCCTTCTTAGAGAAGGTTGGCCTCGCGGGGACGAAAGGCAGGGGCAGGCGCTCTCTCGGGGCCGCTCTCTCCCTTCACCTCGTGCGGACGCTTGTAACCCCCTACTGCAAGCGCACCCGACCTGGGCGCGGGACGAACACGAAGGCCGCGGGAATTCCTCCGACTCCCTCACGACCCGGCTCCGGCCACCGACTCTCTCTCTCTCTCTCTCTCTGTTCCCCCCTTCGCGCTCGCTCCACGCGCTCGACCCATCTGGGCTGGGGCACGCGGCACTCTCACTCGTCGGCTCGAGGACCCCCCGGTCTCGGAACGCCGACAGTTGGCGCGCCAGGTAGGGGCACGCTGCGTGTTGACGTTCGATTTCCCGTCAAGCTCCAGATGGGCAGTCTCCAACAACCTCTTCAACCCGGGACGGTGCTCCGTTTCGGGAACCTCAAGTTCATGTCTCTCGATGGCGACTACGACATGATACTCCTTCCACCGCCGCGCGACGACGACATTGGTGGCGGACAGCCCGCCCGCCGGCGGCGGAATCGACGACGTCTTTCCCGCGTTGGGGAAGGACAACTTTCGAGCTCGCCCCATCCTCTCCCTCGCCATCGGAGGAGAAGGAGGCGGGGCAACCGGGGCCGAGCGGGAGGCCGCGCTCCGACGGCTGTCGAGCAAATCGACATCCCCGGCGCCCCAGCGGAGGACACGCCAAGCGTCGCCCTCGCGTTCGAGGCAAACGCGAGCGCCATCCCCCCGCAACACGTCGACCCCGAGCAAGTGGACGGCGCCAGCACGCTCACGGAGGGCCTGCAGGACGTCGCCCTCGTACCCAAGACGACGGCGCGGTCAGCCCCCGACACGACTTCATCGCTCCTCGTCGACAAAAAGGTACCGACTGCTCCCCATCTTTCGTTATTTCGACTCGGCCTCAGCCCGCCTGGCGACTTCGCTTTGGCGGGCGCTCACATTGAGGCGAGTGCAACCTCTCTGGGGTTTCGTGTGCGGTCGCCTTGGGACCGATTGACGGGTGTCTCGACCTACGGACCCTCTGGGTCCGAGGAAGATGACGACCCCAGCATCTGCTGGGATTTCTCCGGATCTGGCAACCCTAGTGCCATGCGGGACTTTATGACCGCATGTGACTACTGCCTCTCCGACTGTTCCGACGGCAGCCGCAGCCTTGGCGACAAGGACTGCGGCCCGAGTCGCGAATGTTTCCACATCGAGCTAGGGGATCCCTCCGGAGGCGGCTGTCTCGGCATGCCGGAGGATGGTGATCCCCCTAGGCCAGCGCCTCGCGCCGACATCCCGCGGGAGCTAGCTGTGGTCCCCGTTCCGGCGGGGGGTCACGACCCACAGCTCGAGCAAGTCCGCGGGGCGCAGGCCGGGTTCGATGAAGGAGCAGGAGCGCTCGAGGCAATCCGCCAGAACATCGGGCAGGTATGGGCGAGCCAACCCCCGGCCGGAGGAATACGTCACCTGCCCCAAGGTCTCCAGCACCGCATCACCAACGATGCCAGGGACAAACCGCCACCCGCATCCGGCGGGACTGGCCAGGACCTGGTCGCTGCAGCAATGCTCCTCCGCACGATGCCGGAGTCATCAACCACCGAGGGTCGGCGAATCCAGGGAGAACTCAAGCATCTCCTGGAAGGCGCTGCGGCCCGGCGGGCCGAGAGCTCTGCCTCCCGCAGGCAGGGATACCCCTCGGAACCTCGTGCCGCGACTTCCCGACTCATGCGGGAAGCCTCGGCCTTCACCGGGCGCACGCGCAACACCGCGCCTGCGGCCCCGGGCCACCTCGGCGTCGAGCACCCTCATCGCGACCGTCGGGCACGCCTCGACGAAAGGGTGCGCCGAGGCTACCACCCCAGGCGTGGGGGACGTTACGACAGCGGGGAGGATCGAAGTCCCTCGCCCGAACCACCCGGTCCGCAGGTCTTTAGCCGAGCCATTCGGCGGGCGCCGTTTCCGCCCCGATTCCGACCCCCGACCACTATCACGAAGTACTCGGGGGAAACGAGACCGGAATTGTGGCTTGCGGACTACCGCCTGGCCTGTCAGCTGGGTGGGACGGACGATGACAACCTCATCATCCGAAACCTCCCCCTGTTTCTCTCCGACACCGCTCGTGCCTGGCTGGAGCACCTGCCCCCGGGGCAGATTTCCAGCTGGGAGGATTTGGTCCAGGCTTTCGCCGGGAACTTCCAGGGCACGTACGTGCGCCCCGGGAATTCCTGGGACCTCCGAAGCTGTCGGCAACTGCCGGGAGAGTCCCTTCGGGACTACATCCGGCGGTTCTCGAAGCAGCGCACCGAGCTGCCCAACATCACCGACTCCGATGTCATCGGCGCGTTCCTCGCCGGCACCACCTGCCGCGACCTGGTGAGCGAGCTGGGTCGCAAGACCCCCACCAGGGCAAGCGAGCTGATGGACATCGCCACCAAGTTCGCCTCCGGCCAGGAGGCGGTAGAAGCCATCTTCCGAAAGGACAAGCAGCCCCAGGGCCGCCCGTCGGAAGATGCTCCCGAGGCGTCTACTCCGCGCGGCGCCAAGAAGAGAGGCAGGAGGAAGTCGCAAGCGAAACGCGACGTTCCCGATGCAGACCTTGTCGCCGCCGCCGAGCGCAAGAACCCTCGGAAGCCCCCCGGAGGTGCTAACCTCTTCGACAAAGCACTCAAGGAGACGTGCCCCTACCATCAGGGGCCCGTCAAGCATACTCTCGAAGAGTGCGTCATGCTTCGGCGTCACTTCCATCGGGCCGGGCCACCCACAGAGGGTGGCAGGGCTCACGACGACGACAAAAGGGAGGATCGCCAAGCAGGAGAGTTCCCAGAGGTCCGCGATTGCTTCATGATCTACGGAGGGCATGCGGCAAACGCCTCGGCTCGGCATCGTAAGCAAGAGCGTCGGGAGGTCTGCTCGGTGAAGGTGGCGGCGCCAGTCTATCTAAACTGGTCCGACAAGCCCATCACCTTCGACCGAGACGACCACCCCGACCACGTGCCAAGCCCGGGGAATTACCCGCTCGTCGTCGATCCTGTCATCGGCGACGTCAGGCTCACCAAGGTACTGATGGATGGAGGCAGCTGCCTCAACATCATCTACGCCGAGACCCTCCGGCTCCTGCGCGTCGACCTGTCATCTGTCCGAGCAGGCGCTGCGCCCTTCCACGGGATCATCCCCGGGAAGCGCGTCCAGCCCCTCGGACAGCTCGACCTCCCTGTCTGCTTCGGAACACCCTCCAACTTCCGAAGGGAGACATTGACCTTCGAGGTGGTCGGGTTCCGAGGAACCTACCACGCAGTGTTGGGAAGGCCATGCTACGCGAAGTTCATGGCCATCCCCAACTACACCTACCTAAAGCTCAAGATGCCGGGCCCCAATGGGGTCATCACTGTCGGCCCCACGTACAAGCACGCCTTCGAATGCGATGTGGAATGCGTGGAGTACGCCGAGGCCCTCGCCGAGTCCGAGGCCCTCATTGCCGACCTGGAAAGCCTCTCCCGAGAGGTGCCAGACGTGAAGCGGCATGCCGGCAACTTCGAGCCAGCGGAGACGGTTGAGGCCGTCCCTCTCGACCCCAGTGGCGACACCTCCAAGCAGATCCGGATCGGTTCCGGGCTCGACCCCAAATAGGAAGCAGTGCTCGTCGACTTTCTCCGCGCAAACGCCGACGTTTTCGCGTGGAGTCCCTCGGACATGCCCGGCATACCGAGGGAAGTCGCCGAGCACTCGCTGGATATTCGGGCCGGGGCCCGACCGGTCAGACAACCTCTGCGCCGATTCGACGAGGAAAGGCGCAGGGTGATAGGCGAGGAGGTCCACAAGCTGATGGCAGCAGGGTTTATTAAAGAAGTATTCCATCCCGAATGGCTTGCCAACCCTGTGCTTGTGAAGAAAAAAGGGGGGAAGTGGCGGATGTGTGTAGACTACACTGGTCTCAACAAAGCATGTCCGAAGGTCCCCTACCCTCTACCTCGCATCGATCAGATCGTGGACTCCACTGCAGGGTGCGAAACCCTGTCTTTCCTTGATGCTTACTCAGGGTATCATCAAATCAAGATGAAAGAGTCCGACCAACTCGCAACTTCTTTCATCACGCCCTTCGGCATGTATTGTTACATCACGATGCCGTTCGGTTTGAGGAACGCGGGTGCAACGTACCAGCGGTGCATGAACCATGTGTTCGGCGAACACATTGGTCGCACGGTCGAGGCCTACGTCGACGACATCGTAGTCAAGACGAGGAAAGCCTCCAACCTTCTCTCCGACCTCGAACTAACATTCCGGTGTCTCAAGGCGAAGGGCGTCAAGCTCAATCCCGAGAAGTGCGTCTTCGGGGTGCCCCGAGGCATGCTCTTGGGGTTCATCGTCTCCGAGCGGGGCATCGAAGCCAACCCGGAGAAGATCGCAGCGATCACAAACATGGGGCCCATCAAGGACTTAAAAGGCGTACAGAGGGTCATGGGATGCCTCGCGGCCTTGAGCCGTTTCATCTCGCGCCTCGGTGAAAGAGGCCTGCCCCTGTACCACCTCTTAAGGAAGTCCGAGTGCTTCACTTGGACTCCCGAGGCCGAGGAAGCCCTTGGGAACCTGAAAGCGCTCCTCACCAAGGCGCCCATCTTGGTACCCCCAGCTGATGGAGAAACCCTCCTGGTCTACGTCGCCGCGACCACTCAGGTGGTCAGCGCCGCGATCGTAGTCGAAAGGCAGGAAGAGGGGCATGCTTTGCCCGTTCAGAGGCCAGTTTACTTCGTCAGCGAAGTGCTGTCCGAGACCAAGATCCGCTACCCACAAGTCCAGAAGCTGCTATACGCAGTGATCCTGACGAGGCGAAAGCTGCGACATTACTTCGAGTCCCATCCGGTGACTGTGGTGTCATCCTTCCCCCTGGGGGAGATCATCCAGTGCCGAGAAGCCTCGGGACGGATCGCGAAGTGGGCGGTGGAAATCATGGGCGAGGCAATCTCGTTCGCCCCTCGGAAGGCCATCAAGTCCCAGGTACTGGCGGATTTCGTAGCCGAATGGGTCGATACCCAGTTGCCAACGGCTCCGATCCAGCCAGAGCTCTGGACCATGTTTTTCGACGGGTCGCTGATGAAGACGGGAGCTGGCGAGGGCCTGCTTTTCGTCTCGCCCCTCGGAAAACACCTGCGCTATGTGCTCCGCCTCCATTTCCCGGCGTCCAACAATGTGGCTGAGTACGAGGCTCTGATCAACGGACTGCGAATCGCCATCGAGCTAGGGGTCCGACGCCTCGATGCGCGCGGCGACTCGCAGCTCGTCATCGACCAAGTCATGAAGAACTCCCACTGCCGCGACCCGAAGATGGAGGCCTACTGTGAAGAGGTTCGACGCCTGGAAGACAAGTTCTACGGGCTCGAGCTTAACCACATCGCCCGGCGCTACAACAAGACTGCGGACGAGCTGGCAAAGATAGCCTCGGGGCGGACAACGGTTCCCCCGGACGTCTTCGCCCGGGATCTGCACCAACCCTCCGTCAAGATAGGCGACGCGCCCGAGCCCGAGGCACCCTCGGCCTCGTCCGAGGTAACCTCGGCCCAGCCCGAGCCGTCCTCGGCTCAATCCGAGGAACCTTCGGAGCCCGAGGGCGAAGCGCTGCACGTCGAGGAGGAGCAGAACGGGGTCGTGCCAGATCAAGATTGGAAGACCCCGTACCTGCAATATCTCCGCCGAGGAGAACTGCCCCTCGACCGAGCCGAGGCTCGGCGGGTAGCGCGACGAGCAAAATCGTTCGTCCTGCTGGGCGATGAGAAGGAGCTCTACCACCGCAGCCCCTCGGGCATCCTCCAGCGATGCATCTCCATCGCCGAGGGTCAGGACCTCTTGCGGGAAATACACTCGGGGGCTTGCGGTCATCATGCAGCACCTCGAACCCTCGTTGGGAACGCTTTCCGCCAAGGCTTCTACTGGCCAACGGCGGTGGCTGACGCCACTAGAATTGTCCGCGCCTGCGAAGGGTGCCAATTCTATGCGAAGCAGACCCACCTGCCCGCTCAGGCTCTGCAGACGATACCCATCACTTGGCCCTTCGCTGTGTGGGGTCTGGACCTCGTCGGCCCACTGCAGAAGGCGCCCGGGGGCTACACGCACCTGCTGGTCGCCATCGACAAATTCTCCAAGTGGATCGAGGTCCGACCCCTAAACAGCATCAGGTCCGAGCAGGCGGTGGCGTTCTTCACCAACATCATCCATCGCTTCGGGGTCCCGAACTCCATCATCACCGACAATGGCACCCAGTTCACCGGCAAAAAATTCTTGGATTTTTGCGAGGATCACAACATCCGGGTGGACTGGGCCGCCGTAGCTCACCCCATGTCGAATGGGCAGGTGGAACGTGCCAATGGCATGATTCTACGAGGGCTCAAGCCTCGGATTTACAACGACCTCAACAAGTTCGGCAAGCGATGGATGAAGGAACTCCCCTCGGTGGTCTGGAGCCTGAGGACGACTCCAAGCCGAGCCACGGGTTTCACGCCGTTCTTCCTGGTCTACGGGGCCGAGGCAATCCTGCCCACGGACCTGGAATACGGTTCCCCGAGGACGAGGGCTTACAACGAAGAAAGCAACCAAGCCAGCCGAGAAGACTCGCTGGACCAGCTGGACGAGGCTCGGGACAGGGCCTTACTACACTCGGCGCGGTATCAGCAGTCCCTGCGACGCTACCACGCCCGAGGGGTCCGACCCCGAGATCTCCAGGTGGGCGATCTAGCGCTTCGGCTGCGGCAAGACGCCCGAGGGAGGCACAAGCTCACGCCTCCCTGGGAGGGGCCGTTCATCATCGCCAAAGTTCTGAAGCCCGGAACGTACAAGCTGGCCAACAGTCAAGGCGAGGTCTACGGCAACGCTTGGAACATCCAACAGCTACGTCGCTTTTACCCTTAAGATGTTTCCAAGTTGTTCATATACCTCGCACCCACGCAAAGTTTAGTCAACAAGGAAGGGTCGGCCTCGCCTCGGCAAAGCCCGACCCTCCCTCGGGGGCTAAAAGGGGGTTAACCCCCTCTGCGTCAAAATTTTCCTCGAACAAAAAACCTCTTTCACCAGAACATCTTTCGTGCTTTTTGACTACTTCGGAAAGTGGGTCCTGGAAACGACGGGGTACACGTAAGCAGTCAAGGCTGACCGAGCCGAGGGACTCCTACGCCTCCGGGATACGGATACCTCACTCATCACCTTCTGCGATAAGTAACTCGCGCTCGGATAAAGTGACTCCGCGGGTCGAACGAGTCTTTACGCACGGAAGCTCTTCTGTTGGAGCGGTTCTTCGAGCCTTCTCGACCGAGTCGGTGACAGGGCCTCATGGATGGGTAAAAGTACGTGTAAGCGGCGAGGCCGACCGAGCCGAGGGACTCCCACGCCTCCGGGATACGGATACCTCACTCATCACCTCCCGCGAGAAGCAACTCTTGCTCGCACTAACATCCCTGCTACCGACAAAAAGTCCAGATACTCGAAACAAGAGGAAAAGAGACACAGCTTTATAACGCAACAAGGGTGTGCGCTCTGGCCTCAACGGCCGCGCAAGGCCCACGCTACAAGACGATTTGACCCTGCAGGCTCGGATCTTGACGCTGGAAGAGGGCGAAGACACCCTCGGCATCAACAGCACCTTCGGCAAGGCCCGACCTAGCCTCGAACGGCGACGCGGTCCGAGGGCCTCCGCTCCGAAGGACGACGTCGTCACCGCGCTCGAGCAATCTCTGCCAGGGACTTCTCCGAGAACCCGGCCCGAGCGGACAGCTCGACCGGCCACCTCCGGGGCCTCGGCCGACCACCTTCCGAGGGCGCCAGCTCGGTCCGAGGCCTCGGCTGATCAGCTCCGGCGTCAATCCTGCCAGCAGACGACCCAGCTGGGCTCCGGCCAACCAGGTTTCATTTCCGAGCCAGCAACGCCTCTGTTTGTGCTGATATCGCTACCCCTGGCCTCGGCTCGTCGAAGAGCGGCCGAGGGGTCTCCTTAACTAAGCTAGAGGAGCCTCGGACAACAGGTCCGACCGAGTCGAGGGATTCCTACGCCTCCGGGATACGGATACCTCACTCGTCACCTGGACACGGGGTGACTCATGCTTGGTGAAGCGATTCAGACAATCGACAGGCGAGTCTTAGTGCTCAGAAATGAGGAAAAAACACGGCTCTGTGCCGGAGCTACATACATGTTCAGGCCCCGAAAGCCGAAATGAACAAAAAACCCGGCGCTCGAAGTGCCATCACAAACGGAACTCTGGTTCCGTCCCCGCAGGTACGGACAACCTCCCCACCTGGGAAGCCCATGGAGCAACAAGCTCCGGGCGAATCACCAGCAAACGCGGGACACCCCTAATCACCCCGGCAGATCCTCGCAGCCGCCCTCGCCGCGAATGCGAGGAGGGAGGCGGAATGTTGCATCCTAGCTGGGCAGCAACAGTTCTCCTTCCCCGGCATGGCTGGAGGATGTCTCCGCCATGGGGCTAAAAGGCGATTGCCACCACCAGAAGCTGGAAAATGAGGTGGCCCGCCGACCCGCGTAGGAGGTGGGGCCCCGGCTCGCCTCGCTCCCCGCCCCGGCGAGGATGACGAACACCCTCAACACTGAGGGCAGGGCCAAGACCACAGCCCGGTTTGCCCCTCCCCATTCGGGAGCTGGAGGCCACCACCTTGGGTGGCCACCGGCGGAGGGAAGCCGCTGGGCTGTGTGATGAAAATCCTTGAAGCCGAACGATGGCTGAAAGGTACCAACTCCCACAGAGTTGCGTCCCTCCGGCGATAGAGCAAAAAGACGGCGGTCTCCCCCATCCGGGGGCTCGGAAGATGGAAAGACGCAATGCATAAGGGAGGTAGGAGACATGGTCACCTCACGAAGAGGGTCGCCCTCCTTTTAAAGGCAACTCCCCCTGCTTGCGCCCTCAACCGTCGCGGGCGGAGTCTTCTCCAACACGCCTCCAAAGTCCTCCCCTGCGACACGGGGGCTGGGGCCCGCCTGTCACGCAGACCAGCTCCAAGCAGAGAAAGCCGAACCGCCGCGCACGACGCACGTAACCGCCCAGCGGTTACAAGTAACCCTCCACTTTTGCCCAGACCAACGGGCAAAAGGGGGCGAGCGGCCAGGCAGGCGGCATGCAACCGCGCCAAGTGGATGCGCCTCTCCGACTCCTGACAGGCCAACGCGACGGCTCAAGCCCACGCGTCGTTCAACTGGCGCGCCGGGCGCTGCATGCGAACCACCGCGCTTCTCGCTCCACCACCGCACCTCCTCGATTGCGGAACCGATACCGCGACTCGAGGCCGCCCAGCCTGCGATCCAGCGGCGCCAGCCTGGCGCAGCGGTCAAACGCGGTCAAAAATGAGCCGGCAGTGATGACGGTGGCAGGCGCTCGAGGGCAGCAGTCACGCCATCGGCCAGGCTCACGTCCCATCCGGAGGCAGCAAGAGAACCCCCTCTCACGGCGTGAAGACGACGCGTCCGTGACCCGTACCTCGAACGGCTCGCGCACGCGCAACGGCAACCTCGCCAACTACTCACCCCGGCGCATTAACTCCGCGGTTCGACGGACAGCGCTGCGAGCGGGAGCGGCTGATGACGTTTCGCCTTCGCCAAAACGACCACGCCGAAAAAGGTATGCCACGACGTTCAATTTCGAACCCATTTCCCTTTTCCTTCTTTCTCTATCTCTTGCAACAGGGACCGAGAAGGGGGATAACCCCAAAGGGATCCTTCCCCGTGAAGGAACCAGGCTCCGAGCCTCCCTACTGATCAGGGGTTCGAAGGCTGGCCCCCCGAAGGGTTCAACAGCCGCCTCAGATCGCGTGGGCCCGACACCCACTACTGGTCAGGGGTTCGAAGGTCGGCCCCCGAAAGGTTCCACGACCGCCTCAGGCTACTCGGGCTCCGTGCCCCCTACTGATCAGGGGTTCGAAGGCTGGCCTGTCGAAGGGTTCACAGCCGCCTCAGACGCCGAGCGAGGGATGACCAGGGGTACGTTCGATACATAACCAAGGCTCGGGCTGCGCTCCCGAGGTACCCTAGGACATTTCCGAGACCAGCGGGAACGACTCTGTAACGGAATCCCATCGGAGGGAGGCAACGAGCCCTCGGACCCCGTCGCCAGGGGACCGGGTCCGGCAGATCACCCGCAGGTACTTTTGGGCGTGCCTCCGGGCCCCTAGCCGACCCCCAACGAACGGGGCACGGACGTCCACTCGGATTACCCGATCGCAGCTCACCGGAGACACCATGTTCGGTGCCCATCGAGGGTAACATGGCGCACTCCCCCCCTCCTCCTTGCGGAAAGGCGACGTAGGGGCGTATATAAAAAGTCGAGTCTGTCCCTGATCGTCCTCTCGCTCCGTGCGAGGGCTCGGGGGCTGCTCTCGCAAACCCGGCTCCGGCCGAACCGTTGACAGCGTCAACATACCAGCCCGAGAACTTGGGCCCCGACAGGGCACCTGGGTTACGCCCTGCTCGCATGAGGGAACCGCCAGACCAGCCGAAGCATTGCGCAAGGCATTAAGACCTCGAAGGAGTGAAACCACTCCTCCGAGGCCTCGGGGGCTACACCCGGCGGGTGCGCTCGCGCGCACCCACCGGAACAAAGTACCTCCGAGAAAGGCTGGTCCCCTTGCAAAAAAGTGCGATGCAAGCCTCCAAGCGAGTGTTAACACTCTCTTCGAGGCTCGGGGGCTACTGTCGGGGACCATAATTAGGGGTACCCTCAAGACGCCTAATTCTCAGCTGGTAACCCCCATCAGCATAAAGCTGCAAAGGCCTGATGGGTTTGATTAAGTCAGGGATCAGTCCATACGAGTGACTTGACCACGCCACGCCCGAGCCTAGCCTCGGGCGAGGGCAGCCGACCCTAAGATGACTCCGTCTCGCCTGAGGTCTCCTCTTTCACGGCAGACGCATCTCCGGCTCGCCCTAGGCCCCGCCTCCGATAAGGAGAAACCCTGACTAAATCACCGCACCAACCGACCGAGTCACCAGGGCGTTTAACGCAAAAGGTAAGACCGACGGGCGACCAGACTTCGCCAGTGGTGCCATAGGAGACTCCGCCCGACCCAGGGCTCGGACTCGGGCTAAGGCCCCGGAAGACGGCGAACTCCGCTCCGCCCGACCCCAGGGCTCGGACTCGGGCTAAGGCCCCGGAAGACGGCGAACTCCGCTCCGCCCGACCCCAGGGCTCGGACTCGGGCTAAGGCTCCGGAAGACGGCGAACTCCGCTCCGCCCGACCCCAGGGCTCGGACTCGGGCTAAGGCCCCGGAAGACGGCGAACTCCGCTCCGCCCGACCCCAGGGCTCGGACTCGGGCTAAGGCCCCGGAAGACGGCGAACTCCGCTCCGCCCGACCCAGGGCTCGGACTCAGGCTAAGGCCTCGGAAGACGGCGAACTCCGCTCCGCCCGACCCAGGGCTCGGACTCGGGCTAAGGCCCCGGAAGACGGCGACCTCCGCCTCGCCCGACCCAGGGCTCGGACTCCGCCTCGGCCTCTGCCGAATAATCTCCGCCTCGCCCGACCCAGGGCTCGGACTCTGTCTCTGTCTTGCAGGACGGACTCGGCCTCGGCCTCGGAGGAGCCTCCACGACGCCCGACCTAGGATACGAGACCGCCACGTCAACAGGAAGCGTCATCATCACCCTGCCCTGAGCCGACTTGGGTCGCAGAGAACAAGACCGGCGTCCCATCTGGCCAGCTATGCCAGATAGGCCATGATGGCGCCCCGCTAGATCATGACGACGGCGGCTCCCAGCTCCCTTACGAAAGCAGGAGAACGTCAGCAAGGGCCCAGCCACCTCGACAGCTGTCCTCCCGTCCGGCTCCGTTACTCCTCCAACAGCCACGACGCCACACCAACAGGGTGCCACGATCTCTCCGGCTGCCACCTGGGCATGTACACAGGGCGCTAGCTCTCCCTCGCTAGACACGTAGCACCTTGCTACACCCCCATCTTGTACACCTGGACCCTCTCCTTACGACTATAAAAGGAAGGGCCAGGGCCTTCTTAGAGAAGGTTGGCCTCGCGGGGACGAAAGGCAGGGGCAGGCGCTCTCTCGGGGCCGCTCTCTCCCTTCACCTCGTGCGGACGCTTGTAACCCCCTACTGCAAGCGCACCCGACCTGGGCACGGGACGAACACGAAGGTCGCGGGAATTCCTCCGACTCCCTCACGACCCGGCTCCGGCCACCGACTCTCTCTCTCTCTCTCTCTCTGTTCCCCCCTTCGCGCTCGCTCCACGCGCTCGACCCATCTGGGCTGGGGCACGCGGCACTCTCACTCGTCGGCTCGAGGACCCCCCGGTCTCGGAACGCCGACAGGACAAGAGGTCACACCTAGAGATAGAGTCCACGATTTGATCTATGCGTGGAAGTGGATACGGGTCCTTGGGACAAGCCTTATTCAGGTTGGTGTAGTCGATGCATATCTGAAGCTTCTTGTTTGCCTTTGGAACGATGACTGGGTTGGCCAACCATACGGGGTGATGAACCTCTTTGATGAAGCCGGCGTCTAGCAGCTTCTGGACCTCCTGATGGATGAAGTCCTGCCGCTCAACGGACTGTCTCTGAGGCTTCTGACTCACCGGCTTGGCGTCGGGGTGGATCTTCAGATGGTGCTCAATCACCTCCCTAGGGATCCCAGGCATCTGTGACGGTTCCCAGGCGAAAACGTCGACATTTGTCCGGAGGAAGGCGACGAGCGCGAGTTCCTATTTCTCCCCCAGATTGCCCACGATGCGGGTGGTCTGGGAGGAGTCCGCACCGACCTGGATGGTTTTGACGGGTCCACCGTCTACTCCGGACGGCTACACCTTGGGCACCTTGGCAGGCACCCTGGTTCCAGAGGTCGAGGGGTCCTTCCCTCCGTCGTCCAGGCGAACAGCTTCTGCCGCCAGGGCGTGCAGCTTCTCGACAGCCGCCACTGTAGCAGCGCGGTCGCCCCGCACGGTGAGGACCCCAGCAGGGGACAGCATCTTGAGGACCAAATACCCATAATGGGCAATAGCCATGAACCGGTACAGGGCCGGCCGGCCAATGATGGCATTGAAGGGGAGGTTAACCTCCGCGACATCGAACTGGACGCTCTCTGTGCGGAAGTTCTCCTTGGTCCCGAATGTTACCGGGAGTGCGATGCTCCCAAGGGAATACACCAGCTATGGGCCCACTCCAGAGAATGGACGAGAGGGTCCCAGTCGGGACCCCAAGATCTGCTGCTGCTTGAATGTAGCATGGCTGATAACGTTGAGCCCAGCCCCATCGTCAATCAGCACATGGTGAAGCCGCATGTTGGCGATGACAGGGGCGGTGATGAGCGGTAGTATACCGGCCCCTGCCATGTTGTCGGGGCAGTCGGATGCCCCGAAGGAGATAGTGGTGCTCCTCCACCGCTGATGTGGAACAGCCTCCGGGACCCCCGGGACCGCCGAAAGGACCTCTCGGTGCAGGGACTTGACGTTCCTGTAGGAGGTGAGCTCCCAGCTCCCGCCATACATGACGTATAGCTTCTTGCGGCGGCCGCTCTCACCACCAGAGTCGGAGTCTCCGGTGAAAACGTCCTTGAGGACCCCCTCGGGCGACTGATACCGGAGGTCCTGTTCTCCCGCGGCCACATCACCGTCGTCGACCCTCTCCTTGCCATGCCAGCGACGAGGTGGGGAGCCATCCTTGGAAGCCTGCTCGCGCCGCTCACCGAAGCGCTTCGCGAGCTTGATGATCTCGCGGCACTACGAGGCGCTGTGTTGACTGTTGGGGTGCATAGGGCATGAGCCGCTGTTGCCTTCCTGTGGCCGTGGGCACTTGTTGCGCTCGTTCTGGCCCCCAGTCATAGTTGCGACGACCGGAGCAGCAGGCAGTGGCTTCTCGTGGCCGCAGTTCTTTTTCTTTTTGCCGTCCTGGGTGATGGCACCGGAGCCACCCATCTAGGCAACTCTAGTATGTGGTGCCGAGTGCCATGCATGGCCCTCAGCGGCTCTGGCACACTTGTCGGCCAGAGCGAAGAGTGTGGTGACAGTTTCCACGTCATGTGTGGCCAACTTCTCCAGCATCTTCTCATCACGTACCCCCTGGCGGAAAGCGGTGATGATGGAAGCATCGGAGATACGAGGTATAGTCCCTCGTACCTTAGTGAAGCGGGAGATGAAAGCCCAGAGAGTTTCGCCGGGTTCCTGCCTCACTGCATGGAGGTGAGCCTCCACGCCATGCTGCTGATAAGCGCTGGCGAAGTTCGCTATGAACCGCGCACAGAGCTCTTCCTAGGAGTAGATCAATCCCGGGGTGAGGTTCATGAGCCAGGTCCGGGCCGGCCCAGACAAGGCTACATGGAAATATGTTGCCACTACAGCAGTGTCTCCACCTGCTGCCATAATAGCGGTGACGTATAGCTGCAAGAATTCTGACGGGTTTGATGTACCGTCGTACTTTTCCAGCAGGTGTGGCCGGAACTTGGATGGCCAAGTCGCCGCATGAAGATGATCCGCCAGTGCGGCGTAGCCCACGCCGGCCAATAGGACACCCGCCTGAATTCGGGCACCCCTCGAAGTTTGCGGCGCAACCGCGGCGAAATCTAGGTCGAGGTTGCGACCCTCTATGTTCTGCCAGCGCTCACGCGCCCTCTCCAGAGAGACTCGGGCATCCTCGCTCGCACGCCTACGGTTGAGTTCTGCCCGTAGGTCATCAGGCCTCTCCAGAGAGACTGGGGCGTCTTCTCCCGCACGCCTGCGGTTGAGCTCCGCCCGCAGGTCCTCAGTCGGTGCGGCCTTCACCGAGGGTGAGCGCACTAACGCCGACACCTCATGCTGATGCCGGAACGACCAAGGCCCGGGCCTGGCCGAGCCAGATTGCGTCATGCCAAGGAGACAATCGACATCGTCACGCCACCGCTTCATGGCCCCCAGAAAGGCCGTGGAACTTGGAGGGTGGCGTAGCAACTCCCTGGCCGCAGACAATGCCCCAAGAGCAACCCCTGACGGAGCTCAGGACGTCTGTGCAGGCGTGTGCTGCTGCGCAGCGCGCACAGTAGCAGCACTAGGCGCGGGGTGGTTGGAGCTTCGTGGCATGGAGGATGCAGCTTCTTCCTCCATCAGAAAGTCCTCAGAAGTCACACCACGGTGCTCGACGATCTGAACCATCGTGACGAGCAGAAAAGCAGGCGAAAAACCTAAAACCAGGCCCCCTACCTGGCGCACCAAATGTCGGAGAGGAAACTCTCCGGCCGGGTGGCGGAATGCACCCGCCCTAAATTCTAAGATGAGGAGGGGCCTTAGCGGTTTGCCTGTCTACTAGGTGGTGGATGAAAACACGAGAGCACACAAGAGTTTAGAGTGGTTCAGGCCACCGGAGCGTAAAACCCTACCTCCACTGTGTATGTGTAATGAATATGTATAAAGCTTGTGAGCGTGTCTGAGAGTCTAAGTTGGTCTACCTTGTAACGTTGTATGCCTTCCCTTTTATAGCTCAAGGGAGGCACATACAAGAATGTTGAGCCCCGACAGGTGGACCCAGGAGCATAATGGAAGGAATACATAGAGTAACTAATGCAAGTATCGCCTATGCAATCTCCTGGCGCCATGATGTCCGTAGCCCGTGCAGTATTGATATATGGCGGTAGCTTCCTTGGTAACGTGAGAGTAATGATGAGCGTAGTGCATGCGGCAGCATGGGCGTGCCACCTGCCAATGGAATGGACAGGTCTCAATAAATGCTGAGGCAGCACACCGCCTGTCAGTGGAATGGACAGGCGGCGCGTCTTATCCTCAATAAATGCGGAGGCCGCGTAACCCGGAGGCCTTACGTCAGGCTCCGCCCGTTGGCTTACGTCACGTGCAGTAGGCCACATGGCAGCATCGGGTCTCCGCCTGGGCGGGGAGCAGAAGTGTATGCGGATAGGTCCGCACCAGACTAGGTCTAGACACGTGTCGGTACCGGACCCCTGCCTAGGTCCTGTTCAAGGCCCATGTATGTTCTGTCCTAGGACCTTAGGACCCCATTGTGGGCGGCCCGGACCCCATACGGGAGGGGTCCGAATCCCATTCAAGGGGTCCGGCTTGCACACGCGGCGGTGCTGGACCAACCTTAGAGGTCCGGATTGCATATCCAGGGGTCCGGCGCTCTCCCATGGGGTCCAGACTTACTGTTGATGCCTTGGAGTATATCACCTTCTCTGGACACGTGGCGGCTCTAGACCCATCCATGTGGTGGAGTCGTGCGCTGCTGTGGACCCAGAGCAGTCACTCGTGACTGGAGCGAGCCACGGCCTGGTCCCACACATAGCACCTTTACCACGCGACTAAGAGATAGTCGTGTGGGCACTGCGTCTTCATACAGTAGTAAGGGGTACCCTGGTTCCAGGGTACCGACACAGCGAAATTCATGAAGCTACACGAAGAATCTTATCAGTAATTCTGCGACAGGTAGGGTCCTTGTTTATTTTCCTTGTAGGGGAAAATAACATTTGCTTATTACTACCTCCTGATTTGCATCTTTTGTGTAGTCATTGGCCAAGAAACCAAAAGGTAAAATTAGTTGTTTTTGTGAAAGACAATCCAATAAAGTCACAATGTTTGTTAGTTGTTGTCACTCCGCAAGGCATCTTGTTCATTAATCGTCCTCGCTGCCCGCTCAGGCGCCCGCGCCTGCCTCGCGTTCCCTATCACGCAGCGCCCACCCCCGCCATGCTTTCTTCGCGACACCTGCCTCTCCCTGCCGCAACATGCGCCACATGGACGCCGCGCCCACCCCCACGCCCTCCCCGTCCTGCAGCCCCCGCCGGGAGTTCCCCATGACCCCTGCATTTGCTTGTCGTGACAGACGATGCGCGGACGCCACACGCGCCTAGCTCGCCCACACCGTGCCAGCCGTTGCCACCCATCAAAGTCGCCCCCAGCCGTGACGTGCGATCAGCGGCCGGAGCAGCCAGATCTACCGGCCCGATGACTAAATTTTCATTGTTATAAAAACCTATTCAGAAATCAGAGAAAAAATATCCAAAGGAGTACTTACATCTAAGCTCTCATGAATAAGCTCTCATGAAAATTTATTGTTGCCTATAGCGTGGAGTGTGTGTGTCCTGTTTGAGCTTCGCCAGCTTGTAGAAGGCACATTTTTGTCCCTACGTTTTATTTTTCACCAATGGCGAAACTTGTGTAGCCGTTTGTCACTATTTACTTGTTTGTTTTTCAGCGAACATGCATTTTGGAGAGACCAACTTGAATGTGCGGAGCAGTTGATCACACAGTATTTTCATAATGGTATAGAATTCTGAATTCCTAAGCAATTTTGTAATTGCAGTTGTTCTAAGACCATTTTTGTAGTTGAATGGAAGCGATAACTGAATCAAGAATGTTCTATTTATATCGGTCTCAGTTAATTGTGAGCAGCAGTAGAAACTAAGCAGTTCTGTAATTGCATTTGTTCTAAGACCATTTTCTGTAGTTGCATGGAAGCGATAACTGAATCAAGAATGCTCGATTTATATCGATCTCAGGTAATTCTGAATTCCTAAGCAGTTCTGTAATTACAGTTGTTCTTAGACCATTTTATGTAGTTGAATGGAAGCGATATCTGAATCAAGAATGTTCTAAGACCATTTTCTGTAATTACAGCCATTTTGGAGGATGAACGAGCATCAGGAGAGAGTCCGGGAGGAGGCATATACTGCTGGGATGTGTCCAAGCCAGTGGATATGCAGTGGAGATGGAGGAGACCGACATTGACATGGAGAAGCTGCGAAACCCACCGCAGCAGAACCCCACCCAGAGGAAGGTACGAGCGTGCACGGGTGCACCACCCATCGTCCTCGCTGCCCGCTCCGGCGCCCGCGCCTACCTCGCCTTCCCTATCACGCAGTGATGACCAAGTGTTCTCTTTTGCAGAAGTAGAAAACTTATGCCGGTATGAGCTTCCTAATGAGAGCTGGGAAGTAAATTTGCCTGTTGAAAAGGTGTTTCCTAAGCTCCCAGAACCAACATTAGGCATAAACTTTGCAAGAGATGGAATCTAGGAAAAAGAGTGGTTGTCCATGGTTGCTGCACACAGTGATGCATGGTTACTTTCTGTTGCATTTTATCTTGGTGCTCGATTTGGTTTCAATAAAAAATACAGGTTAATTTTTATTCCATCTTTATGGAATATGTACTACAGTCTCTTTATCTTTTACGGCCTGCCTTTTTTTGTTTATCCATGAAGTTTTTCTACTTTATGCAAAGCTTTCCTACATGCTTGCTTTGTCCTACAAAATATTAGACCTATTTTGATAGGCAACAGGTACAGATAATATAGTATAAATTATAAGTACTACTTAAGAACTGTGAATAAAAATGAACCTGCACAATATCTCCACTTGGAATTATTTGTCTCAGTGAAGGAATAACATAGTCAAATCACAAAGTCTGCACTGCTCATACTACTCACCACATCTAATGTGCTAATTACTTTTCAGTAATTATGTTGCCAATCTCAACTAGATGCTATGAGCGATTTCCTTTAGCACGAAACAATGCTGAGCAATTGTAGCCATTTTCTGGATTAGCCTTGATTATTTTATTATGTTTAGCTTTATCATTTGCTTTTCTAAAAACTACATATTTCGGTGACTAACACGACAATTAAACCGAGGATGATAAATGGTGAGCATGCGACACTTTGTCGACACTGCCCAGCTACACCCAGTTTCCCTCTCGGCTTCCCTGATTATCCAATTTTTGTCTGAGCGCGTGCGGACGCTGGAGCCGGAAGAGTTCCTGTTGAGGAGAAGCTTGTTGCGGCCCAAAGAGAGAGGAGGCATACGTGTGGGCGCCAGATGGCTAGAGCCAAAGGAGGACTGCGCACGCAGAAGAGCGAGGAGGACAATGAGTCCTCACACCTCACCGCCAGGACGTCGTAGGTACAATTCTCATCCCAACCCAGTTCAATTAATCTGTTTAGGTCCACTTTGACCACTGCTTATTATTAGTATGTTACAATCAATTTGTATCATCTATCTCAATGTATCTGTGTGTGGTTCGATTTGAGTTCTTATCTGAAGCATGTCCAGTGTTGCTCTTACAACTTAAATTGAAGTCTTTTCTGATCTCTTTTACTATGCTTTGTTCTCAGATTTTAGTTGGTAGTGCCCTAACTCCGGTCTTTAGGAACAATTTGCACCAGCAGTGCTGCTCCTGAAACAGAGACAATAGGGTGATCATCAATATAATTTCGCATTGCAAATGTTTAACTAGAGGCGAATTCTGTTTATGATTTCTATACAGCAACAATAATTTCACAATGCAAATGCTATGTTTATTATGTATTGTTTGCATTTTTCAGTACACTGCTATAGATTGTTTAATTATTGGATCTCTTAAATTTCTATACAGCAACAATAATCTCTACATCTCTCTCTCCATCTTGTTATGTAATTATGAGTTCATTAGATGTCATTGATCTAAATTAATTTCTATCCGTTGTGAACTTATTTTTAATGAACCCTGCTCCTTCTTCGTTGCTCACAACAGGGTCCATGTACTTGGCACATGATATACATATACGAGATAGTCTTAAAAACTAACAAAGGTCTTCTTTTGGTGGCAGATAATTTTGGTTTTCTTGTGATTCTCTTTATGAAGTGGGTGGTACCTCCAAAGAAATAGATGATCTATTGACTTATGGCAGTCGGGCATTACATTTTTGCATGAAATCGACATCTGAGAAGTGATAATTTTGTTTTGATCGCTTCTCTATTGCAAGATTTAGATGGCTACTATCCTTTGCAATTGATAAGAATGGTGAGCTATTCTAAGGAAGCTTCTGAACAATATACCTGTTGTCCTGGAGTGTCACAGATCAGGTAAGAACCATGACCAGCCATCGCTTATTATGCTTTATTAATGTACAATGCATTAGTAATTATGAAAATATGAGGCAAACTGACCTCAACAGGGTTGAGATGATTCCATCATACTTATACGAAGATTTTCCTAGCAAGGTAAACACATTATTATCTTTACCACACATCCTTGCCCAAGGATATCTAGAAAACATATACGGGGCACTCACTTACTGTGCTTCATGACGTTTCTTATAAATTGGCACTGCATTTGATTCTCTACTTTCTTATGTAGGAATGGTTTGAACAATGTTGTGATTAGGCAAGGGATAATGGGTACTTACTCTATGATGACTCAAAAAGAAAGAGACTGATCGTATGTACGAGGAGAGTTCCTCCATAGACAAAGATGAAAAAAAGACCTTGTATTTGATAGAATGTGTTGATCCATTCCTCAAACCAAATAAAAATGTGAGGTCGGTTGTGACTAATCTTTTGATCTTAGGTAAGGTCATGGTTCTACCGGGGCACTAGGTTGCTCGCTGTTGCAGGATTGTGTAGCTGTTGTAGCTCCAATTGAGAAATATTATCAGTATTAAGCTGCTTTGATGGTTGCCTAGTCTATTGCTTGCATGTAGCATGCATCTCTACGGAGATCCAAGTTGTTATGCTTTGAGCTATTGCATCAAGAGTTTAAGATAATCTTTATATATTTTACTAAAACTTGTGCATGTACATGGAGTGCGTGAATGAATCATCAGAGGCTATAGTGTCTACCTGTGTGATATATATAGAAACCATAGCAACGCACGGGTATCTAACTATAAAACATATACATCAGTATTGTTTGAATTTACTAATTTTCTAAAATGATTACTATTTTAGAACACAGGGAGTAATAAATTTTGACATCTGTGGCAACGCACGGGCATACACCTATAACACATTTATGTACATAAGTTATCGTGTTATTATACGGTTCCGTTGCAACGCACGGGCACTCACCTAGTATATATATAGATCTAGAAACAAAAAAAATCATGTGTGATAACCATTCTCATTGTCCATTCATAAAACAATTTATTCTTTGTAATACCTTTTCCAAAGATCTCTAGGCCAAGACCTGAAAAGATTAAAAAAAACATGCATTAAGAAAAATATAATCAATTTTCACAAAAATGAGCTGAGAAACAAAGTGTTTGGCTGCCCGAAACCAATTCTGACAGCCAGAATCCGACCAGAAGCTAAATCAAACGGCCCTGTATCAAGTGTTTCACAAGTTACAATCATCTGCTGAAACTGTGCATGGAGCAATTTGCAATCTATCAGGAGCATGTTCCAGCTGTACAAAGTGTAGGGAAACAGAATTCCTGCGCAAAGTGCAACACCTGCGAATATATTTGACACAGAACCGAGCTGGGCTGCTGATTTTATGCTATAGTCCCTACCTTGTATCAGTTAGTCTCAAGCTTATAAGAGCTGAGCTAATTGCTAGCTAGCTAAAAATTAGTCAAAATTAGCTCTAGTGCATCAAAACAGGAGGACTAATAGATGGGCTACAACCGAGCCTACAACTAGTTTTTCAGCCAACCATAGCTAACTTGGACTATTTTTTAGCCCTAATTAGTAACTAGTCATGTATATCCAAACAGGCACTAGGCTAATTAACACATGAGCAGAAAAAAAAATACAATGCAATAAAACTAGCAAAGTAGCAAAGGTACTGCCAGAAAAGTATAAGAAACTTTTAAGCTCGGGTAAAAGTATAATCGACCAAAATCAAAATGGCTGTGCTGCTTGGTTGACAGGATAGGCCTGGCCATCTAGCACACCATGAGTAAGCCCAGTCACAGTACAATATCAAAGTGTATAATGCAACAATATTGATTGCCGACTCCGATATCTCAGGAATTCCATGTGCCAAAAGTGGTCATCATGCCTAGTTAAGCAAGGCCTGCTGCCGGCCATCTGGGATCGCAAACAGAACCACCGGTTTCGACGATCTGATAAAAGGGGCATCACACCTATAGTAGCCTTTCCTCTCGAGCTGTATGATCTCTCCACGCTTGAGGTTCATCATGTTTGCATCTCCAAGGGCTGGGTTTTCTCGTCGAGTGCAAGGGTTGAGATTCTCGAGGAAGTCATCATCTTCCTCTAGCTGCCATATGCCATCAACAGAATAATTCAACATTAATTTGTCAAGGAACAAGGAGTCTTTATAATTAAAACCTTAACAAGTGATCCAAAAACAAACAAGGAATTTTCCTAAGTCTAATCTGGAGGCAGACATTGCATTCACTCCAGCAATGTCCATTCTAAGGATTCAACACATTTAAAAAAAAGATTCAACGTAGATTTCTCTTGCAGTGTCAATTAGAAGTTAAGGGGAAAACATGTGAATGAAACTGCAGTTTTCCTGCATATCTAGAAGATAAAATGCTGTGGAAATCAGCATCCAATTTGATACAGTACAAGATAGCTTTCTACATATAAGGCATATAAGGCAATGCACAAATCACATTATAACATGTCAATATGGAATCTAATTTTATGATCAAACAAACCATCAAGAAACATGGACAATCATGCACAAAACGATAACTTTGAGCATCACAGTGCTAGTACAGGGCATGGGCAACAGATGAAGAGAGCAGCTAAATACCTTTTTCTTGCTGATGAGATAATCAAATTCAACCAATGAGAGGGAGACTAGCTCCTCTATATCTGCTAGCCAAGTGATCTTCAATTTTGTTGTCTTCACAGACCCCTCAAGATGTAATTCTCCAACTAGTTCAGTAATTACTCCACTCTCCACCTTGATCTCTTTAACGATAGCATTCCCCCAATCCATAAGGGTTACTTCCTCACCCTTGCTAATGGCTGCTGCATCAGCATAATCTAACCAAATTCTGTTGGCGAAGGTTGTAGCCTTCTTTCCAGCACCCGCAAATTTCTTATGCCTTGGTAAAATTCGAACAAATGGCTTCTCTGGACCATTTGTAAGAGTAAAGATGACACGCTGGTCTTTTAGCACAGCAGTATGCCTTGCGCACAATGGATCAATTATCTTCTTGTTGATTGTCCAGAGTTTATCCCACTCCATGAGATTCAGATTTTTTGAAGCACCCTTCAACAAAAAAAAAATATAGCTATAATTTCAAAAGATCAAACATGGATACACAATCAATATTAAACATTCAAAAAAATATAAAGATAAAACAAGAGGATATTAGCACAGAGGTGTACCTGTTGGAGTATAAATTGTATCAATGCCTCAATCTTCAAGCCACGACGTACTATCCCTTGGACAGTAGGAAAACGTGGATCAGTCCAATCTTCGACCTTCTTGTTTTGTACAAACCAGAGAAGCTTCCGCTTGCTTAGAAGAGTGTAAACCATATTCAATCGGCTGAATTCATAAATTTCTACTCTCCTCAACCCCATGTCTTGAAGAATTCGATAATATTGTGCATTCCTGTCATGATATTCACTGGACCGAAGGGCATGCGTCACCCCCTCCAATGCATCAACAAATGGGCAAGCAAAGTCATATGTTGGGTAGACCTTGTACTTTGAACCAACACGATGGTGAGGATCAATATTACAGCGGTAGTAAACAGGATCCCTGAGTGACTTGTTAGGATCCTGCATGTCAAGTTTACCCCGTACACAGCACTGCATACCCCTTTCAGTTCCATTAACCATCTCTTTCCATAACGACAGATTTTCCTCCACGGTACTATTTCTGCACCTTGACTCAATACCATCCATCCTCTCTTTCCTCATTTGCTCCTTCGGTGTGTCATCAATATATGCTTTACCCTGTTTAATCAAGCTTCCAGCCATTTCCATTAGCTTTGGGAAATAATCAGACGTGTATGTGACAGCATCATATTTGATCCCCAACGTCTCAATATCTTTCAAAACGTTCTCGACAAACTCATTACTTTCTTTTGAAGGGTTTGTATCATCAAATCGAACTATTAGGCGCCCTTGATATCTTTCAGCAAAGTATTTGTTCAATAGCCCAGCCTTTGCATGCCCGATATGGAGGTAACCGCTAGGTTCTGGGGCAAAACGAACGCAGACTTTCCCAACTTTTGCACCAGGGAGATCAACTTCTGGAGCTGATGGATCCTTTGAAACATGTACCTTTTCCTTAAGGCTTGGTGCAGGAGATTTTCCAATTCCTCTTTTCCCAACATATGCAGCCAAAACTTCGTTCAGTGTGTCACTGTATTCTGAATCTATGCTGTTGAACCAGCGGACAAGATTTTGGTATTTCTTTGATTTCCTTAGACTCTCCCATCGTTGACCAATTCCTGAAGGAAAAATGGCACAGCATGCTAAATATAACAATGCACACAGCCCGCCTGAAAGAAGAATGGTGAACAAATACACAGCTTACCAGCAAGATTTGACCAAACTACAATGTCAGCAATTGTGAGGCCATGACCAACCAGAAAGGTCCGGGAGGCCAAGAATCCATCCACAAATAAGCAGGCATTTTCAAATTCAGAGCCTGAAAGAAAGATGGGGACATATTCAAGCCATTCAACAACCTACAAATTTATTAACAGCAGCCATTTAGAATATAAAAAATTATAAATAGTCAGGATAATAAGTAACTTATTGAAAAGCAGTAGACGGCAACGTACATGCCCAAACTCAATATCATTCTTCCCAGAGAAGCAGGGAATTGTTGCACCGCTGGCAATGTACAGGAGGATTGGGTTGACACCATGGAGTGATTCTCTGTACACCAACACAAAAGGTTGAATGAGAAATTATATAAACTACCAGATGGTGAGTTAACCAAATATAAATACATGAAATAAAAATATAGCACTCGATTATTTGGAAAAAAACATATTGGCACATACAATATCAGGGACTGCTATTACAAAGTTGCAGACTCACAAAAAAGGGTAAGAAAGCAAAGTAGAAATCATATTAGATATACTCCTGTCCTGAGGATAATGGTGAAACCTTAGTAACCAGGTTCCCGGATCGATGGGATCGAGGAATGGGAACGTGATACACGGTAAGCTACTAAAACTAGGATTTAACACTACTGGAACGAGATTGTTCCCACGTTCCCGGAACGGAATGAACATTCCCGGAACGAGGAACGTGGCCAAGTTCCCAGTTACTAAGGGTGAAACACAATAGCTGTTGCAGCAACAAATTGTGCACAACTAACAGTGCATCAGCCATCTCTAGTTCCATGCAACAGCCTGAGGTTGCCATTTGCAGCATCCCCCACCACCCATATGAACCGTTCGAAAGCTAACTATGATGCGAGTGGTATGCTGTTTGCAGCAATTGACCAAAGAGACATTTTAATAAGAGAAACATAACATGTATCTGAGAAGAGGAGCAAGAACTTACCCAGAAGCAAAACGTAGGGTGGGTGCCAAGCCAGAAGCAAGGCTAGGATCAATGGTTAGGGGTAAACCCACAAACTTTGCTGCACAAATTATCGAAATTGGTGGGCTGTCCTGGGAGAATGCTAATGTTGCCTCCATTGTTTTGTTTTTCTTAAAAACAACAGGGACCTGGAAACGGCAGAAATCGACACATAATCAGCACAGTGTGAACTATTCAGGCTAAAATAAATTACATTGGATGATTAGAATCAGGGCATGCAACAGAAGAGTAGTAAGGTGGGTAAAGCACTGGTGGCGCAAAGATGCCAGCAAATAATCCTAAACCAGGCATTCAAGTACGACACAAGCAGCCGAAACTTCAAATGATTCACAAAATTATCTTCACAATTCAACACAGACTCGACGTGGAACCAGGGGTGGACCCAGTGAAGGACATAGGTGTCCACCTTGCAAAAGAATCGAAGTTAGTAGGCATAATACATGCATATAAACTAGTAATTAGATCAGGTCCGACGAATACAAATGGTAAGATGGGGTTTAGGTGCTCGGTTTCACATAGCAGGAAGGGAGACCAAGGGGTGACCGTACCTGGTGCCTGGTGGTGGTCCTCGCGACGACGACGAGGAGCCCGAAGAAGACTTGGGCACCTGGCGTAGGGCAGCAGGCCAGCAGCGACGGCCGCCCAGTCGTCGCTAAGAGGGAGACAGGGGGAGCGAGACCGAGAGAGAGGGTTTACGACAACAAAAAGAGGCACGCTAGCCGCCCAGCAGGGTGGGTTGCCGCCGGCGCGGACTGGTAAAGTTACGGTCGACTTTACCTCACCTGGATGTCATCTAATTCTCATCCAACGGTTGGTGAGCACTTCACTCTGCTAGTGCCTAAACCCATATGCAAATAGTAGCAAGCCGATTAAAAGCCCAGTTTTGCGGACAGAGAACAGAGAGTTTTCTCCGTCCGGTTTATCTTTTTTTATAATAACTTTTATGTAAACCTACGTATGTATTCTACCTACCTATATTATTTATAATAGTTACTCGTACATTGTATATTGTTACGGTTTCTATATATTATATAGATATAGATAAATATTGTTTAAATAAGATATTTATTCAAACAAGATTATAATTTTAATTTTTAAATTATTAGTATATATATTTAAAAATATTGCTTTCTTTATATTTTATTTATTATATTAAAGCATCAGTTTCAATGATCGTCCCGCGTCAATATTTTACAAAAAAAACTTCTACATTTTTAGAATCAACTCGCACTCATATAATCTCTTCTCTACTACTATAATAGGAGAGTTTATATAATAAATAAGTTAAAATTATGTATAAGTGAGTATTTAAACCTTGGTTGTTGGCTTCACGTTCACACCTACCTAATCAATAGAAACATATATTTTGTGTTTTATTAAAATAAAATTTATCTTATGTCATATATATAAAAACCGTAGCAATGCACAGATATATAACTAGCATAACATAAATAGATACGAGGTGCAGTAATAGAAGATGTACCCGCTCTTCTAAAGGGCACTAGTTCGAATCTCCCCCACGCCTCTGCCTTTGTCCTGTCTGGGTCTCACCCACACTTCTGCCTTTGTCCTGTTTGGGTGCCCTAGGTGCAGGACAGTGGCATATCCAAAGGGTGGATAGAGTGATTTTGATCTGCTATAGTATATAGATGGTTTTAAATTTTTTTTTATTCTCATATACTGTAGGACTTAAAATGCAAACTCATTTATTTATTTTAATTTTTATAAGATTGGACCGTCCTAACTTTAAATCCTAGATTTGTCACTGTTGCGGGGTTGTAGTGATATAAAAGCTCATGCTTGTTGGTGTTGTATAAATGATAGACTAGTTATGTGCCCATACCCGCTATCATTTTTTCTGTATAACAAGAATCAGGATAGACATAAATATGTGAAGACATAAATATTTGTCCTGATGAACAAATATGGAACGCAGTCCGTATCACCTACCACTAGTATAGCACTATTATGATGGTCGGCTTGTTCTCGGTAGAATGAATCGCTTGCGTTCTAATCTTACGCCGGCGACCTGTAATCTGAGCGTAGCCGTGCCACCACAGACACAGCATGCAACAGACTGAGTAATTTGCAAATTGCAATCAATCAGGACTGTAATAAACTTGTCCTATACATATACATGTGTAATGTGTGGTTCGAATACACGTCCTGCATGAACTTGTGTAATGTGTGGTTCGAATACATGTGTAATAAACTTGTCATATACATATACATGTCCTCTGCAATAATTTCCAACCTATACCCGCGTGTGCAGAATCTGCAGGTGCCGTATCTTCACTGCCCCTCCGCCTGTCGAGCCAGTTGGTCCTGTCACCAAACACCAAGCAGTCTCAAACCACCGCACGAAGTTTGGAATAACCATTCCTACTACAGTCAATTTTGGTGCACAGACCATAGATGCTATACCAAAGCACACTAGTGCAGAATGGATTCTAAGAAATAACTAACTAACCAACTACATTTCAAAAATTTATGAAACAAAGCAAAAAGCGCCAAAGCAGTGGTTACCTCAGTTACAAAGAAGGCATGGAATCCATAAGGAACCCTATTAGGAAGCTCAACCACCGCAACTGGATCAGCAGACATTGTCTTTGCATCGATAACATTTACTTCAGATTTCCTGCATCCACAATAACAACACGTGCCGAACCAAATTGCAACCGTCAAATTGAAACACCATATGTTGGGTTCTTGAGTTTTCGGCATCATCAAAACCATTGTCTATTAGACATTTCAGGCCTTCTATGAATGGCAATATGTGCAGGATAAGAGGATGCAGAGCCAAGAAAAAGAGTACCCTGTGTTCTCGTCATGTACAAAGAATATCAAATAGCCGTCATCTTCTTCTCCAGACACACCTGGATGCTTGGGAACAAAAATCGCCTCTGAACCAAATCTACCAGGTCCCAGGTCATATATGCCTTGTACATTTCCTCCCACTTCAAGTTCTTTCACACCACTTTCCGGTTCAGCATGCAGATCAAACTTTATGATGCCAGTCACCTTCGCAATGCTGTCAAGTATAGTGCAGTAGACATACCGCTGCTTTCTGTTTTCAACGAAGTGGCGAATTAGAAAGCCTCAGAGCTTCAGGAAGCATCTAACTAGAATTTTTAATGGCGCTCTGTTCATAGTATATCTACCACAAAGGATTATTTTTAAATGGAATTGACAGTAAGCGTGCTTCCACTCCAACAATGGAGTCATTGTTAGCTTTGAAAATTTCCAATAGAGATACCTGCCAGTATAGCTCTCATTAACACGAGGAAAATCCACAGCAGAAACAGACAGTTGCTTTTGTGAAGCAGCACCCGTTTTCATGTTGAATCTCATCTCGTACCTAAAATATTATCATTAGGAAAATGGCAAGCACTGCATTTTACTTCATATAAAAATATAGATCAAGATTGCAGGTATATACAGCTCATTCCCGAAGTTTTCGAGCTTGTCACTTTGATATCCATTCACCTTGTCCAAATCTGGATTCTCAAGGCGGCAGGTAATGAGAACAACTTCATCACCCTCTTCCCAAGCATTAGCTGTGACAACACATGTTTTCAAAGATCAGCTCAGACTAAGAAAGTGCAATACATGGAATTGCATAGTCAAGCGGAGTAACTGGAAACAAATCTAGCTTGAGTTCTGTTCTTCATACTGTCATAATTCTATCAGAAGCTCCTAAAGGTAGAAGCACAAGTTTGCAAAAGAACTTGAGAGAGAGAGAGAGAGAGAGAGAGAGAGAGAACCAGGTCCAAGAAAAATCTAAAAAAGCAATATATTAAGAATTCCAACAGAAAGCTAAAGGTGTCATACCATTATGGAATATGAAACAATTAGGGAGTTGAAACCATCTGATGAGTTTGTCATCCTTTGCATAGCGGGGGAGAATACCAAAACGACCTTTCTTTGTAGGATCAAACTTGTAGATAAACTCACCGTTCTTCACCATTTCCTGTATACAATAATATAAAACAATAAGGATATACTTATGAAAACGAATCTGAAGCATTTCCTGACTGCATGAAATAGGAATCGACTAGGACATCCATCAGCTGAATGCAAATAAGTAGCACAGAAAGAAAATGCAAAGAAGGTTTTCTGTTTATCAATATCACACACCTTTGGTCGGAACAATAAAGGGAGGTCCATAAAAATAGAGTAATTCTCTGTGATGGCAAAATCATGCATCATTACAGATTCCGGTATTGTTATTGGCACAGGATCAAGCATAGCTCCGTCTTTGTTAATTACACGGTATGTACAGTATGGAGGTTCGTGTGAATATCCGAATGTGAACATTTCATCTAAAAGGAGGGTAGATACAAACATTATAAGTTATCAGAAATCAGAGGGAAATCAAGAAATAGTACTGAGCCAATATAATTTACCTGTAAAAGGATCAACCTTTGGATGGGCAGTGAAAGAATGTTTCAACCTTTTGTCATAATCCAACAAGCCAAGAGTCTGCAAGTCTCCATCTTCAAGGACCTTAACAACATCTGAAAATGTGGAACACATGTTCTGCATCAGCATAATTGCTGCAATGGATGTGTAGTCTGTAGATAACAAAAGGTTGCAATAATGCGCAAAAATCATCATGAATCAGGATGTGATCTCTGCATAGATGCAAACAGCATGCGCCGTCAGAAAAAAAATTCAAGATTCCTCTGGCAAATCTGCCTAACACAGTGTGACGTCTTTTTGCTGTGGTAAATGTGCTCGGTGATTTAAATCATATTATAAACAAATAGTTTTTGTGGAGCAGACAACCAACAGACTGTGCCAAGTATGTATGAAATTGATTGTCATTATTTCCATATTCGTATATTTATTCAACCTGAACTCATATTTTACTCTTTACGCATCAACGCGTCCCCTACACGCCTTACATAGTGGAACATTATCTCAGATAGTGAATCCTACATGTTGTTTTGTACTGACACATAAGTTTTAGCATATGATTTCTTTATTGTTACTTCTTCTTAGCCACAAGAACATAACAATACTGCTAAATTTTGGGGAAAATTTTACCAATTTTATTTATGCAGAGAAGTTAGATGTCTTTCCAACAGGGCATGTCCACAAAAAAAATGTAATAATGGGCTGAGAACTTACATGGCTTATCTGCTTCTGACAAGGCCATGAGTTTACCATGATGATATATAAGTGCAGTATTAGCTGGAAAAGGAAGGCATCAGAAAACCAAAATGTCACCACAAGCAATTGCTCATGAAACAATTGTAGACTTACATTGCATACAACAATGCCCTTAATTAGAGTATTATACATGATATTTAACAGACACATCATAAACTAAGGTGGTACCTGTCCCAAATCCATAGGTAAAATCCAAGACTTTGAATTTTTTCCGAAGTTGCTGCATTTGGACCATAAACAATCCAAAAATCCCTTCAGGTCTCCAATCTGCAAATAATTGAGAGAGGATAATCATATGCATGTATGATTTTGCAGGAAGGTGATTGTGAGGGGTAAACACTGAAGGAGGACAGCAAGATGGAGCTGGCTTAGAGAGGAATTAGACTGAAAGGCTTAAATAGTTAAACTGACTCTTCATTGCTTGATTGGTTCCAAAGGGTGGCAGCCTCTATAAATTTGACAGAACAAATCTACATAAGATGGGAGCTTAATAAATAAAATATATTCTAACATCCCTAATTTCATGCTACAATACAAAGGTACTATCCAATTGCATGAACAGTAATTCCTGCGCATAGCACTGATGGCCAAAGCTAAAGTCGTAGGGGGTGAATTGGTACTTCAGGATCCTTGAACTGTCCGATGGTAAGATCTAAACATCACTTCTATGATACTATTGTCTACTTATTGATGCCATAACCAAAAATAAACTGAGCTCTGAAATCCAAACATGCTATCAATATAGCAGCAAAGAAACAAAGATGACATCACAAAATAAGTCACCATGAAGATATGACAACTTATAAGCAGAGAAAATTAACGAAAAGGAATACCATACTCCAAGACGATGGTCATCGATTTGAACCTTTGGATAAATCATTAAAATCTAAGTTGGTTTCAGAACACATATTTCCATAGAAAAATGGTGGACCAAAACAAGCACCTAGTATGTATTCAGAATCTTAGTGAATCGAGAGAGAAAAGTCACACTAATGTTAGCTAAAAAGAGAAGACTTTGGAGATGGAGATAAGTAGGCGTTACAACGTCAAATGGTCATTTCCTAATAAAATGTATAGGTTTTGAGCGAAACAAGTCATTTTTTACCTTCATAAACTTCGCACCACCAAAATACTCCTCTTGTTTGAGGCGGGCAGTCTTCACATATCTTGATACATAGGTAGCTTTTCCATCTTTAATACGCATGGCATGAATCATCCTATTAGATAAAATAAAGATGGTATCACAGTTAGTACACCATGAATTATTAACATGACCTTTTGCATCGCATGTCTTTCTTCAGTACATCCTGGTAATTCTTTTAATATTGACGTGTTTATAACTATGTTTCTTCATGTTCTCCTTTTCTGATGAGCACTCAACAATCAAACTACATAACCTACATTGTAAATTGTTCATCTACAGTTGCATGTATCAGTGGGCATTTACTTCATTATGTTTTCCTGTCACTAGCTGCAACTGCATATGAAGAGAATTTTGTGATGATATAATTCTTCTAAATGCTATCCCGCTGTAAAGAATCAAATATACATGAATGAAATATGCAAGTGGCAGCAGGACAGAACGATGTACTGCTCGAACTATGGTATTATTCCAAGCCAAACAGGAAGTACCACATACCCGTCTCCATCAAACCTGTATAAATAAAATAAAAAGGAACTTAGTTGCAAAATATTACACTTAAATATTGGGAAATAGGAATGGTCACAGTATATAATCCATATGATTAAATGCCCTTGGAACTGCAAAATGGTGTTTAGCCTTTTAGGCTTTTATAGAAAAGTGGAGGAGTGACTACGACAGTTTCTCTAAGGAAAAGGGAAGTTGTCATCAAGTAAGAGTCAATACCAGTGATACCCCGCAACAGGAGCAAACTTCGGATTAGGCCCAACCCTGACAAACTCTCCATTCAAGCACTCCTGTAGATAACTAAAAAGGAATGGTGAGACGACGATAGAAGATATGAACAGTCTAGCAAACACATGTTTTGGTTTGTTTATACAAGGACCGTGAGAATCTGAATGTGTAACAGGATTTTTTTTCCTGTTGAAACACGGCTGAAGTATTTTGAAGCTGTAGAAATAGAATTATTATTAATACCTCGTCTCAAAATAAATCAACTTCTAGAATAGAGACATAAATATATTTTCATAATCTACTTATTTAGTGTCCTAAGTAACTATGAATTTGGTCAACATAAAGATAGTTTGCGTGATTAGAGTTGATATATTTTGGGACGGAGGAGAGTAGTAGTTGCTTCAGCGAAGAAGAAGAGAGGGAGGGAAGGATGGAAATGATACCGGGAGGTGTCCGCGGACGGTAAGGTTTGGGGCCGGCGGGGTCTCCTCGACGACGGGGGCGAAGTTGCCGGAGAGCCAGTGGAGCGGCTTGGTCTTGTCGTGGCCGAGGCGCACGGCGAGGGACTCGAGCAGGTCGAGCGCCCAGGAGGCGAGACCCTTACGCGGGCGCGGCGCTGGAACCACCACGAAGCCGTCGTTTCGGTGGCTATCCATGTCCGGCTGCTCCGCCTCCGTCCCCATGGCTGCGGGTTGCGGTTGCGGCGAGATGACTTGTAGCGAAGGGACGAGATGGAAGGGGAGTGGCAGAAGATTCTGCGAATGGGCCGGCCGGAACCACCTCGTGTCCTACTCCACTCCACTCGTCGTCTTCTGTCCTCAACGCCACTCGTCGGACGTAGCCTCGTGTCCACCAATCCACTCGTCTTGTACTCTTGTCTTGTAGTTCCCAGAACAGACACAACTCCTCGGGAACCCGCTCATAACTAGAGATGCTAAAAGATACCTAAAATCTAAATACTCAACAGGTTTAACTGATATATAGACGGGCATAAGATTATTTTTATATCCATAGATATATTGATAGGCAACAACCTCTACCAATTGGGTAGATGGGTATAGGTAGAAGTATGAATGAGTACTACCCATACTTGTATATATATGGGTAAAATATACTTATATTATACTGATATTATTATCGAATAAAGTTCATCATAGTTAAAATAAATGAAAGGGAAATGTGCTTTTGGGTCATTTCTATAATGTTTTGGTGATTAAGTGTCCACCACATATTCTTTAAGTCCTAATGTGACAAAGATTGAAAAAAGTGCAAATCAAGGCATGAGGCATGTTTCTAGACTTAGTACATTTGTTTTTGAATACTAATGAAGTTATCTAAGTGCTAGAAACAGTAAGAAAAGAAGAAGAAAAGAAATCAAAAAGACTTGGCTCGGTGCAGCCAAAACTCAGCTCGCATACCGGACTGTTCGGTGGTGCACCAGACAGTGTCCGGTGCGCCAGGCTGGTCTCCGGTGAAAAGGCGGTTCTTGGGAAAAGATCAGCGGCGTACGGCTATAATTCACCAGACTGTCCGGTGGTGCACCGGACTGTCCGGTGAGCCAACGGTCGCCAGCGCAACGGTCGGCCGCGCAATCCGCGGGCGACGCGTGGCCCACACCAATGGTCGGCAGGGGGCACCGGACTGTCCGGTGCGCCATCAGGCCCAAAGCTGCAACGGTCGACTGCGCCTTTTTTGGAAGGCAATCGCGCACCGGACAACTACAGTGACTGTCCGGTGGTGCACCGGACTGTCCGATGCACCACATGACAGAAGGCAAGATCAGCCTTCCAAGATTGTCTTCAACGGCTCCTAGCTGCCTTAGGGCTATAAAAGGGACCCCTAGGCACATGGAGGAGTCACCCAAGCATTCACTAAGTATTCTAAGGCATCCAGACTCTGCTCCCGCGCATTCGCTTTGTTGTGTTAGAGATTTGAGCTCCATTCGAGTCAAGAACTCCCTGTGTGTCATTTGAGCTCAAGTCTTCACTTGTGTGCGTGAGTGTGCTGCGTTTTTGAGTCTTGTGTGTGTTGCTCTTCCCAACCTTACTCTTGTGTGTTCTTTGTGATCAATATTGTAAGGGCGAGAGGCTCCAACTTGTGGAGATTCCTCGCAAACGGGAAAAAACTAAGGAAGAAAAGTCGTGGTATTCAAGTTGATCATTGGATCACTTGAAAGGGGTTGAGTGCAACTCTCGTCCATTGGGACGCCACAACGTGAAAGTAGACAAGTGTTACTTGGCCGAACCACGGGATAAAATCGCGTGTCTCTTGTGATTGCTTTCTCTGTGATTGTTTTGTCCACAAGAACTCGCTTCTCAACTACTTAGTCGCACTAACACTTCTATAACTAAGTTTTGTGGCTATTTAGTGTTGAATTTTACAGGATCACCTATTCACCCCCCTCTAGGTGCTCTCAATAAAACCTTTCTTCGGCTATAGTTTATTTAAGTATCAAGTTATGTAATCATATGGCTTGTTGTATTTCAGGTTAAACTTATTTTTATGCATTTATTTGACATTTTTTAGTGATCGGAATATTAGAATTTGAGACTGAAAGGGAAATAGGGTCAAACCTTTTCCTATATGAATTTTGGTAGTTGAATTGCCCAACACAAATTATTGGACTAACTAGTTTGCTCTAGAAAATATTGTCGGGTACCATAATTAGGGGTACTCCCGATAGTCCTAAAACATGGCTGGAGAACATCTTTAAAAAAGACTGGTAAGCACAGATCAGAGTTAAAAACCTCGTCTACCAAGGGATGCAATCCCGTCTTACCCGAGCCCAGCCTCGGGCAGCAGCAGTAGTCCTGTACAAATTCATGGCTCGCCCGAGGGTCCCCTCAGGCAGTGGGCGCACCCCCCGACTCGCCCGAGGTAAAGCTCGGGCAAACTTTGTCGTATAGCGACCTCGGCCAAACCACCTTGCCGCCGACCGCATCACGTGCGTATTTAATGCGAGGATCGCCTGACACCTTATCCTGACACATGCGCCTCAGTTGGCAAGGTCGAAATGACCGCAGTCACTTTCCCCTTTCACTGATCGTTCTGACAGGATGACAACATTATTCACCCCGTTCCCACCACTGTGCCAACCACCAAGGTAAGACTAACAACAGTAAGTCACCGCCTCTCCCGAGTTCAGCCTCGGGCACCACAGGGAGCTCCACCTCGCCCACCCCAGCCTCAGCCTTGGGAGGAGTCGTCACTACGTCTGACCCAGGCCTCGGCCCTAGCTTCGGCCTCGGGAGGAGGTCTCTGCCTCGCTCGACCTAGGCCCCAGCCTCAGCCTCAGTCTCGGGAGGAGTCACCACCTCGCCCGAGACGGCCTCGGACCGACTACGTGAGCGGGGAAAATGACATTATCCTACCCCTAGCTAGCCACCTTAGGCTACGAAGGAACAAGACCGGTGTCACATCAAATTACACCAGTAACAGGTAATGATGATCCCCGGCATGCGCTCATGACGTCGACTATCCTCAAGCTCTCTACGAAATCAAAGGAACGTCAGCAGGACCTAGGGCTGCACCGCCAGCCACGCTTCTATAGGGCTCAAGCACTTCTCCGTCGGCCATGTTAGCACTTAGCTACACCCCCACATGTATAGCCGGGTCACCTCCTTGTGCCTATAAAAGGAGATGCCCAGGGCCCTCCCAAGGGAGGCAAGTGGAGCTCACCCTTATGACTCGCGCAACACCAACAAAGAACTCTTCATTGCAACCTTCACTCCACAACACTAGATCTCTCAAGAGACCTAGGACCTGTTCCCTCTCTCGCGAAGCTTGTAACCCCTACTACAAGCACCCCGGTGCAAGATAATATAAGCCTCATCCCCCCTCTACTGGAAGTAGGGCCTTCTTAGCCCAAAACAGGATAAACCTTGTGTTTCATCTTGCATCAATCCATCCGGGCAGGGACACGCAACATAAAATTCACTAGTCGGTTCGGTTGAGGGGCCCCCAGGTCCGAAACACCGACAGTTGGTGCGCCAGGTAGGGGGTCGCTGCGTGGTGACAAATACTTTCCCGTTAAAGTTCTAGATGGACAATCTTCAGTAGCCTCTTCAGCCCAGGACGGTGCTCCGCTTTGGGAGTCTCGAGTTCATGTCCCCTGACGGCAGCTATGACATGATACTCCTCCCACCGCAGCACGATAGCAATGACGGTCGTCGGCTCGCTCGGCGGGGGCAAAACCGACGACGATCTCACCCCAGGGCGGAAGAAGAACACTCGGGTCAACCCCGCCACCCTCCTCGCCGAAGGAGACGAAGACGGGGCAACCATGGCCAGGCAAGAGGCAGCACCTCGTCGGTTGTCGGGCCAGAGCAAGTTGACGGCACCGGCACCCCTGCGGGGGACATGTCGGGCGTTGGCCTCGCACCTGGGACAACGACGGGCGTCACTTCCCGACAACATGTCAACCCCAGGCGGACTGATGACACCGACACCCTTGCGAGAGACTTGTCGGTCATTAGTCTCGCGCCTGAGACAGCGACACGTTTCGTCTCCACTACAACTTCACCACCGTCCACCAGCCAGGAGGTACCATCGGTTTTCCATCCTGTTCTTTTTAGATTCAGCTTTGATTCGCCAGGCGACCCTGCTTCGGCATACGCTTCGGTAAGGACATATCCTAACCTCCAGGGGTACCATATGTGGTCAACTTGGGACCGACTGACGGTCGCCTCTTCCTTCGAACCCACGGATCCCAAGGAAGAGGACAACTCCGACTTTGGTATGGACTTCACCGGACTCCGTGATCCCAGAGCCATGCGAGACTTCATGTCCGCATGCGACCACTGCCTCTCCGGTGACTCTGACGATGGCCACGGCCTCGACGACGAGGATTACGACCCGACTCGCGAGTGCTTCCATATCGATCAGGAGGATCACGACGGAGACAACCACCTCGGCATGCCAAGAAATAACGACGCCCCTGCACCTGCGTCTCGCGTCAAGATCCCGCGGGAGCTAGCAGAGGCCCAGACCCCTGCGAGGGGTCAGGGCACGCTGCTTGAGCAACTCCGCGAGGTTAAGGCCAAGCTCGACGAAGAAACGAAGCGACTTATGTAGCTCTGACAAAACCTCGAGCAAGAGTGGGCAGGCCGAACCCCCACCAGAGGAGCGCGTCATCGAGCCCGGGACGTCCAGCACCGTATTATTGATGACGCTAGGGCGGGGCTGCCCCCGACCTTCAACGGGGCCAGCCAGAACCTAGCTGCAGCGGCGATGTTACTCCGAACAATGCCGGAGCCATCCACCATCGAGGGGCGACGTGTCCAGGGCGAACTCAAGGACCTCCTGGAAAACGCCGCAGTCCAACGAGCCGAGAGCTCTGCCTCCCAAAGGCGGGGATGCCCCTCGGAGCATCACAACGAGCCCTCCCGACACGTGCGAGAAGCCTCGGTCCATACCGAGCCCACAGGAGACAGGACCCCTGCGGTCCTGGACCGCCTCGACAACGAGCAACGCCGCCGTGACCGTCGAGCCCGCCTCGAGGAAAGGGTGTGCCGAGGCTATCACCCTAGGCGCAAAGGACGCTACGACAGTGAGGAGGGTCGGAGCCCCTCACCCGAACCACCAGGCCCGCGGGTCTTCAGCCGAGCCATACGACGGGCACCGTTCCCGGCCCGGTTCCGAGCTCCGACCACCTGTGAATCATCTAGGCCCCTTTGGTAATGTTTTGGTAATTAATGACAACTGCTTGTGGACTAACGATTCTTGGAGAAATAAGAATGCAGGGTTGGACCACATAGAACAGGAAATGTTGAAGAATCATACGCATTGGTTGTGGATCAGATGAAGGGAAAGGTATAATATAGGTTTCATTTTTGCCGGTCTTAAGGAGTTTAGAGAAGATACCTGACCGGGTTAGTAGGCTAGATAGCCGTACTATTAAGAGGGGTCAATGACTTAGATCTGTGTAAAACTTAGTGCCTCATAGAGCATCAAGTAGTTACATTTGCATGAGGACTAACAGCGCTTCACATTTCGCGAGTCAAAAGTTCTTTCAAAAGCATGTTTGAAAATTGCGAAGTCATGGACGCGCGGACTGTCCGGGCCTTAGGGGCGGACCGTCCGCGATCCTCCAGAGGGGTCCGAAGTCTGACCATTTGTGTGGATACTTTGTTCTTTTGCACTGCGGACCGTCCGGGCCTTAGGGCCGGACCGTCCGCAGTCATGACCAGAGAGGGGTGGCTTCGGGCCAGTCCCTGAATTATTGGCGGACGGTCCGCAAGTGTCAAACTCGTTTTTGGACAGGGACTGTGTGCTTTTGTAGATTTGTACTATGGACTGTCCGGGGGACCAGTCCGGACAGTACTGTCTCAGGTCTCGGACCGTCCGGGATTTATAGCCGGACGGTCCGCATGTGTTAACCTCTCTTGATCCGAGGCTCGGGTGTTTCAAGCTGCCAGGTCGCGGACGGTCCGACCTTGAAGGGCGGACTATCCGGACCCACCTTTTGAGTCAGCTCTGACATGTTTTCAAACGGTCTTTATAGCCGTTATATGTACGGCGGACCGTCCGGCCCTAGGGCGCGGACGGTCCGCGTGTGCGCAGAACTGCTACCTTTTGCACATAACGGTTGGATTTTGATGGGGGACTATAAATAGAAGGGTAGCTCGTGTGAGAGAGCTCTCTTGGCCATTCCTTGCACACATTGAGCTCATTTGTGATCCTCCAACTCACTCTCTCACACTCTTTGCTTGAGATTGCATTCTAGTGAGAGATTGAGGGTTCCTAGTGCATTTGCATCATTTGGTGATTCTTGAGGCACTAGGTGGTACACCGAGCAAACGTCTTTGGCTTGTTACTCTTGGAGGTTGCCGCCTCCTAGACGGCTCGGGTGATTGTCTCCGTCGAGCTCTCCAAGAAGATTGTGGAGAAGCCACGGTGTTGATTGTGAGGGGTTCGCGCCTACCTCGCCGGAGCGGCAAAGGTGACATTAGTGGAACCGAGGTATTGAGTGATTTCTTGTCCACTTGGCTCAAAGATCAAGTCGTGTCTTGATAGAGGAGCAAGTGAGAGCTTGAAGTCCACCTCAACGTGGATTAGGGGTGATCGGTAAATCACCGATACCACGGGATAAATTTCGGTGTCTATACCTTCTCGCATTACTTATTGCCTTGCAATTGATTAGTGATTTGCTTATTGTTCCTCAAGTATTCAATCTCCGTAGTTGTTTTTCATACATTGTTTACTTATTGTCACTAGAGAAGTTATTCCTCTTGTTGTATTGATTAAATTTATTTAGTATTTTTTGATTTTAAGTCAAAACCGTCTATTCACCCCCCCTCTAGCCGGTGTCCTAGATCCTTCAAGTGGTATCGGAGCCGAGGACTCCATTGTTTGTGGATCTAATCATCCCGGAGTGGGACAAAATGGCTAGTAACAACAATGTGCACATTGGGAAGCCACCACACTTTGATGGAAACAATTATGATTATTGGAAAATAAGAATGTCAATGCATCTTAGAGCAATGGGTGGAAAAATTTGGCCAATTGTCAGAGATGGATTTGTTGTGTTGAAGGAAGATGAACCATCCATTAGTGACAATGAGAATATCCTCACAAATGATCAAGCCATGAATGTCTTTTATGATGCTCTTGATATAAATGAGTTCAATCGTATCAAGAATCTCACAACCGCTCATGAGATTTGGATAAAACTAATGGAAATTCATGAAGGAACTACAATTGTGAAGAGTGCCAAACTATATGTGTGCAAAGGGAAGTTTGAGCAATTTATTATGAAAGAAGATGAGAGTGTATCCGATATGTTTAATCGGTTGAATGAGATAGTAAATGAACTCAAAGGACTTGGTTTTAATGTACCGGATGTGGATTTCACACACAAGTTCCTTAGATCACTTCCGGAGAAATATGAGACTATTGTGACAATGCTAGTAAGGAGTGATCTATCTACAACTTCTCCAACTGAAGTATTGGGAGAAATTCTCACTCAAGATATATTTAAGAAGTCACAAGCCGATGCTTTAAGTTTGGCAAAGAAGGTGAAAAATGAATCTATTGCTCTCAAAGCCAAGGCCTCAAAGGCAATTGAAAAGGAAGATAGCAATGATGAAGAAAATGAAAGTGAGAGTGATGGTGACATGGCTTTATTTGTAAGGAAATTCAATAAATTCATGAAGATGAAGAGAGGTCAACCTAGAAGAGGTCAAACATCTAGAAGAAATGCTTTCAATGATAGAAAGTGCTTTGAGTGTGGGGAACCCGGTCACATTGCCATAAATTGCCCAAGCAAGAAGAAGAAGGGCAAAGATGAAAGTGACAAAAAGAAAAAGAAATACTATAACAAGAAGAAAGATGGCAAAGCTTACTTAGTTGAATGGGACTCGGATGATAGCTCGGATGGTGATGATGATGACACCTCATCCAAGCTTAATGCCGGAATTGCCATCAAGGAAGCTCCCTCACTCTTCTCATCCCCCCATTGTCTCATGGCAAAGGGAGATGCTAAGGTAAAAATCATCACCGATTTAAATGATATAAAAGATGATGATGATATCAATGATGTTGATGATGATGGCTATTCATATGATGATCTTGTTAGAATGTTAGGTGAGGCCGATGACTACATGCACAAAGAAAAAGAAAAATTTAAGACCTTGAAGGAATTGTATAAAAACCTCCAAGTGTCTTTTGAGGAGCTCAAGACCTCTCACAATGACCTAAAAGAAAATTGTGAGAAGCTTGCGGATGCTCAAAAATCATCTATTGTGCATGAAGTTGAGGTGGTCACTAAGGATGTTGGAGTCACTTGTGACTTACTTGATAGTCTTACAAGTGAACCACTACCTACTAACTCTATTTGTGATAAATGCAAAATTTCTCTCAATGATAACATTGCTCTTGATGAATCAAAAATTATTGTTGAGAATGAAGTGTTAGTAGATAGAATAAACACTCTAACTCATGACCTAGAAAAGGCCTATGGTGGTAAGGCTAAATTGGATTTTATATTGGGAAGTCAACGATGCTCTCTTAACCGTGAAGGTCTTGGATATGTTCCCAAGAAAGGAAAGAATGCTTTTGTAAAGCAAAAGACATTGTTTGTGAAAGAATGTGACAAAGTGTGTCACAAGTGTCACAAAAAGGGACATGTTAAGAAAAATTGTCCCAAGTTCAAAAATGTATCCTCCACTTGTTTTGAGCATTGTTATGTTCTTTCTCATAATGCAAAAGGTGTTCATGCTAAATTTGTTGGTACTTCAATTGTTGGAAACAAAAAGAAAGCTATTTGGGTGCCAAAGACCTTGGTCACTAACATCCGAGGACCCAAGCAAGTTTGGGTACCTAAAAGAGATTGATTTCCTTTTGTAGGTAAACTACAAGGCGGGAGGGAATCATTGGGTGTTGGATAGTGGATGTACTCAACACATGACCGGGGATATGAGAATGTTTACCCAAATGAGTGAGGAAGATTGCTCAAATTATGATAGTATCACATTTGGAGATAATCGTAAAGGAAAGGTTAAAGGTTTGGGTAAAATTGCTATCTCAAATGATCATTCTATATCAAATGTGCTATTGGTTGAGTCTTTGAATTTTAATTTACTTTCCGTAGCTCAATTATGTGATTTAGGATTTTGTTGCAATTTCACGGTTGAAGATGTTATTATCTCTAGTGTTGATGGTAGCAATCTTAAATTTAAAGGTTTTAGACATGAAAATCTTTATCTTGTTGATTTCTCATCTAATGAGGCAAAGCTCACAACTTGCCTATTTTCAAAAGCTTCACTAGGTTGGTTATGGCATAGAAGACTTGGTCATGTTGGGATGAAGCAACTCAATCGGTTAACCAAGCATGACTTAGTTCGAGGCTTAAAAGATGTGAAATTTGAAAAGAACAAATTGTGTAGCTCTTGTCAAGCCGGTAAGCAAGTGGCAAACACTCATCCAAATAAAAGTCAAATGTCCACTCATCGACCTTTGGAATTACTTCACATGGATTTATTTGGGCCCACATCTTTTGTAAGTATTGGTGGTAATTCTTATTGTCTAGTGATTGTGGATGATTATTCAAGATTTACTTGGGTTTATTTTCTACGAGACAAATCCAATGTGTTTGAAACATTCAAGTCATTTGCTATATTGGCTCAAAATCAATTTGATTTCGACATCAAAAAGGTTAGAAGTGATAATGGGTCGGAATTCAAAAATGCAAGAATTGATCAATATTGTGATGACAAGGGTATCAAACATGAATTCTCTTCCAAATATACCCCGGAACAAAACGGTATTGTTGAAAGAAAGAATAGAACTCTTATTGATATGGCTAGGTCTATGTTAGCGGAATATAGTATATCGGATTCTTATTGGGCCGAGGCAATAAATACCGCTTGTCATTCATCAAATAGACTATATTGTCACAAGCTCTTGAAGAAAACTCCATATGAATTGCTCATCGGTAGAAAGCCAAATATCTCATATTTTAGGGTATTCGGTTGCAAATGTTATATTTTGAGAAAGGGAAGCCGGCTTTCTAAATTTGAGAAGAAATGTGATGAGGGTTTTCTTCTTGGATATTCATCAAATAGTAAGGCTTATAGAGTCTTCAACAAAACTCATGGTATTATTGAGGAAGCATATGATGTTGAATTCGATGAAACAAATGGGTCTCAAGATGAGAGTGATAATCTCGATGATGTTGGGGGAACTCAATTGATAAATGCAATGAAAACAATGGCCATTGGTGAAATAAAACCAAAGGAAGATGATGATGAAAATAGTGTGGTTGTCATTCCTTCATCCTCAACTCTAAATGAGGAAGATCACCAAAGCCAACAACTCAATGAAACCATGGATACTCATGATCAAGGTACTTCAAGACCTTCGGTTTCTCCTAATGCTTCAACAAGCAATTATCAAACGGTATCAAGAATTTATCATTCCATTGTGAAGGATCACCCGGTTGATCAAATTGTGGGTGATATTAGTAAGGGTGTTCAAACTCGCTCTCGCATAGCTTCGTTTTGTGAACATTTCTCTTTTGTATCTTGTATGGAACCTAACCGTGTAGATGAAGCTCTACTTGATGTCGATTGGGTGAATGCAATGCATGAATAATTAAATAACTTCGCTCGAAATGAAGTTTGGGAGCTTGTTGAGAGACCAAAGAACCACAATGTTATTGGTACAAAATGGGTGTTTCGCAACAAGCACAATGAAGATGGTATAGTAGTAAGAAACAATGCAAGATTAGTTGCACAAGGATATACTCAAATTGAAGGATTGGATTTTGGGGAGATATTTGCTCCCGTAGCAAGATTAGAAGCAATCCAGATTCTACTTGCTTATGCTTGTGCACATAATATCAAGCTCTACCAAATGGATGTAAAGAGTGCCTTCCTAAATGGTAAGATTAGTGAACTAGTGTATGTTGAACAACCTCCCGGTTTTGAGGACCCCAAAAGACCTAACCATGTGTTCAAGCTTTCTAAAGCTCTCTATGGGCTTAAGCAAGCTCCACGCGCTTGGTATGAAAGGCTTAGGGATTTCTTGCTTTCCAAAGACTTCAAAATTGGGAAGGTTGACACTACTCTATTCACTAAAAGAATTGGCAAAGACTTATTTGTTTGTCAAATCTACGTTGATGATATTATTTTTGGATCTACTAATGAATTATTTTGTGAAGAGTTCGGAAAAATGATGTCAAAAGAATTTGAAATGTCTATGATAGGAGAATTGAGCTTCTTTCTTGGCCTTCAAATCAAACAATTGAAAGATGGAATTTTTATAAGTCAATCAAAATATTTGAAGGACATGCTCAAGAAGTTTGGTTTAGAAAATGCTAAGCCTATCAAGACTCCAATGGCAACAAATGGTCATCTAGACTTAGATGAAGGAGGTACTATGGTTGATCAAAAACTTTATCGTTCAATAATTGGTAGTTTACTTTATATTACCGCATCTAGGCCCGATGTTATGTTTAGTGTATGCATGTGTGCTCGATTTCAAGCTTCACCTAGAGAGATTCACTTGAAGGCCGCTAAAAGAATTCTAAGATATTCGAAGTATACTCCCAATATTGGTCTATGGTATCCCAAAGGTGCTCACTTTGAATTAATTGGATATTCGGATTCGGACTATGCGGGGTGCAAAGTTGATAGAAAAAGCACCTCTGGTTGTTGTCAATTTCTTGGTAGATCTCTTGTTTCATGGTCTTCTAAGAAACAAAATTCGGTTGCTCTATCTACCGCCGAGGCGGAATATATATCGGCCGGAAATTGTTGTGCTCAACTATTATGGATGAAACAAACCTTATTGGATTATGGAATTATTTTCAAGAATGTGCCTCTTATGTGTGATAATGAGAGCGCGGTAAAATTGGCTACCAATCCGGTCCAACACTCAAGAACTAAGCATATTGATATACGGCATCACTTCTTAAGGGATCATGTTGGCAAGGGAGATATCTCTATTTATTCCATTGGCACGGATGATCAATTAGCAGACATTTTTACAAAGCCTCTGGATGAAACAAGATTTTGTTCTCTAAGAAGTGAAATGAATGTGATCGATCTCTCAAATGTGGCTTGAAGTTGATCACACATGCGTCGTATTGCATCTCGGGTCTAAATATGCTCTTTATGCTATTTATTTGGTATTATTGGTACATTTTTCATTTCAAATTTCTCTAGATAGTTTAATTCAAAAATTTTGCATTACTCAATTACATAATATGTATATGCATGCATGCTAACTCTTGAATTGGTCGAAATGTCCATATATAAGCACCAATTCGGATTCGAAATTCAAAATCAGAAAGTGGACAGCAACTGGAAAACTGAGTATCAGGCCGCGGACCGTCCGCCCGTGGACCGCGGACCGTCCGCAGCATCAGGAACTGGACAGTCCGATCAACCTCGCAGACCGTCTGAACTCATCAGGGCGCGGACCGTCCGCCGCCCCAGCGCGGACCGTCCGCGACAGGGCAGTAAAATTGGACAGAGGCCGCAGACTTGTCATTTGTGCTCATTCGCCCTTTCTCTCTTGCTCTCCCCTCGCCAAATACTCTCCTGTGTCAAGTGTGCGCGGACGGTGAAGTGAAGTTGCGCACGGACAGTCCGACAGCTTGTGGCAACATTCCATCAACATGTCTTCATCACGGTATCTTCAAATCTTGTGGATTTCATCAAATCTCTTCAATTTTGAGATTATTTGAGTTTCCTCTCTGATCTGAAATTGAGCAGTAGTTTTCAAAATCTGATTGGTGGGGTTGTTAGTTCTCCTCAATGTGAATGCTATGCAAAATTTTGAACTCGTTTGGATGAGTATTCTCTGCAAAATCATCAAATTCAACATTTGTGGCGTCTAGGGTTCTTTGGAGTCACCCCTGGTCGGTCGCGGACTGTCCGCCTGGTGGATGCGAACCGTCCGGGCCTCTGGCGCGGACTGTCCGGCCCCCTAGCGCGGACCGTCCGGACCCTGGCAGAGCATTACAATTACATTCCTTTTATAGTGGTGATTGGTATCAATTATTTATATATGGATGTCTGTCACATTGTTGCAGTGGTTTTGGTGGTCTCCGCAAGAAACTTGCAGGTCGCTTTAAATCAAAGCGCCCTCGTGGCAATGATGATGACTATACACCATCCACTGATTCAGAGGCCCAATCCTCAGCTGGGGGCACTGAATCCATGGATGCTGAAGATTTTCCTCATGTTCATCCCGATTATCCCATTGATACCCAAGGATGGACATTTCCTAAGCGGAGGTTTTCTATGGCTGAGTACTGCTCTAGACGGACTGTGAACCAGTACACTCTGCCATCTGACACTAATATCCAGTTTTTCCACACTCAGCTGCAGTTTGATGTCTTTTGGGGCACCTTGGTGGATACAAATTTTCATAAGCATCAGGTGATTGATTGGTCCTTCTTGCTAAGTCAACCAGTCATGGAGGGTCTGATCCCTAAGTTTGAAACATGTGGACTATATCAGTTTATGGGGCAACGCACAGATTTCAATGAAATGGCTGTTAAGCAATTCCTGGCTACCTCGGAGATTGATATTGAAGAACAATCTATCACCTGGATGACTGGCTTCAAGCGCTATTCTGCTTCTTTTGCTGACTTTGCCACTGCAAACAGTCTAGATTATGGCATCATTTCTGCTGGGCTGGATCTTTATACTGAAGATAATTTTGAGGATTTTGTGCAATTTTATGAGCCAGCCAGGCTCGGAATACCCAGGAGGTTTGGAGAGACAGCAGGACTCAGACATCATCCTGCTGTAATCAACAAGATTGCTAGAGTCACCATTCTTCCTAAGAGTGGTGATAAGAGTAAAATAAGAGATAAGTTCTGGAATATCATCCAGCACATCATGAATGGTGAAGTCATGAATATTGTTCTTTTCATGATGAGACAGCTTAATGATTTGAAAATGGATAAGAATCAAAATTTAGCATATGCTCCTTACATTATGGCTCTCATCAAATCCAAGACAAGATTTGAGGGCCCATGCGAGATTGTTCACACACCATTCAGACCTTTTAAGAATGAGATAGGGTTTCTCACCAGACCACTCACTCCCTTCCCAGATGATGAGGAAGACCCTGGCTATGAGGGTGGAGCAGCTCCTAATGTTGAGGGAGAGCAGATGCCTCCTCCTCCACCTCCTCCTCAGCCTCAGCAATATTGGGAGCCTGCTCCAGGATACTTTGATCCTTATTTTCACAATATGCAGCAGGGGCTTGAGACTCATATTGATACTCGCTTTGAGGGCCTGATGACACATGTGGATCACCGTCTCGATGACATGCAGTCTCGGTTTGACAGTAACTGGGATGCGCTCAACTCTGAGTTTTCTGAGTTTCGTGATCAAATTCACACTAATGTCACTGATCCCATCATGACCAGGCTGAATAATATGCAACAGAGTTTTCAAGATAACATGGGTGCTCTCTCCAGTCAATTTGACAATCTCTCTACAAATGACAACATGCATGATATCAGTCAGAGGCAGCAGTAGCTCCAGCAGGATTTTGGCCAGTTCTCCTCCCTGTTTGACACTTTCAGCACTCACTACTACAACATGCATCCTCCGCCTAGTGATCAGTGAGGCCTCTCCTTTATGGAAATTGATGCCAAAGGGGGAGAGAAGTGATGAGAAGAGAAGAGAAGTTGTCTGGTGTCTCCTCAGGGGGAGTTGGTGGTTCTATGTGGACATTAAGACCATGCATATGCATTTTACCTTTTCATGCCGCTTGCATTAGTTTATGTCTTACGCATTTGGAACTGGTTTGATCTGTTAACTCTATGTCGTATGTCTGTGGACTATTATCTATAATATTCTGTGGGATGAACTATGTTTTAGTTCAAATTACTCTGTGTGTGGTTAATCGAGGTGTGATTATAATTGCTGCGCTCACTCTACGGACCATCTCTTGTATGCCTCGATAACCATGATTGTAGGAAAGTCTCCATCAAACTCCAATATATTATGTGTGTTATATCTTCAGCTTCAAATAATCCTGCACACACTTAGGGGGAGCCTTTCTTACATACTGAGTTTTTTTTATTGGGATTTATCTATCTCTCGGACAGAACTTCAAATCAAGATAAGTCCTATGAAACTCATCTCCAAGATCTATCTTATACCTTAGGTATGAGAGAGATTTGGAAAAACTAAACTTCTCTTTAATATACTATGTGGTGTTGTCATCAATTACCAAAAAGGGGGAGATTGTGAATCATCTAGGCCCCTTTGGTAATGTTTTGGTAATTAATGACAACTGCTTGTGGACTAACGATTCTTGGAGAAATAAGAATGCAGGGTTGGACCACATAGAACAGGAAATGTTGAAGAATCATACGCATTGGTTGTGGATCAGATGAAGGGAAAGGTATAATATAGGTTTCATTTTTGCCGGTCTTAAGGAGTTTAGAGAAGATACCTGACCGGGTTAGTAGGCTAGATAGCCGTACTATTAAGAGGGGTCAATGACTTAGATCTGTGTAAAACTTAGTGCCTCATAGAGCATCAAGTAGTTACATTTGCATGAGGACTAACAGCGCTTCACATTTCGCGAGTCAAAAGTTCTTTCAAAAGCATGTTTGAAAATTGCGAAGTCATGGACGCGCGGACTGTCCGGGCCTTAGGGGCGGACCATCCGCGATCCTCCAGAGGGGTCCGAAGTTTGACCATTTGTGTGGATACTTTGTTCTTTTGCACTGCGGACCGTCCGGGCCTTAGGGCCGGACCGTCCGCAGTCATGACCAGAGAGGGGTGGCTTCGGGCCAGTCCCTGAATTATAGGCGGACGGTCCGGCTGTGATAGGCGGACGGTCCGCAAGTGTCAAACTCGTTTTTGGACAGGGACTGTGTGCTTTTGTAGATTTGTACTACGGACTGTCTGGGGGACCAGTCCGGACAGTACTGTCTCAGGTCTCGGACCGTCCGGGATTTATAGCCGGACGGTCCGCGTGTGTTAACCTCTCTTGATCCGAGGCTCGGGTGTTTCAAGCTGCCAGGTCGCGGACGGTCCGACCTTGAAGGGCGGACTGTCCGGACCCACCTTTTGAGTCAGCTCTAACATGTTTTCAAACGGTCTTTATAGCCGTTATATGTACGGCGGACCGTCCGGCCCTAGGGCGCGGACGGTCCGCGTGTGCGCAGAACTGCTACCTTTTGCACATAACGGTTGGATTTTGATGGGGGACTATAAATAGAAGGGTAGCTCGTGTGAGAGAGTTCTCTTGGCCATTCCTTGCACACATTGAGCTCATTTGTGATCCTCCAACTCACTCTCTCACACTCTTTGCTTGAGATTGCATTCTAGTGAGAGATTGAGGGTTCCTAGTGCATTTGCATCATTTGGTGATTCTTGAGGCACTAGGTGGTACACCGAGCAAACGTCTTTGGCTTGTTACTCTTGGAGGTTGCCGCCTCCTAGACGGCTCGAGTGATTGTCTCCGTCGAGCTCTCCAAGAAGATTGTGGAGAAGCCGCGGTGTTGATTGTGAGGGGTTCGCGCCTACCTCGCCGGAGCGGCAAAGGTGACATTAGTGGAACCGAGGTATTGAGTGATTTCTTGTCCACTTGGCTCAAAGATCAAGTCGTGTCTTGATAGAGGAGCAAGTGAGAGCTTGAAGTCCACCTCAACGTGGATTAGGGGTGATCGGCAAATCACCGATACCACGGGATAAATTTCGGTGTCTATACCTTCTCGCATTACTTATTGCCTTGCAATTGATTAGTGATTTGCTTATTGTTCCTCAAGTATTCAATCTCCGTAGTTGTTTTTCATACATTGTTTACTTATTGTCACTAGAGAAGTTATTCCTCTTGTTGTATTGATTAAATTTATTTAGTATTTTTTGATTTTAAGTCAAAACCGTCTATTCACCCCCCCTCTAGCCGGTGTCCTAGATCCTTCACCACCATCACCAAATACTCAGGGGAAACGAAGCCGGTGTTATGGATCATGGATTACCGGCTGGCATGCCAGTTGGGAGGGACGGACGACGACAACCTCATCATTCACAACCTCCCCCTCTTCCTCTCCGATGCCGCCTGAGCCTGGCTGGAGCATCTGCCCCCTGCGCAGATCTTCGACTAGGAAGACCTAGTCAGGGCCTTCGCCGGTAATTTCCAAGGTACATACGTGCGCCCGGGGAACTCACGGGATCTCCGGAGCTGCCGGCAACAGCCAGGGGAGTCCCTACGGGAATACATCCAGCGGTTCTCAAAGCAGCGCATTGAGTTGCCAAACATCATCGACTCGGACGTCATCGGAGCATTCCTTGCCGGCACCACTTGCCGGGATCTGGTAAGCAAACTGGGATGCAAAACTCCCACCAAGGAAAGCGAATTGATGGACATAGCCACCAAGTTCGCCTCTGGTCAGGAGGCGGTCGAAGCCATCTTCCGGAAAGACAAGCAGCCTCAGGGGAGGCAGAAGGAAGGCATCCCCGAGGCATTCGTCTAGCGCAGCACAAAGAAGAAAAGCAAGAAGAAGGCGCAAGCAAAACGCAACGCCGTTGAAGCGGATCTCGTCGCTGCTGCCGAACGCAGGAATCCTCGGAGACCTCCCGGAGGGGCCAACGTGTTCGACAAGATGCTCAAGGAGTCGTGCCCCTATCACAAGGGTCCTGTCAAGCACACCCTTGAAGAGTCCAACATGCTCCGGCGTTACTTCAATAGGGCTAGGCCCTCGGTGGAAGATGGCAAGGGCCAAGACAACAACAATAAGGGGGTCGACAAGGAAGAAGAGTTCCCAGAGGTCCACAACTGCTTCATGGTCTACGGTGGGCAAGTGGCGAATACCTCAGCTCGACACTGCAAGCAAGAGCACCGGGAGGTCTGCTCGATGAAGGTAGCAACTCTAGTCTACCTAGACTGGTCCGATAAGCCCATCACCTTCGACCAAGACGACCACCCCGACTACGTACCAAACCCAAGAAGGTACCCGCTCATTGTCGACCCTGTCATCAGCAACGCTAGGCTCTCCAAGGTCCTCATGGACGGAGGCAGCAGCCTCAACATCATCTATGCCGAAACCCTAGGGCTCTTGGGGGTCGATCGGTCCGAGATCTGAGCTGGTGCAGCACCTTTTAATGGGATTGCACCCGGCAAGCGTATCTTGCCCCTTAGGCAGATTGACTTGCCCATCTGCTTCGGAACTCCCTCGAACTTTTGAAAGGAAACCCTCACTTTCGAGGTAGTCGGGTTCCGAGGGACCTATCACACGGTGTTGGGAAGACCATGCTATGCCAAGTTCATGGCCGTCCCCAACTACACTTACCTCAAACTCAAGATGTCAGGCCCCAAGGGAGTTATCACCATCGGATCCACGTACCGCCACGCTTACGAGTGTGACGTGGAATGTGTTGAGTACGCCGAAGCCCTCGTCAAGTCCGAGGCCCTCATCGCCGACCTAGATAGTCTCTCCAAGGAGGCGCCCGACCCGAAGCGGCATGCCGACAACTTCGAGCCAGCCGAGGCAGTTAAGTCTGTCTCCCTCGACCCTAGCAATGACGCCGACAAAAAAGTCAAGATCGGCTCCGAGCTCGACCCCAAATAGGAAGCAGTGCTTGTCGACTTTCTCCGCGTAAATGCCAAGATTTTTGTGTGGAGTCCCTCGGATATGCCAGACATACCGAGGAATGTCGCCGAGCACTCACTGGACATCCGAGCCAGTGCCCGACCCGTGAAACAGCACCTGCGTCGTTTTGATGAAGAAAAACGCAGGGCCATAGGCGAGGAGGTCCACAAGCTAATGGCAGCAGGGTTCATCAAAGAGGTATTCCATCTAGAATGGTTAGCTAACCCTGTACTTGTAAAGAAAAAGGGGGAAATGGAGGATGTGTGTAGATTACACTAGGCTGAATAAAGCATGTCCAAAAGTTCCCTACCCTCTACCTCGCATTGATCAAATTGTGGACTCCACTGCTGGGTGTGAAATCTTGTCTTTCCTCGATGCCTACTCAGGCTATCACCAAATCAAGATGAAAGAATCCGACCAGCTCGCGACTTCTTTTATCACACCTTTCGGCATGTATTGTTATACTACTATGCCATTTGGCTTGAGGAATGCAGGTGCTACATACCAAAGGTGCATGAACCACGTGTTCGGAGAGCACATCGGCAGAACAGTCGAGGCTTATGTCGATGACATCGTTGTCAAAACAAGGAAAGCCTCTGACCTTCTCTCCGACCTTGAAGTAACATTCAGGTGCCTGCGAGCAAAGGGCGTAAAACTCAATCCCGAGAAGTGTGTCTTCGGAGTCCCCCGAAGCATGCTACTAGGATTCATCGTCTCCGAACGAGGCATCGAGGCCAACCTGGAGAAAATCGCGGCCATCACCAACATGGGGCCCATCAAAGATTTAAAGGGAGTACAAAGGGTCATGGGATGCCTTGCGGCTCTGAGCCGCTTCATCTCGCGCCTCGGCGAGAAAGGATTACCCTTGTACCGCCTCTTAAGGAAGACCGAACGCTTCACTTGGACTCCCGAGGCCGAAGAAGCCCTCGGTAACCTTAAGGCACTCCTTACTAATGCACCCATCTTGGTGCCCCCCGCTGTGGGAGAAGCCCTCTTGATTTACGTAGTCGCAACCACTCAGGTGGTCAGCGCTGCAGTCGTAGTCGAGAGGCGAGAAGAAGGGCATACGCTGCCCATCTAGAGGCCAGTCTACTTCATCAGCGAGGTGCTATCCGAGACCAAAATCCGCTACCCACAAATCCAGAAGCTACTATATGCAATGATTCTGACACGGCGAAAGATGCGACACTACTTCGAGTCTCATCTGGTGACTGTGGTGTCATCTTTCCCCCTGGGGGAGATCATCCAGTGCCGAGAGGCTTCGGGTAGGATAGCAAAATGGGCAGTGGAACTCATGGGAGAAACACTTTCATTCGCCCCTTGAAAGGCCATAAAATCCCAAGTCTTGGCCGACTTCCTGACCAAATGGACCGACACCCAATTGCCAATAGCTCCGATCCAGGCCGAACTTTGGACCATGTACTTCGATGGGTAGCTTATGAAATCTAGAGCAGGTGCTGGCTTGCTCTTCATCTCACCCCTTAGAGAACGTGTGCGTTATGTGATACGCCTCCATTTTCCGGCATCAAACAACGTGGCCGAATACGAGGCCTTGGTGAATGGGTTGCGCATCACTATCGAGCTAGGGGTTCGGTGCCTCGACGCTCGTGGTGACTTGCAGCTTGTTATTGACCAAGTCATGAAGAACTCTCACTCCATGACCAAAAAATGGAGGCCTACTGTGACAAAGTTCGGCGCTTGGAAGATAAGTTCTATGGGTTGGAACTCAACCACGTTGCTCGACGGTACAACAAGACTGCAGATGAGCTGGCTAAGATAGCCTTGGGACGAACAATAGTTCCCTCGAATGTCTTCTCCAGAGACATATATCAACCATCCGTAAAACTCAACGACGCACCCGAACCCGAAGGGACCTCTGTTGGGGCAAAGGCGAAGATGCCACCCTTCGCTCGATGCCATCGCCAGACTCGCTGCAACTACGGAGACAAGACGACTGGCAGACTCTACCCTTCGTCCCACGCATTGGAAGACGAAGGCCTACGGCGAAGTCGTCCCATCCCGCGGCCTCATCCAACATGGGGGCCCGCGTGTGATCCGGCCCATTATAGCAGGCCCTGCGTGGCCGCTACGCATTACGGGCCTAATTTGTAAAGGCTTCCCTGTAATTACAGTCTGTAACCCTGCTTTATGGGAATATTCCGGGGATAACCTGGGCGCATGAGGGCACATGCGTCCTTAACTCAAGACGCTGGGCACTCAGGCACCTATAAATACCCCCGTACAGTGCCGTAGAGAGGCTGGATCAACAAAGCTATTGCCATCTCGAGTTGAAACCTTGTTTACACTGCTTTTGCTCCCCCGTTGGATTAACTTGCCCAGGAGAGCAAGTTCCAACATTTGGCGCCCACCGTTCGTGATACAAAAACACCACCCACGATGGCACCCAAGAGAACCACCTCGAAGGCTGACGAGGCTGCGAAGGCAGCACTGCTGGCCGAGAAAAAGGGCAAGGCCCTTGTCGACACCACCCACCAAGAGCCCTGCGAAGACGACGCAAACAACAAGAGGCAGCACAACAAACAACCCACTACCGAAGGCAGCCTCTGCACCTGCAGCTCTGGAGGACAACCGCAACTTCCCCCAGGCTTCGCTCCACCAGAGGGCGCGGACGCCACCGAGGACGGCGAAGTCATCGGCGTTTCGGCCGAAGAGCAGCTACAGCTGCGCGCCTTGCGCATCAAGAACCGCAACCTCCAGAAGCAAAAAGAGATCCTCGAGGCCAAGCGCCAACGTGTGTCTGCACAAGCCAAGGTGCGACAGATTATATGCAACGAAGAGCAGAAGGCTCAGGAGCTTGAACAAGAGATCGCGCTCATGCAGAGCGAAGGCCAATTCGGTCTGCAACACGACCCACCCCTCCAACAGCGCGCACAAATCAAAGACCTGCTCATCCCTCAGCGCGGACACGCCATCCCTCATGCCACAGCATTCCAAGGCGTCAACTACCTTGACGAGCGAAGTCCCCTGGCACCTCATCTGCAAGTGACACCATGGCCCGCCAACTTCAGGGCAGGGACCTATCCCAAGTACAATAGCAGCACTGACCCAGCACAGTACATCATGAGCTATCAAGTCACCGTTGTATCATCCGGAGGGGACGACGCCACGATGGCCAAGTCATTCATCATTGCCCTCGAAGGCCTAGCCCTCACCTGGTACACCAGGTTGCCCCCATTGTCCATCGACTCCTAGAGAAGTCTCCGGGACAAATTCTTGCTCAACTTCCAAGGGTACCGCCCCGACACCGACGCCTTGGCTGAACTCTCACTCTGCAAGCAGCTGGAACGAGAGACTTGAAAGTCACCTAGAGGGGGGGGGTGAATAGGTGGAACCTGAAAATTAAAACTTTATCCCCCAACTAGATCCCTTGATTAGTGGTTAGAACAAGATATACAAATATCGGAGAATAGAAACTAAGTTCTTGCTTGAAAAGAGTATTGCTAAATAATGCGGGAGAGATAAATCAATACAACTAATAAGTTATAGAATAACAAAGCAAGAACCGTTAGATGAGAAGAGCACTAGGACAAGATCTTTCTTGCAACGTGTTGCTTTTACTAAATGGGAATTTAACTTGAAGCAACACCAAATGATATTAGCAAATAATGGTGCAAGAAAACTTAGAGCAAGGGAAAACAAACAAATCACAAGCAATAAACACAATGGACACGGGTGATTTGTTTTACCGAGGTTCGGCCCTCGAAGGCCTAGTCCCCGTTGAGGAGTCCACTTAAGGACGGGTCTTTTTCAACCCTTTCCCTCTCTCCCCCGATCACACAAGGATCGGTGAGCTCTTCTTCTTCTCAAGGATCACTCTCGATCCCGCAAGGACCACCACACTCTTTGGTGTCTCTTGCTAGCTTTTACAGGCCTCCAAAACTTTGGAGGAAGTTCAATGGGAGTCAAAACTCCACGCGCAAATAAACACAAAGATGAAGCACACACTATCTCTCGAAGGATCTCACAAGGCACTAGTGCTAAACTCAATTGAGTAGCTCTCTTTTGCTTGCTCTCTCTTTTGTGGCACTTGTGTTGGTTGTAGTGGTCTAAATCTTGTGTATAGGATGGATCAATGAATATATGTGGTTGGGAGGGCTTGAGTATGTCAACTAGATGACTTGGAATGTTGCTTGGACTCCCACACCTTGAAGTGGCCGGTTGGGGTGATATTTATAGCCCTCAACCACCCATATAGCCGTTGGAGAGCATCTGCCAGAAATTGCACTGGCGGACGGTCCGCGGCTAGGGCCCGGACGGTCCGCGACCCTCCAACGGTCGATTCTGACATCTTCAACGAATACTTCTAACAGATGAACGGTTAGATCAACGGCTATTTGCCTCGGTGACACCATGCGGACGGTCCGCTCTTGGTCCCGGACGGTCCGCGCCAGCTCTATAATTCCTTTTGCTCAACCTGTCACCTTCGGCCTTTTTGGTTCTGCACCGACCGGACGGTCCGCGCCTGAGGCCGGACGGTCCACGCGAGGTCTCGGACGGTCCTTCCTTTTCCTCCGGACAGTCCGTAGTGTAGACTTGGATTTTTGCATTGGTTCTGTCCCGAGGGTCATCCTGGTGTTGCGGACGGTCCGCCGCAAGGGCCCGGACGGTCCGCGCTTGGCCTGTTTTTCCAAAAAGCTTCTCCTGTCCGGAATAATCTACGGTATTCCAGACAGTCGATTTAGTATAGTTGTAGATGAACCTTTGACACCTGTAGAACATATAATCTAGAGCAAACTAGTTAGTCCAATTATTTGTGTTGGGCAATTCAACCACCAAAATTAATTAGGAACTAGGTGTAAGCCTAATTCCCTTTCAAGACTCTACGGGAGTATTACCACAAGTTTCTGACCCTCAAGTCACAACTGCCTTCGGTCGATGACCAGATCGCCATCCACTACGCCATCAGTGGCCTTCGTGCTGGCGTCCTTTACAGCCACTGCATCAGGGATCCGCCCAGGAACCTCCAGGAGCTGTATCAGCTGTTCGAAAAATATGCCAGATCCGAAGAGCTTCATCAGCACAAAGTTGAGTCTCAGAGGAAACCCAAAGACCCTCTGCAGTCCAGCCGCACATGGATGAGGCCCTCCAGGCAGACTCCAGTTAGGACAGCCGCAATCAGCAGCAGGTGCACAACATTGCCAACCAGCACCCCGCTGGTGAGGCCCCTCGCCGCCAAGAGTATCCCCTCAGGGCCGTGGAAACGGAACTCGTGGTCGGGGCTGGGGGCGTGCGCAGCAGCCACGCAGATTTTACTGCCTGTTCCACGGCGAAGACTGCGCGCATCCTACAAGAGACTGCCTAGAGACAAAGGCCACCAGAGACAGGATGGCACGAGCGCAACCAGCCGACAACCCTAGAGTTGTCGCGCACACATATCAGCAACCCCCTCAGCCATACAACCACGGCCCCGCTCCGCTTCCACCGCACCACGCATACCAACACCACCAGGAGGTACAAATCGTACCTCCCCCACCCCCACCTCCACACCATCAGCAGCAAAACATCCACCACCCCAACCACCCCCAAGCCCCAAAGCAAGAGGACTTCGCCGATCAGCCGTATCGTGGAGTCATTCATATGATCACTGGGGGGTCCAGCGCCGACTTTGACACAAAGCGGCAGAAGAGGGACCATTACCGCAGCATCAACCACGTCGCTGTCACCAGTCCGGTCGTGAAGACAAAGTGGTCCCATGTGCCATTGACCTTCGACGCCCGAGACGTCGATCTGCGCAGCGCCCCCCACATCGATGCCATGGTCATCAACTGCAGCGTGGCATGCTGGGACCTGCACAAAGTCTTAGTCGACAATGGCAGCCAGGCAGATATCATTTTCCTCCATGCTTTCGATCGCATGGGCATAAGCCACAGCCTGCTCAAGCCATCGGACAACCCCCTGTACGGCTTCGGTGGCAAGGGCACCTTTCCTGTCGGCAAAATAGAGTTACCTCTCTCCTTCGGTGTAGCACCCAATGCCCGAAGTGAGCAAGTCACGTTCAACATCGTCGACATGGTGTACCCGTACAACGCCATAATAGGCCGGGGCTCCATCAACAAGTTTGAGGCAGCTATCCACGGACTTTACCTGTGCATGAAGATCCCAGGTCCGCAAGGCACCATCACAGTCTACGGCAACCAGCAGGTTGCGTGTAACATAGAAAGAGACTTCATCCCCGGACAAAGAAACGTACACTGCCTCACGGCCCAGCGCGAGGTCCCCGGGTCTGCCAGTCCAACCGCCAAAGAACATGAAAAAGCACAGCTGCAGAGCAACGATGGGACCAAGACTGTTCCCCTCGACCAGGCAAAGCCCAAGTAGACGGTTACCATCAGCGAAGACCTCACTTCGCATGACGAGGAGAGACTCCTCTGCTGTCTATCCAAGAATAAAGACGTCTTCGCCTGGTCCTCCCTCGACCTGGTCGGAGTCAGTCGCTCCATCATCGAGCACAGCTTAGGAATCGACCCTTCGGTGAGGCCGAAGAAACAACGGCTGCGTAAGATGTCTGACGAGAAGACGGAAGCCGCCAAGGCCGAGGTGCATCGCCTGCTCGAGGCCAAATTCATCGAGACAATTGCCTACCCCACATGGCTCGCCAACGTAGTGATGGTGCAGAAGAAGAGCGGCAAATGGCGGATGTGCATCGATTTCACCAGTCTTAACAAGGCCTGCCCCAAGGACAACTTCCCGCTGCCTCGGATCGACAAAATCATCGATAGTGCGGCCGGGTGCGAAGTCATGTCACTCCTTGACTGCTTCTCCGGCTACCACCAAATATATATGAAGGAGGAGGACAAGGCAAGCACCAGCTTCATAACACCCTTCGGCACGTATTGCTTCATCAGAATGCCGGAGGGACTTAAGAACGTCGGGTCTACTTTCTCCCGGCTCACCAAAACGGTGCTCGAGAGCCAAGTCGGCAGAAATATATTCACATATGTGGACGACATCGTCGTCGCCAACAGAAGCAAGGAAGACCACCTGGCTGACCTCGCCGAAACGTTTGCGAACATGCGGGACGCATGACTTCGCCTGAACCCCGAAAAGTGCGTCTTTGGTGTTCGCTAGGGGAAAACCTTGGGCTACCTGGTGTCACACCGCGGAATTGAGGCCAATCCAACCAAAATCCAGGCTATCATCAATATGACGCCCCCGCAGTCAGCCAGAGAAGTACAACGACTGACAGGCAGGTTGGCCGCCCTCAACATATTCATCTCCAAGTCCGCAGAGCGAAGCCTCCCTTTCCTCAAAACACTCCACGACGCAAAAGACTTCGCATGGGGACCAGAGCAGGCGGCGGCCTTCGCTTCATTGAAGCAGTACCTGTCGGAATTGGCGATTCTTACAAGCCCCGACCCCTCGCTACCCCTGTTTCTCTATATCGCGGCTTCGCCACATGCGGTCAGCGCAGCACTGGTTCAAGAGCAGACCAGAGAGGGCACGATCAGGCAATGTCCAGTTTATTATGTCTCTGAAGTGCTCACAACATCAAAATGTAATATGACGGAACTGGAAAAGATCGCCTATGCAGTCGTGATGGCCTCGCGCAAATTGCGCCATTATTTCGAGGCATTCAAGGTTCGGGTCACCTCAGATAGAGGACTCAGCGAATTGTTTAGAAATCCGGAGGCATCAGTACAGATTGCTAAATGGGCAGCCAAACTCTCCGGCTACCACATCACATTTGAACCCAGGACAGCCATCAAGTCACAAATCCTGGTAGACTTCGTCGTCGACTGGACTGGGCCAATAACACAGCCGGACCCGTCCATAGAGAAAGTGTGGACAATCCATTGCGACGGCGCATGGTGCCATGCGGGGGCAGGCGCCGCTGCGGTCATTACTTCACCCACCGGGGTCAAGCACAGATACGCAGCACGCCTCATCTTTGCTTTGGAGTCTGATAGGTGCACCAACAACATAGCAGAATACGAGGCTGTCATCCTCGGCCTTCGCAAGCTAAGGGCACTCGGTGTCACCACCTGCATCATCAGAACAGACTCCAAGGTAGTCGCCGGCCAGGTCGAGAAAGACTATGCAGCGAAGTACCCCGCACTCATGCAGTACCTCGCAGCCATCCGCAGCCTCGAAAGACAATTCAAGGGTTTTACGTTGCAGCACGTGGATCGAGCCAAGAATGAGGAGGCTGATGCATTGGCCAAGGCAGCCGCCAGGGGCGAGGCCCTGCCCTCCGACGTATTCTACCACGTCATCGGCACGCCAGCCGTCCTCAGCCCCGAGGGGCTCCAAATAACCAATGACAGCGAGGGCCACCGCATAGTCAACCTCATCATGACCGAAGACTGGCGGGCACCAATAACCCTGTTCCTGCAGGGGTACTATCATCCAACCAACATCAATGAGGCCAAGCGCCTCAAACACCAAAGCCGGGACTTTGCACTGATCGAAGGCCAACTTTACAAGAAGGGGGTCAGTCAATCGATGCTTAAGTGTGTCACCGAGACCGAAGGCATCCAAATTCTGCGCGAAGTCCACAGCGGGACTTGTGGCTCTCACGCAGGGCCTAGGGCCCTAGCTGCAAAGGTGATCCGTCAAGGCTTCTACTGGCCCGCCATGATTTGCGCCACAAATCGGGTCACAAGGTCCTACGAAGCCTGCCAGAAATTTTCTCCACGCTCGGGAAGCCCTTCGCAATTCACGAAGCAAATCGCCCACACGTGGCCTCTTCAGCGCTGGGGCCTGGACATTGTCGGGCCCCTGCCCACGGTGCAGGGGAACCTCAAGTTCACCTTCGTCGCCGTTGAGGATTTTACCAAATGGATTGAGGCGAGGGCTATATCCACGATAACATCGAAGACTGCCCAGAAATTCTTCTGGCAAAATATTGTTTGCCGCTTCAGAGTCCCATTCGAACTCACAGTCGACAATGGCAAGCAATTCGACAGCTAAGACTTCAAGGATTTCTGCTTCTCCATCGGCACGAAGCTTGCCTTCGCCTCAGTGTACCACCCGCAATCCAACGGAGTCGTGGAACGCGCCAACGGTAAAATTTTCACAGCTGTCAAGAAAATGCTCCTCGACGACAAAAAAGGCAAGTGGCCAGACCTGTTACCTGAAGTGGTCTGGGCGCTGAACATGACTGAGTGCAGGGCGACTGGGTTCACCCCTTTTCGCCTTCTATACGGATCGGAGGCTATGACTCCGCAAGAAATAAAACATGGGTCACCACGGACAGTTGCGTCGGCCGTCCCCGACGTAGATGAGCCTACTTCGAAGGACCTCATCGACGGAGACCGCATCTTCGCCCTATAGGCTCTAAACAAATACCAAGCTCAAACAAAAGCATGGTGCGACCACACAGTCATCCCAAGGGAATTCAGCGAAGGAGACCTCGTACTCGTCCGGACAGCTCGGACAGAGTCCCGGGGCAAGTTGGAGCCAAAATGGGAGGGCCCTTTCATCGTCAAGACGAAGGCGTCCCCCAGCGCGTGCAGGCTCACAATGCCATTCGGCGAAGACTTAGAACATTCTTGGAACATTGATAATCTTTGCAAATTTTTTGTTTAACTCCTCAGGGCCACTTCGCCCTTGTAATCTGCAAAACAGTTTTATACCGGCCCGCACTCTTTTCCTCTTTGGGGGTGGTTTTTAATGAGGCGGAGCCATGTAATATACACGCGAAAAATCCCCCGCAAAAATTACGTCGAAAAAGACCGCATCAACGATCTTCGGCATTCGACCAACACAAAAGTCACCGCGAGGGGCAGCTGGCTACCTTCGCGTGCGATAGTCCGCACAAAAGTCGCCTAAGGGTGCAGTCGGACCAGCACAACAAGTGCACAAAAAACGAAGTCTTCTTCAAAAGACTATCCGTGCGAAAGTCGCCTAAGGGTGCAGCCGGACTAGCACAACAAGTGCGCAAAATCGAAGTCTTCTTCAAAAGACCATCCGTGCAAAAGTCGCCTAAGGGTGCAGTCGGACTAGCACAACAAGTGCGCAAAATCGAAGTCTTCTTCAAAAGACCATCCGTGCAAAAGTCGCCTAAGGGTGCAGCCGGACTAGCACAACAAGTGCGCAAAATCGAAGTCCTCTTCAAAAGACCATACGTGCGAAAGTCGCCTAAGGGTGCAGCCGGACTAGCACAACAAGTGCGCAAAATTGAAGTCTTCTTCAAAAAACCATCCGTGCAAAAGTCGCCTAAGGGTGCAGCCGGACTAGCACAACGAGTACAAAAAATCGAAGGCGCATTACATCAGTGCAAAAGTCTACAGGCGCAGCCGGACCGACATAATAAACGTGCTAGACCAAGTGCGCAATGCCCTATGAACATAGCCAGATGCGCGAAGGCACACAGCCTCATCATACAAACTATAGTTACACGCGTACAACGAGGGCATCACACCTTACATTGGTTCAACCTTCGGAATGATTACCATCTCCCTATAGCTAAATAGCATTATCCTCAGCTCCTCACCCTCAAAAAGACTTTGCAACTCCCCCTCACCTATACTCACCCCAACCAGCGAGGACAACAATTCCCGCCTGCCAGCCCTGCCCACACGAAGCCGACCACCATCCAATTCACTCACTCTACGCTTCGCCACTGCCCTTCGCCGCCTACGCCCAACACTCGGACCAGGCAAAACTTCAGCATCCGTAACACGCGGAGAAGCCTCCGCCTCAGCCACATCCAAGGCCGCAAAGTAATCCAAGCCCTCATCTGAAGATTCTTCCGTCCACACAACCGAACTCCCAGAGTCATCAAACTCAGAAAACTTAGACGTAGACTCATCCGATTCATTTCCAGCGACCACGGTCGAAGCCGCCACAAAATTAGCAGTAGCGGTTGCGTGCGCAGGCCCAAAATCCTGAACCTGCGCAGCAACCAAGGTTCAGTAACACAGACAAAATTCCCTAACTACCCCACACCCACTAAGCCACCTGCGAAGACCCAGCCACCGCCATGGGATCCTCTGCTGCTGGCTCCGTCGCTGCCTTCGGGGGATCCTCCGCCATCGGCACAGTGGCTGGCGGCGAGCCTCCACCAGATACAGTAGACGCAGGGGCAGCGTGGGAACCTTCACCGGTTTCCGGGAGCGGCGCCGGGTCGACCTCAGCCTCGGCCACCACCGGGTTGACCTCCACTTCGGGCAGCACGCTGTTCAGATGTCCGAAGTCCTCCACGTCCTCAGCACGCGCCATCTACAACACAGCACACCGATTCAGCAAACCCGCGTATACCCACATTCAACAACACAAAACAAAAAACAAACTTTACCTGATCCCTCGCCCGGTCAGCCCGTTCCCTAACCGCCTCCCGACCGTGGGGGCCCCACATCCGGTCGAAGAGGGCCCCCGCGGCGTCCTTCACCACAGGGTCTTCGACCTTAAAAATCTCGCGCCCAAAGTCTTAATTGGATCGGTCGAAGCCCTCATAGTGACTGCACCCCTCGCGGGACAGCGCATTCATGGCCCCCTCGTAGGTGACGAGGGAGGCAAAGGACATGAAGCCCTCCACGATGGTCGGGAGCGCTAACAATTCCTCTTGCAGCCACTCGAGGAAGCGAAGGCCCGCCTCTCGGTCGGGCACCTCGAAGTCAGCAGTCCGTGCACCTAGCTCGCGGTATGAGTCCACGAGCTGTTTGCGCGTCCGCTCAACTTCTGCGCGCGTAGAGGCCTCGGCCCTCTCCATGCGGGCCTGCAGAGCGTTGAACCGCGCCTCCCATTCCTCGGTGCGCTGGCTGGCGAGACTCTCCTCCGTCCTCGCCAATTTGGCCTCCGCCTGCGCCGTCAACGCCTTGGTGATGGCCTGGTTGGCCTCCCTCCTTTCCTCCACTAGCTGGCGCCAGAGGTCCGTCCTCTCGCCCTCCAGGGCGGCCACCTTCTTCGCCAGCCTGCGGCTTTTGCTCTCCGCAGCCGACTTTTCCCGGACGGCGTCCGCGTGCTGCGCCCGAAGTCTCTCGACTTCGGTAGCCACATCTACCGTAAGGGCACCCGACGCCACACGGTCGGCGAAGTCGGCCGCCTAACAGACACACATGAGACCACAATCACCATGAAAGCGGCACACAACGAAGCCTACCTCAACTTACTTGATTCAGCTGCTGCGTCAGCTGCAGCGACGCCTCCCACAGCCGGCAGGACACAGTGCCTGCTTTGTCCTTGATGGCAGTGGCCGCCGAAACCTCGCCGCCAGCGCTGAAAGCGCCACCCTTCACCCCAAAAACCGCGGTAGACGCCGTGGTTGCCACCGCAGGCGAGACGGCAACAAGTTGCCTTTCGCCCGACCCTGCAACGTATCACCGGTAAAAAAAACTTACCAACGAGATAGTCGTCCACGCTGATATTTGTGCCGAAGTCGGCAATGCGTTTCCCCAGCGAAGGCTGCTCCTGGACCTTCACAGCTCCTTCCGGGGCGGACTTGGTTCCACCAGCGCCGGCCGCCTTCGTGCTCTCCGGCAACTTGCTAGATCCAAGCGCGGTCGGCTTCGCAGTCAGCGAAGGCTGGCTACCGCCGGGGACGGCAGCCTTCACACTCCCCCGCGCTCTCTTCGGCCTAGCCTCAGGGAGCCTGACGACCGCCTGGCGCTTCTGCGCAGCATCCTGGCGATCCTTGTTCATCACTGCCGACACAACAACAGCAATATTCCGTCCGTAAGGAAACACTCTCAAGTCACGAGCCATGCGAGATGTAAAAAAGTCTTCGCCTGCCGCGCGGGGGATATGAACGTTCTTGGGCCATCGACCCCGGTAACCTCCAGCATCCGCGCCGAAGACTCCCGGAGCTCGGGCGAAGACATCCTTCCCCCGGGGGCCGCGCATGTCCCCATCAACTCCATAGCAAAACTATCGGAGACCCCCAGTTTCCCAACCGCAGTACCTAGCTTCCTCTTCTTAGTGGATGGGGCGGCCTCCGGCGCGGGGTCGTCTTCGATCACTGCTGCTGGTTTTTTTCCCCCGGCGGTCAACAACGTCTACCCCAGGATAACCGCCATACGGCAAACCATTCAACTCAAAGACCCTATTTAGGCGGTCGTTGGATCCACGTATGTCCCAGCTCCGCTGGGCCTCCGTCCTCGGCACGTAGCGACCAACAATTCGCACCGCCCCATCCTCCGCCTCACGCACAACCGCGGTAGGATCCCGCCCTCGCACATCCAAAGCAAAAAGCGGACTTCACACTTTCTGCCCACCCAGGGAGGGCATCTCGCGAGGGCATACTTCGCCCAGCGTCCATCCATGCGCCAAGGGCCACACCCCATACCCTATGAATTCCTCAACCAGATCACGCCCGCTACTCCTACGAGCAGCGATCCGAAGGGCCCTTTCATTCTCATCATCCTCCACCACTTCAAATGGCGGGTACGCCACATAATAATGAGAACACATGATGGCAGCAGGGAGCCCAGGGTGATCTTCGACTTCAGCCTCTGAAACATAGAACCAGTAGTCCCACCAGTTGCCCCACTTATTTCGAGCACAGGGGACCAGCTCCACAACTTCCATCGAAGTCTTCCCGGACTTCGGCGTGAAAGTGCATGATCCGAATTGCGCAATATCATGTCCAATTCTTCTATTCTGCCAGTGCAGACAGTAGTGCTTGGCGAAGACTTCCACCGAATGCTGACCGCCATACGACGTTGTTGCCCAGACATACTTTGCTAATGCCACCACGGCGTTCGGTGTCAGCTGATGAACCTGGACTTTGAACTTCTGCAGAACCTCTGACACGAAATGATGCGCAGGCAGACGAAGGCCGGAAATGAAAAATGCCTCAAAGACAACCAATTCACCCTCGGGCTCAGGAATCTCCTCTTCCCCCGGTACACGCCCGACCCCGCCGCCAAAATACCCCAACCGTTGCATATCTTGCACGCGGACCGACGACATCCGCGAAACACCGAATTCCACCGTATCACCCGGTCGCAATTCCGTCGCCGCCACACTGCCCGAGAGATCCTCGGAAGGCGTCTTGGCCGTCGGCGTGGTCACAGCAGACGAGGAGGAAGACGGCATGGCTACGTACTATGAACGGCGGCGCGCGGTCTGCTTCACGCGGGCCAGTTCTCCGGCGAACAGGAGCAAGGAGGGCAGACGAGCAAGCGAGCAGTTTGAACAAGGGAGGTTAGGGTTTTTGCGGCGCATAGAAAGGTAAATTTCAATCCGCGCCGCCCCACCCCCTTTTTATACACAGGGCGCGACGCTTCGGGAAACCTGCAATCCAACAGTGCGGTGTCAATCAACGGTCATGTCAAAAACCCTCGCAGAACCACTTCGAGCGAGGGCAGCGTCTCCATCATCTAGCGACGCCTTCGGCACCAGATGACTTAGTCGAACTGGTCCCTCGGAGGGCAAATGTTGGGGCGAAGGCAAAGACGCCACCCTTCGCTCGATGCCTTCGCTAGACTCGCTGCAACAACGGAGACAAGACGACTGGCAGACTCTACCCTTCGTCCCACGCATCGGAAGACGAAGGCCTACGGCGAAGTCGTCCCATCCCGCGACCTCATCCAACATGGGGGCCCACGTGTGATCCGGCCCATTATAGCAGGCCCTGCGTGGCCGCTACGCATTACGGGCCTAATTTGTAAAGGCTTCCCTATAATTACAGTCTGTAACCCTGCTTTATGGGAATATTCTGGGGATAACCTGGGCGCCTGAGGGCACATGCATCCTTAACTCAAGACGCTGGGCACTCAGGCACCTATAAATACCCCCGTACAGTGCCCTAGAGAGGCTGGATCAATAGAGCTATTGCCATCTCGAGTTGAAACCTTGTTTACACTGCTTTTGCTCCCTCGTTGGATTAATTTGCCCAGGAGAGCAAGTTCCAACAACCTCAGCCTAGCTCGAGGTACCTTCGGCCGCCGAGGGTGAGGCCCTAAGCGTCAAGGTAGAACAGAATGGGTCACACCTGTCCTAAATTGGTAGATCCCGTACCTAGAATATCTCCTCCGAGGAGAGCTGCCCCTCGATAAGGTCAAAGCCCGGTGACTGGCTCGGCACGCCAAATCGTTCGTTTTACTGGGTGATGAAAAAGAGTTGTACCATCGCAGCCCCTCGGGCATTCTCCAACGATGCATCTCCATCACCCAAGGACAAGAGCTATTACATGAAATACACTTGGGGGCTTGCGGTCACCATGCAGCACCTCGGACCCTTGTAGGAAACGCTTTCCGACAAGGCTTCTACTGGCCGACCACGGTGGCCGACGCCACTAGGATTGTACGCTCTTGCCGAGGGTGTCAATTCTACGCGAGACAGACACACTTGCCTGCTCAGGTTCTACAGACAATACCTATCACTTGGCCATTTGTTGTGTGGGGTCTGGACCTCGTCAGTCCCTTGCAGAAGGCACCCGGGGGCTTCACGCACCTGCTGGTCGCCATCGACAAATTCTCCAAGTGGATCGAAGTCCGACCCTTAACCAGCATCAGGTCCGAGCAGGCGGTGGTGTTCTTTACAAATATCATCCACCGCTTCGGGATCCCAAACGCCATCATCACTGACAACGGCACGCAGTTCACAGGGAAAAAGTTCCTAGACTTCTGCGCGGACCACCACATCCGTGTGGACTAGGCCGCCGTAGCTCACTCGATGACAAATGGACAGGTGGAGCGCGCCAATGGCATGATTTTGCAGGGACTAAAACCAAGGATCTACAACGACCTCAACAAGTTTGGCAAGCGGTGGATAAAAGAGCTACCCTCGGTGGTTTGGAGTTTGAGGACAACACCGAGCCGAGCCACGGGTTTCTCGCCGTTTTTTCTGGTCTATGGGGCCGAGGCCATCCTACCCACGGACTTAGAATATGGTTCCCCAAGGGCAAAGGCATACGACGAACAAAACAACCAAACCAGTCGAGAGGATTCATTGGACCAGCTGGAAGAAGCTCGGGACGTAGCCTTACTACACTCCGCATGGTATCAGCAGTCTCTGTGACGCTACCACGCCCGAAGGATTCGGCCCCGAGGCTTCCAAGTTGGAGACTTGGTACTTCGGCTACGACAAGACACCTGAGGGCGCCACAAGCTTACTCCTCCTTGGGAAGGGCCATTCATCATCGCCAAAGTATTGAAGCCCGGGACATACAAGCTGGCCAACGATCAAGGCGAGGTCTACAACAACGCTTGGAACATCGAACAGCTACGTCGCTTTTACCCTTAAATGTTTCAAGCCGTTCATGTATCTCGGTTCCTTTACATGTATAAATAACGTCTAATCATCAAGGGAGGATCAGCCTTGCCTCGGCAAAGACCGACCCTCCCTCGGGGGCTAGAAGGGGGAACCCCCTCTGCGTCAAAATTTTCCTCGGAAAAGTTTTCTACCAAAACGACTTTCGTGCCTTTCGACTATATCGATAACGGAATCCTAAAAATGAACGAGAGAGACCTTGAACGGCAAGGCCGACCGAGCCAAGGGACTCCTACGCCTCCGGGATACGGATACCTCACTCATCACCTTCCATGAGAGGTAACTCACGCTCGGATAAATGATTCCGCTACCGAACAAGTCCTAACGCTCGAAACAAGAGGAAAAAAGCACGGCTTTATACTCAAACACCCAAATGTTCAGGCCTCAAGCAGCCACAGAAAACATACACATACTTAAAATATCTATTCTACACAGGCTTAGGCGTCGACAGGGGGAGGAGCAGCACCCTCGGTGGTGTTCCCACCCGCAGCAGACGAAGCAGCCTCGAACGACGACACGGGCGGAAGGATCTCCACCTCAAAAAAGGAAGCCAGCGCCATGCCTGAACCCTCGGTGACCACATTAAGCCTTTCGGCCTTGGCCAGGGCGGCATCCTCGCCATCAGGTAGGCAGTAGCCCTCGCTGACCCGCTCCAAATCCACATCATAGTGGGAAGCGAGGACGGCAAAGGCCCGCCTAACACCGTGATGCAGCGCTCCATGGAGTCTGCTGCGCACATGGCCGCCCAAGGCCCACAGGCGACTCTGGGGGGAGCTTCCCGAGGGGACATCGTTAAGGCCAAAGGTCCGGCAAAAGGCCGAAATGACCTCGGACATGGCCGTGCGGTCAGCCTCCTTCTGCTCGGCCACCTGGGCAAGCGCCTTGCAGTTCTTAACGAACTCGTTAAGAACCGTCTCGAACCCTGAAAACAGCTAGACAATATTCAGACACGAGGAGAAGAGTTAAGCTAAAGCAAAATCATGAAGCAGGCAAAACATACCTTTGGCCCGGGCACGCTGCTGTGCAGCCATGGCTTGGGCAGACCAGGCCGACCCGACGGCTACGGCCAGGCCCTCTAAAAGGACCCCGACCCGAGCAGTCACCTCGGCTAGCCGCTTCATGACCTCAGCCAGTTGTCCCTTAAGGGTCTCAGCCCAGCTCACGGCCTCGACAGCTTGGCCCCGGAGTTGGTCCCGCTCGCTGGTGACCTGACCAAGCTCTAGCTGCTGCTGTTGCATCTCCTCGGCCTGGGAAGCCACCTGCTCTCGAGCCGACAAAGCTTCCATCCGTGCCGACGCCACCTCTGTCCGTGCCACTGCTGCCTCCGACTTCAGCTCCTCACATAGCAGCCGAAACTGCCTCGGCGCTCTGTTGGGCGAGGTGCTCGTTGGCCTCGGCAAGCACGACCCCCTGCTGCCGCAGCGATTCGCAAATGCTGCTCTCACGGCAGAGAAACAACGACTTAGCAGTACTCATGTTCGCGAGCTCCTAAAAAGAAAAATAGAATATCACAAAGAATGCTCTGACCACACGAGGTATGCGTCTAAATCCTTACCTGGAAGACCCTGGGAACGTCTTGAGAAAGGACTTCTGTGGCCATCCGAAGCGACCTCATCGCTGCCTCACTATAATCACGGAAAGCTTTCTGCAACTTTTCCTCGCCCTCACCATTGAGGGCAAGGAGAGGCTCTGAGGTATCGCGGCCCCAGAACACGAGCGGCTGTCCTCCCCACTCATTGGGATTGAGCTGCATGGGGATGAGGCCGCTGCTCCCCACGACGGGCCAAGGATCTACGCGCCCCGCGACTGAGGCTTCGGGTCCCTCTGCAGCCGACGCATCGGGCCTCTCCTCGGTCAAGGCGACAGGCCTCTGCTCACCAACCTCGGTGACAACGGCCGCCCCCTCCCCATGGTCGAAAATGGGGGAGTCAGGGACGACCAGGACCGAAGGAGCCATGGGCGGAGGCACTTCAGCCATCTCGATGTCGACGGCGGCGAGCGGCTCCGTGGGCGCACCAGCGGCGGCCCCGACAGGAATCGACGTCGGCGTCGGCAACGTGGAAGGCGGGCTCAAGGCCATGGCCACAACAACGGCCTCCTCTAGCACGATGGCCGCTCCGACAGGGGGGTCGTCCTGGGAGGCTTGCCCCATGATAGCTCGTGCCTCCTGGGCCCCCCCCCCCCCGCCGGAGGGCGCCTTGCGTGGAGGCCAACCAACCAGCATGGCGCGCTGTAGCTCTGGCTGAAGAGGCCGGCCCCGTCTTAAGGGCCTTCGTGGGGGGCAGACCAGCCGAGCCCTGCCTCCGCTTCCTGAAAAGAAGAAAAATCAAAATCAAGACACACAGAAAAATGACTGAAACAAGGGTGCTCTCGGATACTTACTCGCTCCGGGGCAGGACCAATCGTGCCTGCGAGGAGATCTCTTGGACCCCGGTCTCTGCAGACGCTGCCGAGGGATGGCCAGTGGCCGGCTTCGACGCCACCTCCGCCTCGGACGCCCGAGGCGCCAAGGGGGCGGCCTGCCTAGGCGCCAAGGGGACAGCCGAGGGAACAACTTCCCGCACGGTTGGCGCAGGCACTTGCTCTCGGGAGGCATGCGGGTCGGCCTGGCCCCCTGAACTCACCCCAATTATCTCGTCCAAGGGGTCAAGTACCCCCTCGGCCCGCCTCCGCTCCTCAGACCGGGACCCTAGTGGTGCCAGCCCACTTGGAGGCTGGTTTGACGACCCCTGGCCCAGCCTCGGATCCGGGCTAAGGCCAAGTCGGGCTGCCATGTCGTCGTCCTCATCGTCATCATCATCGTCATCATCGTCGGGCGTGTCCGGCGATGGCTCCAACGGGAGCCCGTCCCTTTCTTGCCTTCGACGACGCTTCTCCAAGGCTTCCCGAGCCCGCATCCTCTTGCGAGCTCGGGCCTTTTCTGCGTCCTTTTTCTGCTTATCCCTCTCCGCGGCGAACCTACGCGCGGTTCGGCCGCCGCATCCTCCGGGATGGCCGAGAGGTTTTAAAGTTCCTCAACCCCTGGGGACGAACAAAAATCCCAAGGGTAAGGGCTAAAAACGTAAGAAACACGGCACAAAACAGAAGAAGGGTCGGACACTTACCAGGGACACATACCAGTGATCGGGGCGCATCGAGGGCTAGTTAAGAGCGCCAGCGTCCAGCCTCCCTACCGTGCCCGCTACCCATCTGAGGAGGTCGTCGGTGGAGAGGGGGGTCGAGGACATCCGTGAACCCTCCAAATCGACCCCCGGCTTCATTTTCGAAAGTCGCAATCGCCGCTCTACCAATGGGAGCACCCTCCAGCGGTGGATAGCGGCGACGACCCCCGCGGCAGTAAGGCCTTCGGCTTGGAGCTTCTACAGGGCACGGAGAATGGGCTGGAGCTTCTCCTGGTTCTCGCGTGTGGCCCCCAAGCACAAGTTATCGCCGGCGGCGGTCACCACTCGTTGAGAAAATGGCGGTAGCACCCCGTCGTCATTCTGGAGATAGAACCACCGGTTCTACCACCCCTTGTTTGAAGACACAAGGGAGGCCGGGATGTACTGCTGTGCGTGCCCCGACCTCAGCTGGAGAGTGCAGCCACCAGCCCGCACCGCCATATGGACCTTCTTCATGTCCGTTGACGCGGTGAAGAACTCTGCGCAGAAGAGATGGGTCCACAGGTCCCAGTGGGGGTCAATCCCCCAAAACCCCTCGCAAACCGCCACAAAAATGGCCGCCTGCACGATGGAGTTGGGGTTGAAGTTGTGAAGCTCCACCCCGTAGTAGTGCGGGAGCGCCCGCATGAAGCGGCTTGCTGGCATCCCAAACCCCCACTTGTGAAAAGGGGTGAAGCTGACCACGTACCCCGGCGGCGGAGTCGGGTCGGCCTCGCTCCTGGGGGCCAACCACTCAGGCTGCGACTCGCCGGAGAGAGGACGGAGCAGACCCTCGGCAACGAGGGCCTGTAGATCCTCCGCAGTGACGGTGGAGAAGGGCCACGGGTCGCGCGACGGAATAACGGTCGGCTTGTCAGCCATTGCCGAGCGGAAGCAGTGGAAGTGGAAGGGATGAGGTGCGCGGTTTTCTCTTCTCTCTTTCTACTCTCTCAGGTTGCGAAAGCAAAGGCAGAAGGCAAGAACAGAAGCGCAAATGGCACGGTAAAGAACCACTGCCGGTCCCCCTCCCAGGTATATAAAGGCCCGGGCAGAATCCGCCCAAAACTTTGCCCGAGCCCCTCAAAAATTTTAAATTTGAAATCAAAACGGTTTTTCTGTTCCTCGAATGACTCGCGCACGCGCAACGGATACCCCGCGAGTCGTCCGTCCCGTCGCATTAACTCTCTGGTAGGACACATGTCACCCCTAGCAGGAGAGTGGGCACCGTTTTGCCTCCATCATCATGATAGCCTCAAAAATGTGCGCTACACTGTTTTAGTTTATATCCTTTTTTCCTCTCCTCTCTTTCTCTCTCTCTCTCCGCAGGGATCGGGAAAGGAGATATTTCGAAAGAATCCTTCTCAGCAAAGGAAACGGGCCACGAGCCCTCATACCGATCAGGGGTTCGAAGGCTGCACCCTGCGGGGTTCGGCAACCGCCCCAGAGCACTCGGGCTCCGATCCCTCTACTGATCAGGGGTCCGAAGGCTGGCCTCTCGGAAGGGTTCGACAGCCGCCCCAGATCATGCAGAGTCAGGGATAACCCTGGGTACGTCCGTTACATGGCCGAGGCTCGGGCTATGCTTTCGAGGTACCCTAGGACATTTCCGAGACCAGCGAGAACGATTTGTAATGGAATCCCACCGGAGGGAGGCACTGAGCCCTTGGACCCTATAAAATGGGTCCGGGTCCAGCGAATCACCTGCAGGTACTTTTTGGAACGCGCCTCTGGGCCACTAGCCGACCCTTATCGAACGGGGCTCGGGTGTCCACTCGGATTACCCGTTAGCGACTCACTGGAAACACCATGTTCGGTGCCCACTGAGGGTAACATGGCATGTTCCCCCCCTTCTTCCTTGCAGAAAGGCGACGAAGGGGTGTACTATAAAAAGCCAAGACGGTCCTTGATCATCTTCTTTCTCCATGCAGAGGCTCGGGGGCTGCTCTCGCACTAGGCTACGACAAAATTGTTGACCACGTCGACAAAACCAACTTAAAAACTCGAAGCCTGACTATGCACCCGGGCTGCGGCCAGGCCGCATGAAAGAACAACAAGGCCGACCGAGGAATAACAAGAAGAGCGCTAAAGACCTCAGAGGAGTCAAACCACTCCTCCAAGGCCTCAGGGGCTACACCCGATGGGTGCGCTTGCACGCACCCATCAGAACAAAATACTGCTAAAAAAGATCAGTCGCCTTGCAAAAGTCTGGTAGAACCTCCAAGCGAGTGCCTACACTCCCTTTGAGGCTCGGGGGCTACTATCGGGTACCATAATTAGGGGTACTCCCGATAGTCCTAAAACATGGCTAGAGAACATCTTTAAAAAAACTGGTAAGCACAGATCGGAGTTAAAAACCTCGTCTACCAAGGGACGCAATTCCGTCTTACCCGAGCCTAGCCTCGGGCAGTAGCAGTAGTCCCGTACAAATTCACGACTCACCCGAGGGTCCCCTCAGGCAGTGGGCGCACCCCCAACTCGCCCGAGGTAAAGCTCGGGTAAACTTTGTCGTATAGCGACCTCGGCCAAACCACCTTGCCGCCGACCGCATCACGTGCGTATTTAATGCGAGGATCGCCTGACACCTTATCCTGACACATGCACCTCAGTTGGCAAGGTCGAAATGACCGCAGTCACTTCCCCCTTTTACTGATCGTTCTGACAGGATGACAACATTATTCGCCCCGTTCCCACCACTGTGCCAACCACCAAGGTAAGACTAACAACAGTAAGTCACCGCCTCTCCCGAGTTCAACCTCGAGCGCCACAGGGAGCTCCGCCTCGCCTGACCCTAGCCTCAGCCTCGGGAGGAGTCGTCACTACGTCTGACCCAGGCCTTGGCCCCAGCTTTGGCCTCGGGAGGAGGTCTCCGCCTCACCAGACCTAGGCCCCAGCCTCAGCCTCGGTCTCGGGAGGAGTCACCGCCTCGCCCGACCTCAGCCTCGGCCTCGGGGCAAGTCACCGCCTCGCCCGAGATGGCCTCGGACCGACTACGTGAGTGGGGAAAATGACATTATCCTACCCCTAGCTAGCCACCTCAGGCTACGAAGGAACAAGACCGGTGTCACATCAAATTACACCAGTAACAGGTAATGATAATCCTGGGCATGCGCTCATGACATCGACTGTCCTCAAGCTCTCTATGAAATCGAAGGAACGTCAGCAGGACCTAGGGCTGCACCGCCAGCCACGCTTCTATAGGGCTCAAGCACTTCTCCGCCGGCCACGTTAGCACTTAGCTACACCCCCACATGTACAGTCGGGTCACCTCCTTGTGCCTATAAAAGGAGATGCCCAAGGCCCTCCCAAGGGAGGCGAGAGGAGCTCACCCTTACGACTCACGCAACACCAACAAAGAACTCTTCAGTGCAACCTTCACTCCACAACACTAGATCTCTCAAGAGACCTGGGACCCGTTCCCTCTCTCGCAAAGCTTGTAACCCCTACTACAAGCACCCCGGTGCAAGATAATATAAGCCTCATCCCCCTCTACTGGAAGTAGGGCCTTCTTAGCCTGAACCAGGATAAACCTTGTGTTTCATCTTGCATCAATCCATCAGGGCAGGGACACGTAACATAAAATTCACTAGTCGGTTCGGTTAAGGGCCCCCCCCCAGGTCCGAAACACCGACACATATGTTCTACATGTGCCAAAGGTTCATAACAAATCAATACGAAGATAAAAGAAATGGTTCAAAACAAAGGAGCAAAGTATACCGAAGGCACCCCTGGTCTGGTGCACCGGACTGTCCGGTGTGCCACCGGATAGTGTCCGGTGCACCACCGGACAGTGTCCGGTGCACCAGGGAGATCAACTCTGAACTTGCCAGCTTCGGGAATTTGGGAGGTCGCTCCGCTATAATTCACCGGACTGTCCGGTGTTGCACCGGACTGTCCGGTGTGCCAGCGGAGCAATGGCTACTTCGCGCCAACGGTCGTCTACAGAGAACAATAAATGCGCTATAGTGCGTGCCTGCGCGCGCAGAAGTCAGAGCAGGCGCCAGAAGGTGCATCGGACAGTCTACAGGACCTGTCCGGTGCACCACCTAACTGTCCGGTGGCCCAGTTGTCAGAAGCTTCAACGGTCGAACCCTAACGGTTGGGTGACGTGGCTGGCGCACCGGACAGTGTCCGATGGCGCACCGGACTGTCCGGTGCGCCATACGACAGAAGCCATCCCCAACGGCCATTTTGGTGGTTGGGGCTATAAATACCCCCCAACCACCACTCTTCAACATATCCAAGCATTCACTACATCTCATTAAATACAAGAGCAATACACAACACTCCAAGACACAAATCAAAGCCTCCAATCAAATCAAAGTCCCCAATTCAACTCTTGTTTTTAGGACTTGTGAGGAGATCGACTTGTGTTCTTTTGTTGCTCTTGTTGCTTGGTTTGCTTTCTTCTTTCTCTCATTATTACTCTCTGTAACACCCACTTTGTAATTTGCTAGAAATAATACCAATAGAGAAACAATTTCTCTTCATATGAGTTTGAACTTTATGCATCATCACATGTGAACACTCCACTTATACAAATGAATAGATAATAAAAGGCACTCAAACAAATCATGCATCATGCTGGTATTTTTATTTTTATTTTGTGTGCATTTTGTAACAAGAAAATATTAATGACCAAAAAAAATAATGATAAAGGAAAATTAAAACCTAAAAGAAATTCTTGAAAATAGAGAAGAGAAAGGAATATTATTCAATACAAATAAAATTATCATTAAAATTACTTCATCACAGTTGATATGATCAAAATAAATAATTAGCCAGTATATAAAGTGCCACAAAGTTTGAATTTGGATTGAAGTTTGAATTTGAAAAAGAAATGAAACAGAAAATAAAAAAAAGAAAAAGAGAAAAGAAGCCAACTGGGCCTCAGTCATTTCGGCCCAGCTTCTGATCCCTTCTGCACGGCCCACTTCTCCACCGCGCGCTCCCACCCTCTGCCGCGCGGGGCCCACGTGCCAGTTCCTTCCCCGCACACGCGCGCACATGGGTGCTCGCTGCCGTGTGGGGCCGGGTCGTCAGATCTCTCTCTTCCCCGCTTTCCTCGCGTCGGTAACAAACCCGCCGAGCTACTCGCTGACTTCCGCGCGCCATACCCGCCGCGCGAGATCCGCGGTCTCGGGTGACCCACGATTCATCCTCCCGACTCATCCGCGCAAGAGATAAAAAGCCTCTCGGTTGCTCGAGAGCTGCTAGAACCCATCCCTCTGCCATCTCTGAGAACTGAAAGCGAACGAAACCCGCCACCGTTACCGTCCTTCACCGGTGTCGAAATTGGACCTTCCGTGCCAAAGCCTGAGGGCCGGGTGGGCGCGGAAAGGCTTCTGCCCCACCGAATCTACCGAACCGTGCCCGAGGGCCGAGCAATTTCTCGCCGTAGTACGCCACCGCCGCGGCAGCCGCGGAATCACGGGGTCCGGCTTCGTCGTCGCTTCAACCCTTCGGTATGGCCTTCAACCACTTTTATCGCGTTTGTAGGAATGTCATGCATCTATCCGTTGTAGTTCAAGGCACCGTAACGTCGCGTGGGTAGCTCACCGGACTTCTCTGCCCGGGGTAACGCGGCGCGCCGTGGACCGAGTCTTGCACTTGATGTCGGCCGAAATTTGTTTGGGAATTGAGTTCAGGGAGTCGTCAATCTCGTGGGAGCCGAACGAATTTGGTTCTGGCGCTCGGGTTGGCCGGATTCGTGGGCTCCGGTGACCCCGCCGCCGTGCGCAGTGGCTGGTTGGGTGGCTCGGGCAGGGTTGAAGACGAAGCTTCCGCGGCCGTCGGATCAAGATCTGGCGGTCACAAGCTCATACCGGTTCAACGTGCAGATCTAACCATTGATCTCAATCGGGCGGCTGAAACAAGTCTAGGATAAGGGAAGATCTCTACCATTGGTCTCCAATCCGACGTTAGGGATCGTGTACCGGTTCACTTAAAGTCCTGATCTAATCTGGGCCGCTCAGTTCAGATCGTGCAGCCGAGATCTAACCGTACCCTTTCGCGCTGGCACTTTTATTAAAGAGCCCCTAGAAAAACAACAAATCAACCCGCCGTCCCTTAGTCACTATGCACTGTGTCTCGGGATTCTTGCCCCGAGCCCCCTGGGTTTCTCTAGATTTGAGGCCCAATCCAGAACCTATTTAAACTGTATAAATGAAATAGAAAATAGATTTTTAATAGGAAAATAATTGCTATAACTTCAATAATTCATAGAAAATGCATATGAACTCCAAATTACTTCATTCCAGTTCCTAAAATTTTGTAATTTTATTCTCTAGCACTTAGTGTCTCTGTTTTATCATGACGACAGTAAGAAAATTAACCTCACACTTAATCTTACTTAAAGCACATAAAACCTTTGAAAATCCATAACTTAAATTCTATAACTCCAAAAATTATGGTTCCTGTTCCTAGGATTTTATTTTAATATGTAGATTATTACTGTGTATTTTATTTATATGTTTGGTGTAATGTTAATTTCTCTATATACATTGTGCTTGTTTGTATTGTGGCGAGTAGAAGAGCCCGTTGCTGAGGATCCTGGTGAGCAGCAGGTTGAAGTAGCTGAGCAGGAGCTCATTGAAGGCAAGTTGTGCCCTTGACCACTTTTTACCTAATAATGTTCTTTAATATCACTTATCCATGCATAGGTCAAATTTTGATGGGACCCAATAGGTCACCCTAGATTTGTTTATCTCATTACCTTGTTTACCCCTGATTCACTTGGGTAGTTTGCTATTGCTTTACCTGGTTTTGGGATAATCATTTATTACCTCTATGTTCCAATTCTGTTGTTATTCTATTATGTTCATGTCAAGTTCATTAATGTTAATTGGAACATAGAGCTTAACTTGAGAACCACGTGCCACCACAAGGGTTTAATGGGGCGCCCTTGGCTGACTAATTAGGAAAGCTAGTGGAAGACTACCTTACCCGAAAGGGGCAAGGGCAGTAGGGGGGTGGTCAGTGTAGGGAGGTCCCTGGTTGATTTTGCTGCGATGGCGGTCAGCCAGGAACCCTGCATTGGAACTTCCTATAAACTATAGCGGGTTTTCGGAAGCTAGTGGAACTTTGTAAAGGCCTCGTAGTGTTGCCCTGCCGCGCTTCCTAGGTAGAGGTGTATGGGATTCGCGACCCCTTGGCAGATGGGTAACATGACTTGTGGGTAAAGGGTACAACCTCTGCAGAGTGTAAAACTGGTATACTAGCCGAGCTCACGGTCATGAGCGGCTCAGGACTCTCTGATGTTTAAATTATGGAACTTAAATTTAATTTTGTCATTTGCATTGCATGGGTTTATTATTAAATTTGTTCTATTACTTTATCTATGGTTTGGTATTTACTTACACTTAGTAACTGCTAATAAAATTTTGACCAACTACTTAAAAGCAATGCTCAGCTTTAAACCCCTATCATTGATTAGCCTTACACATCACATGAACTCACACCTTTGTGAGTTTATGTCCACTGGTTCCCCACAACTTGTTGAGCTATGATCATGTGTGAGCTCACCCTTGCTGTCTCACACCCCCCCCACAGGAGAAGATCAGGTGGTTCAGGAGGAGCCGCCTAACACTGAGGAGTTCGATCTGATCTAGGTGGCGTTTCCCAGTCGACATTGGCGCCGACGATCCTTAGTTCGTTTTATCTTCATTACTTTATTTTGTAATAAGTCTTCCGCTATGTAATAAATACTCTGATGTTTTATGACATTTATCTCTATACACTCTGTTATTATATATGTTGTCTTCTTGGCGCATGTATGAGATGCACCTGGCTTTGTTCCTTAAAGCCGGGTGTGACAGAAGTGGTATCAGAGGAATGTTGACTGTAGGACGAGACCTAGATAGAGATGGACAAACCCTTTCCTACTTACCTTACTCTGACTCATTCTATACTCATCTCGTCTCACCTTTTTGCTATTCTACTCTGATCATTCTTATCTTTTCTACTCTAAGACAAGATGGATTTCACACCTTGGAATCCTATGACTATGATCTTTCTAAGAGATAGGGAACCTAAGACAAAATTAAAACTATTTTCTCTATTTAAAATGTTGTTTGATTGTGCTGATGCTAAATGCCTGATTTGCTTCATTGATTGATACATTATGTATGGACATCTTAGTATGTACCACCATAAGGTAATGAATTAGCTAGGATAGGTAAAATATTAATCTGCTTAGCTAATAAAATTCCCCAAAGTAACCTGATTTGTAAATACCTGCCTTGTCTACTATTTTCTTACCATATGTATCTAACTCAGATGGTCAATACCAGGCGGGGTGGTGGAATTGACTTGCCTCCTAACCAACACACTCGAAGGATATATAGACAACCTTAGCCACAGCCTGCAGAGATGAATCCTCCCAATCCTCCACCAGGCAGAGTTGACCCACTGGTTGCTGCTCAGATGGCGGTGATGCAGCAAATGGCAGACACTATGGCTGATATGCGTGCCCAGATGCAGCAAGAACGTCAGGAGATGCGTCAGGAGAGAGAAGATATACGCCAGGAGTTGCGCCAGGAGCGAGATGAGATACGCCAGGAAAGGAGGGCGCAACAACAGCAGCTGCAAAAGCAAATGCAACAACAGCAACAGCAGCAACAAGTGCCACTGCCTCCACCACCACCACCAGTTCCACCTCGTGATAAGCACCGGGAGTTTATGAGTCATAAGCCACCTACATTCGCTAGCTCACCGGATCCACTGGACGCGGATGATTGGCTGAAGTCTGTTGAGAAGATGTTGAATATTGCACAATGCACTGATCGGGAGAAGGTTTTATATGCTTCTGGACGTCTGACAGGTCCTGCTGCTGACTGGTGGGATTCTTATACTGCTGTCCATGATGCTGCGGATACTATTACTTGGGCAGAGTTCAGTACACAATTCAGGAACTACCATATTCCCGCTGGTATGATAAAGATCAAGAAGAAGGAATTTCTGTCGCTGAAGCAAGGAAGTATGTCAGTCAGCGAGTACCACGACAAGTTTATTCAGTTATCCAGATATGCCCCTGAAGAAGTTGCTGAAGACGAGAGGAAGCAGGAGCATTTTATTGAAGGACTTAATGGACCCCTGCAGTATGCTCTAGTGGCACACACATTTCCGTCATTTCAGAGGCTGCTTGATAAGGCCCTGGCTATTGAACACAAGCGTGTTCAACTGGGAGATTTGAAGAGAAAGGCAATATCTCAAGGACAAGGAAGCAGCAGTGTTCGTCCTCGCTACAGTTCACCACAGGGTACACCGACTCGACCAGGAGGACCACGCCCAGTTCAACAATCACCACTGAGGACTCCACCTCCTCGACAGGCTACCCCTACTGGCACCCCGACGAAGTTTTCAGGACAAAGTCTAGGCACCACATGTTTCAAGTGTGGGAAGACTGGTCATTATGCAAATGTCTGCCCACAGAGGATTGCTACTACTCCAGTTCAGAACAGGCAGCAAACTCCAGGATCTGGCAAGGGATATTCTATTGCCAAGGTTAATCAAGTCAGCGTTGATGCTACTCCGGATGGAGGGGACCTCGTAATTGGTATGTTTTATGTTAATGCAATTCCTGCAACAATATTATTTGATTCTGGTGCTACACATTCATTCATGTCTGCTAGATATGCCAACACAAATAAAATACCACTGCTAAATATGAGAAAACTCATGATAGTAATTACGCCTAAAGGGCCTGTTGAGGCGAATCAAATGACACGTAGATTGACATTGACCATTATGGGTAGAGAATTTGGAGCTACTGCTATAATATTAGAGTCAAGCAGTATAGATCTGATCCTTGGTATGTCATGGCTAAGAAAGGCAAAGGCCGTTATAGCATGTGGTAGAGGTACCGTAGAACTCACTACCACTAAAGGAGAAAGGTTTCAAGTTAATATTGCAGTAACCTCCTCACCCATGCGTGCAATGTTCTTTATACCTGAGGAGTTTGTTAGTGACAACATCCGGGTGGTTAGAGATTTTCCGGATGTCTTTCCAGAGGAGTTACCAGGGATGCCACCTGATAGAGAAGTTGAGTTTGTTATTGATCTCTTACCTGGAACCGCCCCTATTTCTAAACGGCCATATAGGATGTCCGTAGAGGAGTTGAAGGAACTTAAGAAGCAGTTAACTGAGTTACAAGAGGCTGGGTACATTCGTCCGAGTTCCTCACCTTGGGGAGCACCGGTTTTGTTTGTACAGAAGAAGGATGGGTCGCAGCGGATGTGTGTGGATTATAGATCTCTTAATGATGTTACAGTGAAGAACAAGTATCCGTTGCCCCGTATTGAGGATTTATTTGATCAGATGAGAGGTGCAAGAGTATTTTCGAAGATTGATCTCCGATCGGGATACCATCAGATGAAAGATTAGACCATCGGATATTCCCAAGACGGCTTTCTCGACTCGATATGGATTATATGAGTTTACTGTTATGTCATTTGGATTAACCAATGCACCAGCTTATTTTATGAACTTGATGAACAAGGTGTTTATGGAGTATTTGGACAGATTCGTCGTGGTATTCATCGACGATATTCTTATTTATTCTCAGAGTGATAGCGATCACGAGGAACATCTGAGATTGGTGCTACAGAAGCTACGAGATAACCAGCTATATGCCAAGTTCAGCAAGTGCGAGTTTTGGATTGACAAGGTACCATTCCTTGGACATATTATTTCTAATGGAGGAATAGCAGTGGATCCTGCTAAGGTTAAGGAGATAATGGAGTGGAGAGCACCCACTACAGTTACTGAGATTCGGAGTTTCTTGGGATTAGCAGGCTATTATCGGAGATTTATTGAAGGATTTTCTAAGATTGCTAAGCCTATGACTTTCACTTATGGAGAAAGGAAGAGAATTAAGTGGGACGAGAAGTGCCAAGATAGCTTTGATCAATTGAAGAAAAGATTGATGTCGCCACCAGTATTGGTTATGCCAGACCTACAGAAAGGATTTGATATCTATTGTGATGCATGTGGCCAAGGCTTAGGATGTGTGCTCATGCAGGAAGGTCATGTGATCTCTTATGCTTCTCGTCAGTTGCGGAAACATGAATTGAACTACCCCACTCATGACTTGGAATTGGCTGCCGTTGTGCATGCACTTAAGATTTGGAGACACTACATCATGGGAACTAAGTGCCAAGTATATACGGATCATAAGAGTTTGAAGTATATATTCACTCAGAAGGATCTCAACCTTAGGCAACGCCGTTGGTTGGAGCTTATTAAGGATTATGATTTGGAGATCCACTATCACCCGGGCAAGGCAAATTTGGTTGCAGATGCCTTGAGTCACAAGGAGCATGTTCATTCAGCTATTGTTGCCCCAGCTACCCGACGAGATTGTGGAGGATTTCAGGAGACTTAACCTGGGGATAGTTGCTCATACTGAAGGAGTTACTATTGATGTGGAACCTACCTTGGAGCAAGAAATCCGCAAAGGTCAACTTGAGGATGCTAAAATAAAAGAGATTAAGGATCTGATTACTGAAGGTCGAGTTCCGGAATTTACAGAAGATGAGCAAGGCACTGTATGGTTCAAGGAGAGGATGTGTGTTCCTGATATTAAAAGCCTTCGAGAGACTATTTTAAAGGAGGCCCATGATTCAGATTATTCGATTCATCCTGGTAGTACTAAGATGTATCAGGATTTGAAGCGAAGTATTGGTGGTATGGATTGAAAAGAGATGTGGCTGCACATGTGGCTATGTGCGATGTATGTCAAAGAGTTAAGGCTGAACACCAGAAGCCAGCTGGACTATTGCATCCACTGAAGATACCCGAGTGGAAATGGGAAGAGATTGGTATGGATTTTATTACTGGATTGCCTCGCACCCAGAAAGGATATGATGCTATATGGGTGATTGTGGATAGATTGACTAAAGTGGCTCACTTTATTCCTGTCAAGACTACTTATAAAGGTTCTCAGCTAGCAGAGTTATATATGGCTCGGATTGTGTGTTTACATGGAGTACCAAAGAAGATCGTGTCCGATCGAGGTTCACAGTTTACCTCAAGATTTTGGAGAAGCTTTCATGAGAACATGAGTACAAAGTTGAATTTTAGCACGGCTTATCACCCTCAGACCGAATGGACAGACTGAAAGGACTAACCAAGTATTGGAAGATATGTTGAGAGCATGTGCCCTTCAACATGGAGGAAGTTGGGATAACAGTCTACCTTATGCTGAATTCCTCATACAATAATAGCTATCAGGCCAGTCTGAAGATGTCACCTTTTGAAGCTTTGTATGGGAGGAAGTGCAGGACTCCTCTATATTGGGATCAGACTGGAGAAAGACAGTTCTTTGGGCCTGAATTGATTCAAGAAGCAGAAGAACAAGTTCGTATAATTCGAGAAAATTTGAGAGTGGCTCAAACCAGGCAAAAGAGTTATGCTGATAATAGACGAAGACCACTGGAATTTGAAGAAGGAGATTATGTGTACCTCAAAGTGTCACCACTTCGTGGAATGAGGAGATTTAAAGTCAAGGGCAAATTGTCCCCTCGTTATATTGGACCATTCCTGATCTTTAGAAGAGTTGGGGAGATGGCATACCAACTCGAGTTACCTGCTAGTCTATCAGATGTGCATAATGTGTTTTCACGTATCTCAACTAAAGAAGTGTCTCCGTGTCCCTGAGGAACAGTTACCAATGGAAGAGCTCAGTGTTCAGGGTGATTTGACTTACACGGAGTACCCGATCAAGATTTTGGATACTTTAACTCGAGTTACAAGGAATAAGGTGATAAAGATGTGCAAAGTCCAATGGAGTCACCACGGTGAAGATGAAGCAACGTGGGAGAGAGAAGAAGAGCTTAGCATAGATTTTCCCCACCTTTTCCCTCGTCCATTCCTAAATCTCGAGGACGAGATTATTTTAAGGGGGGTAGGATTTGTAACACCCACTTTGTAATTTGCTAGAAATAATACCAATAGAGAAACAATTTCTCTTCATATAAGTTTGAACTTTATGCATCATCACATGTGAACACTCCACTTATACAAATGAATAAATAATAAAAGGCACTCAAACAAATCATGCATCATGCTGGTATTTTATTTTTATTTTGTGTGCATTTTGTAACAAGAAAATATTAATGACCAAAAAAAATAATGATAAAGGAAAATTAAAACCTAAAAGAAATTCTTGAAATAGAGAAGAGAAAGGAATATTATTCAATACAAATAAAATTATCATTAAAATTACTTCATCATAGTTGATATGATCAAAATAAATAATTAGCCAGTATATAAAGTGCCACAAAGTTTGAATTTGGATTGAAGTTTGAATTTGAAAAAGAAATGAAACAGAAAATAAAAAAAGAAAAAGAGAAAAGAAGCCAACTGGGCCTCAGTCATTTCGGCCCAGCTTCCGATCCCTTCTGCACGGCCCACTTCTCCACCGCGCGCTCCCACCCTCTGCCGCGCGGGGCCCACGTGCCAGTTCCTTCCCGCACACGCGCGCACACGGGTGCTCGCTGCCGTGTGGGGCCGGGTCGTCAGATCTCTCTCTTCCCCGCTTTCCTCGCGTCGGTAACAAACCCGCCGAGCTACTCACTGACTTCCGCGCGCCATACCCGCCGCGCGAGATCCGCGGTCTCGGGTGACCCATGATTCCTCCTCCCGACTCATCCGCGCAAGAGATAAAAAGCCTCTCGGTTGCTCGAGAGCTGCTAGAACCCATCCCTCTGCCATCTCTGAGAACTGAAAGCGAACGAAACCCGCCACCGTTACCGTCCTTCACCGGTGTCGAAATTGGACCTTCCGTGCC